>CM061538.1:75259330-75859330 GCA_030864215.1 Capsicum pubescens | reverse complement strand
GTTGATTCATGATCGAGGAAGTCAATAGTACATCTCGGATGAGTTTTGGAATTTTTGGACAAGCGTAAGGGCGTGTTTAAAACTCCAAAATAGTGGCTCAGGGAGATTAACCCGCGGCGCCCTGCTCAGTCCGGTGCTGGGGGGAGCCCGCGATGCAGACCGTGGCGCCCTACCCAGAGCGACACTTCAGAGCCCGCGACGCCCTGGCCCGCCCTGTCTGGGTAATTTCTACAGTTTTGTTTCACATTTTTAAGGGCAAATATGTTATTTTCCCTTCACCCAATAGGTCCATAACACGGGATTAAAGCCCCAAATAGCATAATTGCTCATCTTTTTCACAAAATCCTCTCAAGAACAAGCCATAGTTTCATCAATCTCAAGAATCAAGTCTCAAAAACTCACCATAATCTCTACGAAATTAACAATCTAGGTATGTTAGGTGTTCATTCATGGGTTCCTTTCACCCATGGAGTCCAAGAGCCTTATTTAAATATACAAATTTATAGATTTATTATTTCCATGCTTGAAATTGATTGTATTCATGTTCATGATATTAATTGGGTTTCAATCTATGATTAAATTGTAAGTTTCATGAAATTAAATAGCATGAGTGATGAATACGTGATTATCATGATAAACCCTTGAATTTACAATTGATTATTGAATCCATGATGTTCATGTATTGACTATTATTATGTGAAATAATCATGCACCCCAAATGTTTGATAAAATGCTTATGTGGATTGAATAGTGAAGTCATAACATGTTATTATGAGGTCCCGTTCATTGTACAAGGTCATGTATATAAAGTGTTTGACAAAATATCTAAATGAATGCATTATTAACAAACAAGTATTATCATGCTTTCAAGATTGTGCAATGCTTTATTTTACACGCTATCGAGTCCTGGGGGTATTTAATACCCCAAAATCTAGCTGTTTACCTAGAGATACAGTAGTTGCAGAATAGTCTCAGAAGTGTCACGATCAGTAGTACTCAGTCAGTTATAGAACTCAATTAAACTCAGATCAATCCAGTTCAGTTTAATAATCAGTTTCTATTCAGTTGGGAGTAGAATTCAGCACTGAGTGAACCCAAGGATGGGGGCTCACCTTCCAGTAGAGGGTATGACCTTTAGAAACAGGCCTTCCATTCCAGAACTACGTAGCCAGCGTAAGTTAAGATATCAACCTGCCAGTTGAGGGTTGATAAGGTGTTTTACCTGCCAGTTGAGGGTACCATCGTTCTCATTCAGGGCACCTGCTAGTTGAGGGTGACTCTTTAACTTGTCTTTACCCATGGCATGGTACTGACACCATTCCAACCGGGGTTACAGGTTGGACCTTAATCCATTTAGAGAGGGGCATGTCGGTTAGATGATTACCTCCCACAGTTTCAGTTTTAGTCTCAATATAAAACTCAGTCAGTTCTACTGAATTAGGACTGTCAGAAACAATCACTCAGTATCAGTAATTCAGTTATCAGTAATCTTAGATATGAGTTACTCAGTTATCAGAACTCAGTACTCAGCTTCAGTAAAAGATCAGATACAGTATATATATATGCACAATATTGCATACCCAATATTTACATCAGTTTCAGTTATCTATGTACTCTCATCCAGTTATATTCATATCATTTAGTCAATTATTGTTCATGCGTGTGAACCCTTGCATTCAGCCTTACATCATCTAGCATACCAGTACATTCCACGTACTGACACATACTTTCTCTTTGCGCTATGATGTCTCATATCATAGGTTCGGACACTTAGGTTCCTGACCGCGCTTAGATAGATTCAGTTAGCAGCAATAGATTCAGTAGTGAGTCCTCATCTATCGAGTATATGCTTTTATTTCAGTATTCCAGTAGATTCAATATTTTATTAGTCGGAGTTAGTTGGGGGGTTTGTCCCATCAACTCCACATTCAGACAGTTCAGCTAAAGGCTTTTCAGACTAGACTATATTCAGTTTTTCAGATGTTATTATTCAGCTTCTATAGTTATTAGCATTAAGTTTATGAACCTTATGAAATTTTAATCTTAACTTCTGTATTATTTCAGTATTATTATTCAGTGCCCATAGCAGGTACCAGTTATGGGTTAGCTTGTGGTCCTTTGGGGTCGTAAGCACCGTGTGGTATCTGGGGGTACAGACTTGGGGCGTTACAAATTTGGTATCAGATCCTAAGGTTCAACAGAGTCCTAGAGAGTCTGAAAGCCGCTCAAGTAGAGTCTTGGGCATGGGTGTGTAGTGCCCCATACTTATGGACAAGATCATATGAGATATTTTTAGGAAAGTTTCCCTTCTTTCAGTATTCATGACGTGCGAGTGAGCATGAGCTTAAGTTAAACTCTTAGTTTAATTTATTTCTTCTTTCTATTTATAGAATATGCCTCCCAAAAAGACCAACAGAAGAAGAACAGAAAACCAACCAGCACCTCAGCCCGTTCAGACAGATCCCCTAGACGAGCATGTCTCCCATACAGAATTCAGAGCTGCGTTCACCACTCTAGCCAATTCCATAAAAACTCAGAATGAACAACCAGCTGCTGTTTAGGCCAACCCTGTTGCCAATACTACTGCAATCAGGATTTAGGACTTCACCTGAATAAATTCTCCCCTATTTTCAGGATCTAAGTCTGAAGAGGATCCACATGAGTTCTTTAATCAAGTGCAGAAAGTCACAAATATTATGGAAGTGACTTCTAGTGAGAGTGCTAAGTTAGCTGCCTACCAGCTACAAGATATAGCTCATACATGGTTTAAGCAGTGGAAGGTAGACAGGGGTACAGATGCAGAGCCCATAGAATGGGAAGAGTTTGCTACTGCTTTTCTAGATAGATTCTTTCCCTTAGAGCTGAGAGAAGCCAAAGTGTTAGAGTTCATTAATATCAGGAAAGGAAACATGAGTGTGAAAGAGTATTCTCTCAAGTTTACTCAGTTGGCCAGGTATTATCCCCATGTAGTAGCAGACAATAGGTCCAGAATAAGCAAGTTTGTGTTTGGGGTGTCAGAGAGTGTGGTTAAGGAGTGCAGAACTGCGATGCTAATTAAGAAGATGGACATATCCAGGCTTATGTTCCATGCTCAGTAGATAGAGGAGGCTAAGAATAAGGAGAGAGAGAGAGAGAGAGAGAGAGAGAGAGAGCAAGAGAGCCAGAACCGTTAGTTTCAATTTCACTCAGCCTAAGTCAAAGGGCAGTAATCGTTCCCAATTTTCTCTAAAATCTTCAGTTCCAACTCCGTCCTCCACCAGTGCTCCAACACCTAAGTTCAGAAATGGTAACAAATATATGAAGCCAAATTCTAAATCTCAGGGTAGTGTCAATAGTGCTCGAACAAATCCTCTTTGTCAGAAATGTGACAGAAACCATCAAGGTGTCTGCAGAGCTTGCAGTGATATATGTTTCGGGTATGACAAGCCAGGCCATAGAATCAGAGATTGTCCTCAGTTAGGTTCGCAGGGTTAGTACAATTGTCCCCCAGCTCAGTTCGGTCGCCCGAATCAGCAGAGTGCCACTTCTAGTGCCACCAGTGGGCAACGCCCCAACATGCTTTATGCACTTCAGTCCTGATAGGATCAGAAAAGTTCTTCTGATGTATGGTCACTGGTACATTACAAGTTTATCATTTGCATGTTTATGCTTTGCTAGACCCAAGAGCTTCTTTGTCCTTTGTAACTCCCTATATAGCTGTTGATTTTGGAATTAGTCCCGAAATCCTAGCAGAGCCCTTCTCAGTCTCTACCCCAGTGGTTCAGTCTATTATAGCCCGTCGGGTATACAAAAATTTTCCGGTTATGATATCTCAGAAAGTCACTTCAACAGACTTAGTAGAGTTAGAGATGATGGATTTTGACGTCATTATCGGCATAGATTGGCTCCATTCATGCTATGCCTCAATTTATTGTAGAAACAAAATTCTTCATTTTTAGTTTCCAAATGAAACAGTCCTTTAATAAAGGGGTAGTACTTCAGCGCTTAAGGGTTAGTTGATTTCATACCTTAGAGCGAGAAAAATAATATCCAAGGGATGTGTCTATCATGTTGTGCGAGTCAAATACTCTAGTTCAGAGACTCCTAGTCTTGGGTCAGTTCCAGTAGTAAATGAATACTCAGATGTGTTTTCCGAAGATCTTCCCGAAATTTCTCCAGAAAAGAAAATCGACTTTGGAATAGACCTTCTTCCAGACACTCAACCCATCTCTATTCCTCCATATAGAATGGAACCAGCTGACTCAGAGAGCTAAATGAATATTTGAAAGATCTCCTAGATAAGGGATTCATCGGACCCAACATTTCCCCGTGGGGTGCACCGGTCTTATTCGTGCATAAGAAAGACGATTCTCTTAGAATGTGTTTAGACTACCGTCAATTGAATAAAGTCACAGTCAAGAATAAATACCTACTTCCTAGAATTGATGACTTATTTGACCAATTTTAGGGTGCCAGTTACTTCTCTAAGATAGACCTTAGATCAGGCTATCATCAACTCAGAGTCAGAGAATATGACATTCCAAAAATAGCTTTCCGAAACCCAGTATGGTTACTTTGAGTTTCTAGTCATGTCCTTTGGTCTCACAAATGCCCCAACATCCTTCATGGACTTAATGAATAGCGTGTTCAAGCAGTACTTAGACATGTTTGTTAAAGTCTTCATCGATGACATTCTTGTCTATTCTTGTAGTGAGAATGATCATGCAGATCACCCCAGAATCGTACTTCAGACTTTTAGACCTCATCAGTTGTTCACCAAATTCAGTAAGTGCGAATTTTAGCTAAGGTTAGTAGCATTCCTTGTTCATATTATTTTTGGTGATGGCATTAGGGTTGATCCCCAAAAGACTGAAGCGGTGAGAAACTGGCTTAGACCCATCTCTCCATTAGATATCAAGAGTTTCTTGGGTTTAGCTGGCTATTACCGTCGATTTATTGATGGGTTTTCATCTATTTCATCCCCCATGTCTAGATTGACTCAGAAAAAAGCTAAGGTTTAGTGGTCAGATTCTTGTGAGAGGAATTTTCAGGAGTTGAAGACTCGACTCACTATAACCCCAATTTTAACATTACCAGATGGTTCAGATGGGTTTGTTGTGTACTGTGATATATCCAGAGTAGGTTTGGGTTGTGTCCTCATACAGAGAGGTAAGGTCATGGCCTATGCTTTTAGACAGCTTAAGCCTCATGAGAAAAATTATCCCACCCATGATTTAGAGTTAGCAGCTGTTGTGTTTGCTTTAAAGGTTTGGAGGCATTACTTGTATGGGGTGCATGTTGACGTGTTCACAGATCACAAAAACTTACAGTATGTATTATCTCAGAAAGATCTGAATTTGCGTCAGAGAAAGTGGTTAGAGTTGTTAAAAGATTATGACATGAGTATTTTGTGCCATTCGGGAAAGGACAATGTATTGGCTGATGTTCTCAGTAGATTGTCCATGGGTAGTGTTTCTCATATTGAGGATGGGATGAAGTAAACATGGACTTTGTGATGGGTTGCCTCGTACTCATCATCAGCATGATTTGATTTGGGTTATTATGGACAGGATGACCAAATCAACCCATTTCTTACCAGTTCATACCTCTTATTCTGCCGAGGATTATGCCAAGATCTATGTTAAAGAGTTGGTTAGATTGCACGGTGTCCCATTGTCCATTATTTCAGATAGAGGTACCGAGTTTACCTCTCATTTTTGTAAGGCATTCCAAAAGGGTCTTAGTACGTAAGTCCTCCTCAGTATATCCTTCCACCCTTAGACAAATGGTCAAGCAGAAAGGACTATTCAGACTCTAGAAGATATGTTGAGAGGGTGTGTTGTTGACTTTAAGGGTAGTTGGGATGACCACTTACCTTTGATTGAGTTTGCGTATGATAACAGCTATCATTCCAATATTCAGAAGGCTCCATTTTAGGCTCTTTATGGAAGAAGATGTAGATCTACATTTGGTTGGTTTGAAGTAGGTTAGGCCACAGTAGTAGGGCCTGACTTAGTGTTTGATGCCTTAGAGAAGGTGCAGTTAATTAGAGAAAGGTTTAGGGCAGCCCAGAGCTGACAGAAATCATATGCAGATGTGAGAACAAAGGATCTCGAGTTTGAGATTGACAATTTTGTGTACATAAAAATCTCTCCCATGAAGGGAGTGAAGAGGTTTGACAAGAAAGGAAAGCTCAGTCCCCGATATGTTGGTCCTTATAGAATTCTCAGCCATTTCAAAAAGGTAGCTTAGAGCTTGAGTTGCCTTCAGATCTAGCTTCGGTGCACCCAGTATTCCACGTTTCCTTTCTAAAGAAATGCATTGGTGACCCAACAGTTGTAGTCCCCTTAGGGGACGTAAATATTTAGAATGATCTCTCTTTTGAAGAGGTTCCAGTCCAAATCCTTGATCGTCAGATTCGCAGGCTGAGGAACAAAGAAGTTTCTTTGGTCAAAGTTCTTAGGCAGAATTAGTCAGTTAAGGGAGATACTTGGGAAGCAGAGATAGATATGCAAACCAAGTATCCTCACCTTTTCTCTGCAAACTCAGATTTAGCTTAATGTAACAGTCTTCCTTAGATTTTACTCTACTCCATGCTCATTTACAACCACATAACATTTTCATATCATTCATGAAATAGTTCAGTCATATGTCATGTCTCCAGTATTTAGTCATGCTTCATTTATGCATGTCAGTGTAAGTATAGTTCAACAGTTCCTCTCAGTTCCGTCAGTCCCATTCGACGATGATTGTTCCCAAGGGGGAGATATTGTAAGACCCCGCAGAATCCTAGTCGTTTGAGTCCTTTAAAGCATGCCAAAAAAAGTCCCAGACTTAGCAAATTTCAGCTAAGTGTTAGGACTTAGTCATTTCTAAAGTCCTCAAACTTTGAGGAATTTATTTATGACCTTCCTGACCTCAGAAAGTTAGTTTTTAAGTTGATTCATAATCGGGGAAGTCGATAATACATCTCGGTTGAGTTTCAAATTTTTTGGACAAGCGTAAGGGTGTGTTTGAAACTCCAAAATAGTGGCTCAGGGCGATTAGCCCGCGACGTCCTGTCCAGTCCGGTGCTGGGGGGAGCCCGCGATGCAGACCGTGGCTCCCTACACAGAGAAGTGCTCTATAGCCCGGGGTACCCTAGCCAGTCTGGTCCGGGTAATTTCTGCAGTTTTGTTTCGCATTTTTAAGGGTAAATGGGTCATTTTTCCTTCACACAATAGGTCCATAACACGAGATTAAAGCCCCAAATAGCATAATTGCTCATTTTTTCACAAAATCCTCTCAAGAACAAACCCTAGTTTCATCATGTAACACCTAAATTTTTTGAACCGGAACGCTACACGGTGCTCATGACCCCGAGGGACCACAAACTGACTAATATCTGTACCTGTACATTGCTTAACATACATGTAATATGTGGAAAACATAAACAATGGACCATAAGGTTCAACTGAAATAATTATAACACCCATGTGGGTGAAAAATACCCAAGATAATTGAAGTCTGAATCAAAACTGAACTAAATCTGAACTGTATCTGAAAGCCTCGAAGTACTGACTGAGTAAGGAGTTGAAGGAACATGTCTCCAACTAACTCCGTAAACTGAAAACTAACTAAAATAATAAATGAATCGAATTATATCGTCCTCGAATGAAGAGGACTCACTGCAGCTCTGTATACTGGAATGCGAATGCTACTGCTGGTCTGAAACTCGTGTCTCTGAACCTATGGTGTAACATGAAAAGAAAACACCATAGCGCAAATATGTCAGTACAACTAGAGTACTGAGTATACGAGTGAGGTAGGCTAAATGAAAAGGGTTTACATGAATGAGTAATGCTAACTGACCGACTAATATGAATGTGAGAGTGCAAACATACATACATAATAAATGGAACGTAAATACGTAATAGTGGATCTGTACGCTAATACATGATTTACTGATTTCTGACATGACTGAAACTATGGTTCTATCAACATGGTTAACTGTGTCTGATAGTCCTGGGTCTGATGGATCTATCTGAGTTCCGTACTATAACTGAATTTGACTGTATCTGGCAGTCCCGGTGTACTGATATCTGAAGAACTATCTAAGTTCTTTTACTGAGACTAATCCTAAAACTGTGGGTGGTAGTTGTTTAACTGACATGCCCCAATAATGCATATAGCTATGTTGGGGTCCAATCTCTGCCCCGACTGGAGGGGTGTCAATACCGCGCCACTGGTAAAGACAGTTGTGAGTGACCCTCATCTGGTAGGTACTCAAATGAGAATGGTGGGAACCTTAAACTGACAGGTTAGGCCACCTCATCAACCCTAGTATAACAGGTTAAGATGTCTCAACCTACGCTGGCTACGTAGTTCTGGAACACAAGGATGACTGCTAAGAATCACACCCTAAACTGGTAGGTGAGTTCCCATCCTTGGGTTCACTCGGAGCTAACTTCTACTCCCATCTGAAGAGATTGAACATGATTTAACTGAATGTACATGGACTAAGTAACTGACTTTTGTTAACTGACAAAATAGCACTACTATCTAAGATTTTGCTGAGATCATGAGATTTTGAAGGTTTCCTGAGTCACATGACTGACTGAGTTCTATAGATCATGGATTGACTGAGATTATCGAGGTAACGTGACTTGGCTCTAGGCACATAACTATATTTTTTGGGTACGAATACCCCCTGGACTGGATGGAAGGAAACTGACACACATGACATGACTTGATCACAAGATTTGAGTGCACAATTCATAATATCATACATAAGGGATTTCATACTAAGCATGGTTATCAACAATGTATTGCATGGAAAGGATTTCATGTCACATGGAAGTACTTGCACAACCTTAATATCATGTTCATTGCATAATCATACTAGCAACATATATCAATAGCATGGAAGTTCATGTGGAATCATCTTAAGAGTTGACATAGCTTGTCATTTAAATACTATGGGGTCATGGGAACATGAAGTTTTAGCATTTTAGGCATTTTAACAAACTCCTTGCATGCACACTTTGGGGCATAGGTTTTCTCAACAATTTTAATCATCTTGAACCACCTAAATTCATGGGTTTTAACTACAAGCATGTATACATCATGAAAGTCAATTTAAATTAATATCGTGAAGCTTAAACAAAACAATGATCATTAACATGAACAACATCACATAACAACAAGGAAATCAAAGTTTCTCATTTAAAAGCATGGTTCTTGAACTCTATGAATGAAAGGGGTCCATTGATGAACACTACGCGTACCTGACTCAGGGTTCTTGATGTTTTTGAACTTGAAGGGTTTGAAATTATTTGATTCTTGAAGAGGATTGGGTCTTGTTCTTGGAGATTAAATTTAGAGAGAAACCCTAGTTTTTTGTTTGTGAAATAATAATGAGCATAATGGTTGAATTCAGACTTATCTGGGTATATGTAGGCGAGCGATAAGTGACCAAAATACCCCTGTTAAAATGACCTGGAAATAAACTGAATGTGGCGTGTGACGGTCCAACTGACGGTCCATCAGACACTTGATGGTCCGTCACTTAGCCCGTCAGATGTGGACCAGAAATGGGGTTCACTGGATAAGAGTTGACGGCCTGGATGACGGTCCGTCACAACTTTGACGGTCAGTCAATTGGTCTGTCAGTCCTTATCCAGTACGTGGATCAACTGCCTTGGCTGTGATGGTCAAAGTGGCGGTTCATCATTTATGTTGCGGTCCGTCCACTTGGCCGTCATACCTGGGCATTTCCGACAGTTCCAAGTAAAACGTCCATAACTTTCTCGTCTGATGTTAGATTTGGACAAAATTGGTACCGTTGGAAAGCTAACTCAATTTCCCACGTGATAGAAACTGAAAATATAAAAAATACCACTTGTACAAATATAGTTTTACATTTCAAAGTAAGTCCTAGCATCCTCGAGATGATTTCTAGCTAGGAAAAAGACACGGGTATTACAATATCACCCCCTTGAGAACATTCATCCTCGAATGAAACTTACTGAGGGGAAACAATAATCCGAACATGAGTAGCTGGAATATGATCTTATGACTGACAAACTGAACGTGTTACACTGAACATGCATATCTGATGCACGTGTAACTGATTCATGAATGCATGACTGAGGTTCTCACAATGAGAATGCATATCTGATACATGATTATTTACTAGACTGATACATGTATGCATGACTGAATATGCAATGGTACTTGATACCAAATTTGTGATGGAACATGAACACGAAATTAAATATCAAGTTGTATTGAATGCTGAACGTGAAACTGAATAAGCTTAAGGAGGACTGTTACCTTGAGCTTGATCTGGGTTGGCGGAGATAAGGTGAGGGTACTTGGTACGCATGTCTGCTTCTGCTTCCCAAGTATCTCCCTCAACGGACTGATTTCGCCAAAGAACTTTGACTAGAGGGACTTCTTTGTTCCTTAGCCTACGAATCTGATTGTCTAAAATTTTGACTGGAATCTCTTCATAAGAGAGGCTGTCCTGAACATCAATGTTTTGAATAGGGACTACAATTTCTGGGTCACCTATGTATTTCTTGAGCACGGAGACATGGAAGATCGGATGAACTGTGGCTAAATCTGAAGGCAATTCGAGCTCATAAGCTACCTTACCGAAGTGACTGAGAATCCTGAAGGGATCGACATAGCGGAGACTGAGTTTCTCTTTCTTGCTGAACCTCTTCACTCCCTTCATGGGAGAGATCTTGAGATAGACATAGTCATTGACCTCAAACTCGAGATCTTTTCTATGAACATCTGCATAAGACTTCTGTTGGCTCTGAGCAGCCCGAAGTCTCTCTCTGATCAACTGACCTTTCTCTAAGGCATCGAATACCAAGTCAGGACCGATGACTGAGGCCTCACTAAATTTGAACCAAACGACTGGAGATCTACACCTCCTACCATAGAGAGCTTCAAATGGAGCCATCTGAATACTGGAATGATAGCTATTGTTGTATGCAAACTCAATCAAAGGCAAGTGGTCATCCCAACTTCCCTTGAAATCAACTGCACATACCCTTAGCATATCTTCAAGAGTCTGAATGGTCCTCTCTGCTTGACCATCTATCTGAGGATGAAAGGCGGTACTGAGATAAACTTGGATACCAAGACCCTTTTGGAATGCTTTCCAAAAGTGAGAGGTGAACTGTGTACCTCTGTCTGAGATGATAGATAATAGAACACTGTGTAATCTGACCAGCTCCTTGATATACAGTTTGGCGTAATCCTCGATTTAATAAGAGGTACAAGCTGGAAGGAAATGAGCTAACTTGGTCATTCTGTCTACAATGACCCAAACCGAATCATGCTGATGACGAGTTCGAGGTAAACCCATCACGAAATCCATGTTCACTTCTTCCCACTTCCAAGTAGGAATGGTGAACTCCTGCATGGACACCCACTAGGTTTCTGATGCTCTATCTTAACCTACTGACATGTAGAGCACTTAGCCACAAACTCTGCAACATCTCTTTCATCCCACTCCACCAATAGATCTCCCGTAAGTCGCGGTACATCTTAATGACCCCTGGATGAATAAAGTATCGCACACCATTCACCTCTGCAAGAATTCACTACCTTAAGTCATCTACACCTGGAACACACAGACGACCCTGACAATGAAGAACACCATCTCCCCCTTGGGAGAAAGCCTCTACTTTCTGATTCTGAGCTGACTTTTTTAGCTTGAGAAGGCCGGGATCCCTGTCTTGTTTTTCTTTCACCTCGGAAACTAGAGATGACTCTGAACTACTCTGAACACATACACTACCCTCTGAAGAGTCGACTAAGTGAACACCTAGTCTGGAAACCTGATGAATTTCTTGGGCTATCTTCTTCTTTCCATCCTCTACGTGACAAACACTACCCATGGAGAGTCTACTAAGAGCGTCGGCTACAACGTTGGCCTTGCTCGGGTGATAAAGAACACTCATGTCATAATCTTTCAAGAGCTCTAACCACCTTCTCTGACGAAGATTGAGATCTTTCTGAGAAAAGACATACTGGAGACTCTTATGATCTGTGAAGACATCTACATGAACTCCGTATAAATAATGCCTCCAAATCTTTAAAGCAAATACTATGGCTGCTAACTCAAGATCATGAGTAGGATAATTCTTCTCATGGGGCTTTATCTGAATGGAGACGTAGGCTATGACCTTACCATGGTACATGAGTACAAAACCTAAACCCACTCTGGATGCATCACAATAGACTACAAAACCGTCTGAACCATCTAGAAGAGTTAGAATTGGGGCTGAGGTGAGTCAAGTCTTCAACTTTTGAAAACTTTTCTCGCAAGAATCTGATCACTGAAACTTAACCTTCTTCTGAGTCAATCTGGACATAAGAGATACAATAGAAGAAAATCCCTCGACAAAGCGTCTGTAATAGCCAGCCAAACCTAAGAAACTTCTGATATCTGATGGAGAGACAAGGTGAGGCCAATTTCTTACCGCTTTGGTCTTCTGAGGATCTACTCTAATGCCATCACCGAAAATAATATGGCCAACGAATGCTACCGATCTTTGCCAAAATTCGCACTTACTGAACTTGGCGAACAACTGATGATCTTTGAGAGTTTGAAGAACAATTCTGAGATGGTCTGAATGATCACGCTCTGTGCGAGAATAGACCAGAATATCATTTATGAAGACTATGATGAACATGTCCAAGTACTGCTTGAACACCCAGTTTATCAAGTCCATGAAAGCTGTAGGGGCATTGGTAAGACCATAGGACACAACTAGAAATTCTAAGTGACCATACCGAGTACGGAAAGATGTCTTTGGGATGTCACGTTCTCTAACTTTGAGCTGATGATAGCCTGATCTGAGGTCTATCTTGGAGAAATAACTGGCACCCTAAAGTTGGTCAAACAAGTCATCTATTCTAGGAAGCGAATACCTGTTCTTGACCGTGACTTTATTGAGCTGACGATAATCAATACACATCCTAAGAGAACCGCCTTTCTTACGCACGAATAAGATTGGTGCACCCCATGGGGATA
The DNA here is from genome assembly GCA_030864215.1 of Capsicum pubescens. Lineage (NCBI taxonomy): Eukaryota > Viridiplantae > Streptophyta > Magnoliopsida > Solanales > Solanaceae > Capsicum > Capsicum pubescens. The sequence goes on along the minus strand of CM061538.1, from coordinate 75,846,315 downwards.
CACTGGGCCTAATGAATCCCTTATCTATGAGATACTTCAACTGATCTTTCAGTTCCTTGAGTTCTGCTGGTGCCATTCTATATGGCGGAATAGAAATTGGCTGAGTATCTGGGAGAAGGTCTATGCCAAAGTCTATTTCTCTTTCGGGAGGAATGCCTGGAAGATCTTCGGGAAAGACGTCTGAATATTCATTAACAACTGGAACTGATTCAAGACTGAGATATTCGGAACTGGAATCCTTTACATGCACGAAATGATACATACACCCCTTTGAAATCATTTTCCTTGCCCAAAGGTAGGAAATAAGCTGACCCGTGAAAGATGAAGTACTACCCTTTCACTCTAGGACAGGCTCATTCAGGAACTGAAATTAAACTATTCGGGTCCTGCAGTCGACTGTGGCATAGTGGGAATGAAGCCAATCCATGCTGAGAATGACATCAAAATCAGTCATCTCTAATTTAACTAAATCTACTGACGTGGATTTTTGAAATATCATAATCGGGCAGTTCCTGTATACCTACCGAGATATGATGGTTTTACCTACTGGGATAGAGACTGAAAAGGGCTCTGATAAAATTTTGGGACTGATTCCGAAATTGCCTGCTGTGTACGGAGTAACAAAAGACAAGGATGCGCCTGGATCTAGCAAAGCATAAAGATGAACATGGAAAATCTGGAACGTACCTGTAATGACATCAGGAGAATTTTCCTGATCCTGTAATGTCTGAAGAGCATAGAGTCTGTTTGGGCGTTGCCCACTAGTAGCACTGGAAGTGGCACCCTGCTGGTTCGGGCGACCGGACTGAGCTGTGGAACGATTTTGCTGACCCTGATAACTGGACTGAGGACAATCTCTGACTCTGTAGCCTGGCTTGCCACAACCAAAACAAACATCACTACCGGCTCTGCAAATACCCTGGTGGTTCTTACCACAAGTTTGACATAGGGGATTAGTTCGAGCATTGCTGACACTACCCTAAGATTTAGAGCCGGGTGCTCTATCTATGAACTTAGGAGCTGGAGCACTAGATGAAGAATGAACTGGAGCTAATGACTTGGGATGAAACTGGGAATGATTTCCTCTCTCTGATTTGGGCTGAGCAATACTGAAACTGCCTGATCTTGCTTTCTTATTATGCCTCTCCCTAGCCCTAACCTTTTGCTCTTCTATTTGCTGAGCATGGGTCATGAGCCTGGATAAAGTCATATCACTGTTTAGCATTGCATATCTACACTCATTTACCATGCTATCATTCACTCTTGACACGAACTTACTCATCTTAGCCCTGTTGTCTGCAACCACATGAGGGGAATATCTGGCTAGCTGAGTAAATCTGAGAGAATACTCCCTAACCGTCATATTTCCCTACCTGAGGTTGATAAACTCAAGAACTTTGGCCTCCCTCAGCTCTTGGGGAAATAATCTATCTAAGAAAGCCCTGACAAATTCCCCCTGCTCTATAGGACCTGCATCATCTAACCTCTCAGATTTCTACTGTTTGTACCAAGTGTGAGCAAAGTTCGGTGCTCTAAACAGAAGTAACTCCCATGATGTCAATGACCTTCTGGACTTGGTCAATGAACTCTTGAGGGTCTTTATCAGACTTAGACCCAAAGAAAGATGGAGGGTTCGTTCGGGTGAAGTCCTGAATTATAGCTGCTGCGGAATTGACCACTGGATTAGCCGGAATAACTGGTGGCCGTTCATTCTGGGCAGCCATGGACTGAGCAAGTGTTGTGAATGCGGCTCTAAACTCTGCATGAGAAACATGCTCGCCCAAAGGGTCTTCGGGCTGAGGAACTGGCTGGTTTCTTCTTCTTGAAGGCATATTCTAAAATAAGAGAGGAACAAATTAGACTGAGAGTTTAACTTGAGATTATGCTCACTAGCACGACATGAATACTGAAAGAAGGGAAAATATTCCCAAAACATCTTATAGCCTCCTGTACATAAATGTGGCACGCAACACACCCATGTATAAGACTCTACTAGATGTGGCTTTCAGACTTCCTGGGACTCTATTGAACTTCAGGCTTTGATACCAAGTTTGTAACACCCCGATTTTCTGAACCGAAATGCTACACGGTGCTCATGAACCCGAGGGACCACAAGCTAACCCATGACTGATATCTGTACCTGTACATTGCTTAACATACATGTAATATGCGAAAAACATAAACAATAGACCATAAGGCTGAAATAATTATAACATCCATGTGGGTGAAAAATACCCAAGATAACTGAAGTCTGAATCAAAACTGAACTAAATCTGAACTGTATCTGAAAGCCTCAAAGTACTGACTGAATAACGAGTTGAAGGAATATGTCTCCAACTAACTACGTAAACTAAAAACTAATTGAAATAATAAATAAATCGAATCATATCATCCTCGAATGAAGAGGACTCACTGTAGTTCTTTATACTGGAATGCGAAAGCTACTGCTGGTCTAGAACTCGTGTCTCTAAACCTATGGTGTAACATGAAAAGAAAGCACCATAGCGCAAATGCGTCAGTACAAATGGAGTACTGAGTATACGAGTGAGGTAGGCTAAATGAAAAGGGTTTACATGCATGAGCAATGCTAACTGACCGACTAATATGAACGTGAGAGTGCAAACATACATACATAATAACTGGAAATGTAAATATGTAATAGTGGATCTATACGCTAATACATGATTTACTGATTTTTGACATGACTGAAACTATGGTTCTGTCAACATGGGTGACTGTGTCTGACAGTCCTGGGTCTGATGGAACTATCTGAGTTCTGTACTATAACTGAATTTGACTGTATCTGCTAGTCCTGGTGTACTGATATCTGAAGAACTATCTGAGTTCTTTTACTAAGACTGAGCCTGAAACTGTGGGAGGTAGTTGTTTAACCGACATGCCCCAATAATACATATAGCTATGTTGGGGTCCAATCTCTTCCCCGACTGGAGGGGTGTCAATACCGCGCCACTAGTAAGGACAGTTGTGAGTGACCGTGATCTGGAAGGTAACCACCTCATCAACCCTAGTCTGACAGGTTAAGATGTCTCAACCTACGCTGGCTACGTAGTTCTGGAACACAAGGATGACTGCTAAGAATCACACCCTAAACTGGCAGGTGAGTTCCCATCCTTGGGTTCACTCGGTGCTAATTTCTTTTCCCATCTGAAGAAACTGAACATAATTTAACTGACTGTACATGGACTGAGTAACTGACTTCCATTGACTGACGGAATAGCACTACTATCTGAAATTTTGTTGAGATCATGAGATTTCGGAGGTTTCTTGAGTCACATGACTGACTGAGTTCTATATATCATGGCTTGACTGATATTATCAGGGTAACGTGACTTGGATCTAGGCACACAACTATATTTTTTGGGTATGAATACCCCCAGGAATCGATGGAAGGAAACTGACATACATGACATGACTTGATCACAAGATTTGAGTCCACAATTCATAATATTGTACATAAGGGATTTCATACTAAGCATGGTTATCAACAATGTATTGCATGGAAAGGATTTCATGTCACATGGAAGTACTTGCACAACCTTAATATCATGTTCATTGCATAATCATACTAGCAACACATATCAATAGCATGGAAGTTCATATGGAATCATCTTAAGAGTTGACATAGCTAGTCATTTAAATACTATGGGGTCATGGGAACATGATTTTTAGCATTCTAGGCATTTTAACAAACACCTTGCATGCACACTTTGGGGCATAGGTTTTCTCAATAATTTTAATCATCTTGAACCACCCAAATTCATGCGTTTTAACTACAAGCATGCATACATCATGAAAGTCAACTTAAATTAATATCTTGAAGCTTAAACAATGATCATTAACATGAACAACATCACATAACAACAAGAAAATCAAAGTTTCTCATTTAAAAGCATGGTTCTTGAACTCTATGAACGAAAGGGGTCCATAGATGAACACTACGCATACCTGACTTAGGGTTCTTGACATTTTTGAACTTGAAGGATTTGAAATCCTTTGATTCTTGAAGAGTATTGGGTCTTGTTCTTGGAGATTAAATTTAGAGAGAAACCCTAGTTTTTTTTTGTGAAATAATAATGAGTATAATGGCTGAATTCAGACTTATCTGGGTATATGTAGGTGAGTGATAAGTGACCAAAATACCCCTGTTAAAACAACCTGGAAATAAACTGAACGTGGCGTGTGACGATTCGACTAACGGTCCGTCACTTAGCCCGTCAGATGTGGACCAGAAATGGGGTTCACTGGATAAGAGTTGACGGCCTGGATGACGGTCCGTCACAACTTTGACGGTCGGTCAATTGGTCCGTCAGTCCTTATCCAGTACGTGGATCAACTGCCTTGGCTGTGATGGTCAAAGTGGCGGTTCATCATTTATGTTGCGGTCCGTCCACTTGGCCGTCATACCTGGGCATTTCCGACAGTTCCAAGTAAAACATCCATAACTTCCTCGTCTGATGTCGGATTTGGACAAAATTGGTACCGTTGGATAGATAACTCAATTTTCCACATGATAGAAAGTGAAAATATCAAAAATACCATATGTACAAAGATAGGTTTACATTTCAAAGTAAGTCCTAGCATCCTCGAGATAATTTCTAGCTAGGAAAAAGGCACGGGTATTACACAACAAGCTTAAGAATTAAGTCTCAAGAACTCACCACAATCTCTACATAATTAACAATCTAGGTATGTTAGGTGTTCATTCATGGGTTCCTTTCACCCATGGAGTCCAAGAACCCTATTTAAATATACAAGTTTATAGATTTATGATTTTCATGCTTGAAATTGATTTCATTCATGTTCATGATATTAATTGGGTTTCAATCCATGATTAAATTGCAAGTGTCATGAAATTAAATAGCATGAGTGATGAATATGTGATTATCATGATAAACCCTTGAATTTACAGTTGATTATTGAATCTATGATGTTCATGTGTTGACTATTATTATGTGAAATAATCATGCTCCCCAAGTATTTGATAAAATGCTTATGTGAATTGAATATTGAAGTCATAACATGTTATTGTGAGGTCCCGTTAATGTAAAGGCTCATGTATATCCAGTGTTTGACAAAATGTCTAAATGAATGCATTGTTAACAAACAAGTATTATCATACTTTCAATATTATGCCATGCTTTATTTTCAATGCTATCGAGTCCTGGGGGTATTCAATACCCAAAAATCTAGCTGTTTACCTAGAGCTACAGTAGTTATAGAATAGTGTCAGAAGTGTCACAATCACTAGTACTTAGTCATTTATAGAACTCATCTAAACTCAGATCAGTCCAGTTCAATTTAATAATCAGTGTCTATTTAGTTGGGAGTAGGATTCCACATCGAGTGAACCCAATGACGGGGGCTCACCTGACGGTAGAGGGTGTGACCCTTAGAAGCAGTCCTTGAATTTCAGAACTATGTAGCCAATGTAGGTTGAGATATCAACCTGCCAGTTGAGGGTTGATAAGGTATTTTACCTGCCAGTTGAGGGTTCCATCGTTCTCTTTTAAGGCACCTGCCAGATGAGGGTGACTATTTAGCTTATATTTACAGTGGCACTGTACTGACACCCTTCCAACTGGGATTACAGGTTAGACCTCAATCCATTCAGAGAGGGCCATGTCGGCTAGATGATTACCCCCATAGTTTCAATTTCAATCTTAGTATAGAACTCAATCATTTCTACAAAATTAGGACAGTCAAAATCAGTCACTCAGTATCAGTAATTCAGTTATCAGTAATCTCAGATATCGGTTACTCAGTTATCATAACTTAGTATGCAGCTTCAGTAAAAGCTCAAATACATTATATATATATGCACAATATTGCATACCCAATATTTACAGCAGTTTCAGTTATCCTTATACTCTCATCCAGTTATATTTATATCATTCAATCAGTTATTATTTATGCATGTGAACCCTTGCATTTATCCTTACCTTATCTAGCATACCAGTACATTCCACGTACTGATGCATACTTTCTCTTTTCGCTATGAATTCTCATATCTTAGGTTCGGAGGCTTAGGTTCCTGACCGCACTTAGATAGATTCAGTTAGCAGCAACAGATTTAGTAGTGATTCCTCATCTATCGAGGATATGCTTTTATTTCAGTATTATAGTAGATTCAGTATTTTATTAGTCGGAGTTAATTGGGGGGTTTGTCCCATCAACTCCACATTCAGACAGTTCTGCTAGAAGCTTTTCAGACTAGACTAGTTCAAATAGTTTTCAGTTTTTCAGATGTTATTATTCAGCTTCTATAGTTATTAGCATTCAGTTTATGAACCTTATGTCATTTTCAGATTAACTTTCACATAATTTCAGTATTATTATTTAGTGCACACAACAGGTACCAGTCATGGGTTAGCTTGTGGTCCTTGGGGGTTGTAAGCACCGTGTGGCATGCGGGGGTATAGACTTAGGGTGTTACAACCCATTTATCATATCGGGTGCTAACAATTTGTCCATGGTTGCATACATGAGCCCCCTAAATAAGTCGGAAGAAGTATTGGAAGCATAACTCTTGTTGAGACAATTAGTGATTTCCAAAATGACGGGAGAATTTATGTCAAATGGACAGTTGAAAATAGTGATCGATTTTGTTAACCTAATGTGACTATAGGAACCACCAGGCTTATACTTAAATAGTAAAACCAATAGGGTGTGGATTGTTTACTGAACGTGAATTTCGAGGAAGAGAACAAAGAACTTGTTCTCTTATATCAGGATCTACAACGCGAATAGTGGAATTATCATAATTGATGGCTTGTACTACATGTTAGTAATTTCTATTTGTGGGCTCACACATTAAAATACTATACATAGATATGCTATCTATGAAAAATCTAATTTATGATCTAATTAAGTATTAAATTTTTGGATCTAAAAGTAAATATCTATTAGTATGAGTTTAACTGAAATTATAGAAAATCCATGGACCTTTTCTAAAGTTTGATGGAAACTTATAGAAAAGGTACCTTTACTGAAAAGGCACCTCTCTTGAAAAGGCATCTTGCCGAAAAAGACACCTTTTCTGAAAAGGTACCTTTTCAAGGGAAAAGGTACTTAGGCAACTATATAAAGATTGGTCCCTAAGTCAGTATAACATTTCTTTTCTTTTCCACTCCATCTCTGGAAAGAAATAAACTGAGAGCAATATCAAAACTTAGAAGATCAATTATTTTATCAAGTCTTGCAATGGAACGAGATTAGTGTTTCTACCGTTCTTCTATATTAATATCAGTTTCTAATAATTTACATGATAATATTAGATGAATTGTTTCAAATTTTACAACACTACATAGTAATGCCTACAACACCCCCGTAGCCATCTGATTTGGACCCCAGGGTCCAGACCCCTGTTCTATATAATAATATTTTGCGATTCCCTTTACAACTCAATTCAAAATCTTTAAGACTGTAGTGCTTTGGATCACTTTTTAATCTAAAAGGGTAATTGATGTTACGAATGTGCCCACAACTATAAGGGACACAATGCTAGCTCTGTTCTGTAAATATTTTTTTTGAGAGCTGCAAAAAGATGAGGATTGTAAGAAACTTGATTCCTCCATACATCTTTTTTGATTAATTGAGGGTATTTTTTTTAGGGTTTTCTCTTTTCGATAATAGTGCCAAACACTCAAAGTTGGATTAAATATATTTTTCTCCTCTCCCTCTTGTGCCATAGTAAGCCACTTAAAGTGTTGTTGCATATAGAGAAAAGTCAAGTCTGAGTATAAAAGACAACATATTGTGAATTGTGAGTCTTCTCTTAATTAATACTGTAGGTCCACAACAAATCTGTCACACCTGCTAAATTACACTTTTTATAGTTGTTCGATTAGACGCATAACAAAAAATGATGTCCACCATAACTAAAATGCAACACTAAGAATATAATTAGCTAGGAATTTACCACTAAAATGCAACACTAAGAATATAATTAGTTAAGAATTTACCAATACCAGTCATGTTAGAAAAGACAACTACTACCAAGAAACTGCAAAAGGTGTACAAATATCTATAAAATGATCATACAATTTATGTACAGAAAGCATCAGATACAATTCATACATTTAAAAAAATACCTGAGTGGCTCCACCAATGTGCAACCCAATTGATCAACTGTCTATGATTCTTGAAGGAGTGAATTGTGGACCTTTATTCTGTATGACGCTAACAACTTATGAGTCAACTCCACCAAATTTAGCAATGAGTATCATAACAGAGGATATTTGTCTCTTTTAGATATTTATGCTCAAATTTACCTCCACATTTCATTTCCGTTACTACTACAATTATCACAATCCTAATGTCTTAACATAATAACAATTCTAAAAGTATTTTTCTTTCCATTCCAAGAGACACAATCTTTATACACGGTACACTTTTTTGCACAACTAATTTCTTCATTCATCGATAACCATCTTAAGAAGACACATCCCAAAGGCAATATGTATATGTATATATCAACCAGTTCAATTTATTCCTCATTGTAGTATGCTCTAAAAACTATGAATCCAGGTGTACCCTTAAGCTCTTTCCTAAAATTACCATGAGTTGCTAACCCTAAATCTCCAAGTTTAACTTGTTTTCCACTACTACGAACAAACACGCAGTCACACTTAGGGGTGGTAAATGGATGAATTGGATCTTGGATGGATTGAATATAAATCGAGCTTAAATGAATTAGATTGTAATCTGTCCATATAATATATGGGTAAATATAGATTTGGACAAATATGAATTGGGTAAAAATGATCCCAATCCACTTTGACATCTAAAGCCAAAAACTTAGAACTTTTATATGCATATCGACTTGATTCTTTTATCCCCTACCCACCCTCTTTCCCCTGCCCAAAATCAAAACATAACTTTTTTTTAAAAAGATTAACCCTACCCACCTTCTTACCTCAATGCACCCTAGCACCCCTTCCCCCGACCCCACCCCTCAATAAAAGTTATTTTTTTTAAAAATAAATTTTCTTTTAAAAACAATTTCTTACCCCCACCCCACTTTTTTATTCCCCCCCACTATCACACCCACATACATCGTCTACCTTTAAGTCCCAATAAAATTTGATCATTTATTTCAACCCTCCCATATTCGTAACTTTAATTTTTGACTTGAATTATGATTTGAGATGTTAGAAGGGTGTTTTGGAAAAGTTTTGATATTTTCAGAAGGAATTCAAAGTCATTTTGGGACCTTAAAACAGCGATAGTTTGCGATAGTGGCGTGCCATGCCACTTGGCCTCCGCGATAAGAGCGTGGGATGCTGGCTATCCTCCGTGATAGCAACGTGGCACACTGCTATGTAAGAATTATCCAGTTTTATTTTTTTCACTTGGGGCTAGGGTTTTTTGGTCCTTTACCCTTTAAAGGACTTAAAAACACCTAAATGACTGCATTGCCTTCCGTTATCAACTTCAAACATTATTCTATTTCTCCTTAACTATCAAGTCAAAAAAATTTAACGATTTTACAAGGATTTCATCATTCGGCTCTAAACCCCAACTTCTCACTAAATTCTTTAATATTTCAGGCATGTTACTTTTTTCCTAACTGGAATTTTATATTATTGCATCAATTTATTCAATATTCATGTGTTTTGAATGATGGGTTAGAAAATGGGTTGAGGGTTTTTATTTGTTAACACTTGAAGTAATTTTCCCTTATTTTTAATGGGTTGTTCAAGCTTTAATTGATAGATTTTGGGACAAAATTGGTGCATTGCTATAATGGTTGAAATGGATGACATGGGTTTCCCCCAATTGATAAAATTTTTGCTTGGTAATGGCATTAACCTCAACCCACTTTATAAATCTTGATTTTGAATGTGAATTTTTACATAATTTAACTCATCTTTTAGAAATATTGTATTGCGTTAAAGGATAAATGGATAAAAATAATTTGGATGCCCTTAGTGGCTATGGTTGAATTTTTAAATCGGTAATTGGAGTTAGTTTGGTTAATTGGATTGATTTGACATAAATGGAGTAGCTTGCAAGCATATTGGTATGACGATACCAAGTTGGAAATGCCTAATTAAAAAGACTCCATGGTTTATGGTTGGTTTGTGTGCAAATTATTTTAATTTGGGTTTAAAGGGAATTGTGTAGCTCACCGAGAAGGTGTAGTCCTGGAGGCACCAATACTGTAAACCATATTTGCCGATGTTGGGGGTCTACATGACCATATGTCTAGATACTCATTATATTTTGAATGGCTATCGCCTTGGTATCTTTAGCCATTCCTCAGTACATGTGCTAACATGGACTGGGGCCCTTTCGATAGGGAAAGTGGACCCATATAGCTCATGGGTGCCTAAAATATTGGCACGAGCTGCATAGCTCAGGCTAATATTTTAAACTATCATATTTCATGTTCCTTGACCCTATCCCGATATCCTATATATATATGTATAAATGTTGTGAATGTGGTTTATGACTGGATATTATGAATGCATTACTTTATCCCTTTCCCTTGAGTTACACACTAGTTCTCGCCTTACTGACCATGTCCGGATGCTATATCATTTCATTATGTGGGTTTCAAGGACTTTTTTTGTTGCTCATGTGTATCGTTAGGCAATTTGGTACTCCTGTTGATCAACTGTGAAGTGGTGAACCTCCATACTTCAGAAGGCCCGGTCATTTCATTAGGTTCCTTACATTTATAGTACTTTTGAATTCTTTTTGTCATAGTCGGGGGCATGTTCTAACTTAGTTGACATTCTTGGATTAGAGGCTTTTATGCACAATATTGAGAGGTTATGGTTGTTTTTCTTTAACTTTCAGATTTTCATTTACCTTATCTATATCTTATATTATTTTGGTTGGATTTCGCTGTTTACTTTTTCTGTGATCTTGAGGTAAGGCTAGGGGGTTATCTCCAACCCTCGGTGGGCTTGAGATTCCCATCATGGCTAAGCCCAATTTCAGATCGTGATGAGCTTGGTATTAGAGCCCGATTCAGGGTCATTGGGTGTCTACAAAACCATCTTGAGTAGAGTTTCTTTTATGGGTGTGTAGTACGCTACACTTATAAGGAAGAGGTTATAAGGAATTTAGGAATGTTTCCCTTCTTTGAGTTTAATTTCGTGCTAGAGGGTCTAGTTACTATGAGTTTTTATCTAACTCCTGGCTTGCTCACATTTCAAATCATGCTTTCCCAAAGATCTAATGGTCGTAGGAACTCAGCTAGAACCTTTATCCCACCTGGGGAAGATGTGGAGGAAATTTACCCTATTCATAAAATACAGACTTGGTCTAGGGTCCTTGCTCTTGACTGCACTGCTCCACCTGGGGTTCCACCGGTCCCCACTAGTTCTCCTCGAGCTTTCTGAGCTGGTGAAACTTATGATCAGTCGCCCTAAATAGATATTTCAAATGCTGAGTTCCGTTAGTCCATTAATATATTTGCTCAGCTTATGGCATCGCAGTCTCATCAGACAGATCATGTGAGTCCTGTTGCTTGTTTATCTAAGATCACCTAGGTTGGTCAGTTTATGGGGTTTAATCCCCCAACCTTTACAGGCTCTAAGGTTGAGGAGGATCCTCAGGGGTTTATTGATGAGATGGAGAAGATCTTTAGGGTAATGCATGCTACTAATTTAGAAGATATGGAGTTTTCTTCTTATCAGTTAAATAAGATAGCTTACTAGTGGTATGAGGAGTGGGAAGAGCTTAGGGTGATGATACTAAGCTGACAGTGTGGGATGAGTTTTCAGGTGCCTTTTTTGATCACTTCTTTTCTTAGGAGTTAAGGAAGGCTAAGATTAAAGAGTTTGTAAACTTAAAACAGGGTAAAATGAGTGTTAAAGAGTATGCACTGAAGTTCCAACAGCTGTCCCATTATGCTCCGAAGCTGGAGTCTAATATGAGGTCCAGAATGAGGAAGCTGGCTTTTGATTTGTCTCGTGATTTGGTGTTAGAATGTAAGGCTGCTATGCTATATAATGATAAGGACATATTAAGGCTGGTGGTTTACATGCAAAAGGTGAAGGATGAGAAGAGAAAGAAAATAAAAATGGGAGAAAGGTAGAGCAAAAAATTTAGGTATGCAGAGCAGAGTGCAAGTTAGCAAAATAGTGGGAGGGATAGTAGACAGTGGACTAAGAAGAAAAACTGTTGAAATTCTTATTCTTCAACCAGTGCTCCTTAACCTAAGCCTTTAGGTGATAGTCGTTTTAAAGCTAGCAGTGGTCCTAAGACACAGGGTGCTCAGTCTTAGGCTAGTGGAGCTCAGTCAACCCCACCTTATCCTCCTTGCTATTTTTGTGGACAACTTCATCGTAGGTATGTGAGGAGGGAAGGAATTTATGTTTTAATTATGGTCATCCTAGTCATTTGCGGTGGAATTATCCTATAGCTAATGTTGCCACGGGAGCTAATAAGGACCCATTCACTACTTCTTTAGTTACTTCACCTAAGGGTGCCACATCAGGTACCAACAATGGCCAGAATTGCCTCTATGCACTTGCTACTCGTCAAGAATCCGAGGCATCCCCATATGTTGTCACTGGTATGTTACAACTCTTGTCTCTTAATACTTATTGTTTGGTAGATCTGTGTTCTACCCTATCTTATATGACCCCTTATGTGGCTATGCACTTTCATTTTTATCCTGAAAATAATTTTGATCCCTTTTCTATTTCTACTCCTGTGGGTGAGTCTATTGTTGTTTGAAAAATCTATAAGGGTTTTGTGGTGTCCATTCTTCATAGGGAGACATTGGCGGATTTGATAGAACTTGATATGATGAACTTTAATATAATTTTGGGGATGGATTGACTTTATTCGTGCTATGTTTCTCTGGACGGTAGAACCCGAAAGATCATTTTTCATTTTCCTAATCAACTGGTAATTGAATGGGAAGGGATTTCCTTAGTACCTAAAGGAAAGTTTATTTCTTATCTTAGAGCTCAGGAAATTTTTTCCCAGGAGTGTCTGTATCATCTAGTCCGGGTCAAGGATTCTAACTCTAAAAGTCCCTCTTTGCAATCTATCCCCATGGTTAATGAATTTCCTAAAGTTTTTCTTGATGATTTTCCTGAAATTCCTCTCGATAGAGAAATAAATTTCGATATTGACCTTCTACCGAATACCCATCCCATTTCCATTTCTCTTTATAAGATGACTTCGACTGAACTAAAGAAGAAATTAAAGGACCTTCTTGATAAGGGTTTCATCCACCCTAGTGTTTCTCTGTGGGCTGCCCCTATGCTTTTTGTGTGAAAAAAAGATGGGTATCTTCGGATATGTACAAAATATCATTAGTTGACAAAGGTTACAGTGAAAAATAAGTACCTTCTTTCTAGGATTGATGACCTCTTCGATCAACTTCAGGGTGCTAAGTGTTTCTCTAAGATCGATCTTTGTTCGGTTATCATCAGTTAAAAATAAGGAGGTTAATATTCCTAAAACCGCTTGTTAAACTCGGTATGGTTATTATGAGTTTTTGGGTATGTCATTTGAGTTGACTAATGCTTCGGCTGCTTTTATGGATCTTATGAATTGGGTGTTCAGATAGTTTTTGGATTTATTTGATATAGTCTTCATTGATGACATTTTGGTGTACTCAAAAAGCGAGGAGGATCATGCCCATCACATCCGAATTGTGTTACAAAATCTTAAGGACCATAAATTATATGCAAAATTTTCTAAATGTAAATTTTGGCCAAGTGTTGTGACTTTTCTCGAGCATGTTGTTTCTATTGAAGGAATCAAGGTAGATCCCCAAAAAGTAAAGGCAGTTAAGAAGTGGCCTAGACCCACGACTCCAACCGACATTAGTAGCTTCTTGGGCTTGGCTGGGCATTATAGGAGGTTTGTGGAGAGTTTCTCATGTATTACTTCTCCACTGAGTAAGTTAAATTAGAAAAATATTAAGTTTTTGTGGTTTGATGCTTGTGAAAAAAGTTTTGAGAAGTCAAAGGATCAATTAACTTCTGTGCCTATTTTGACCCTGCCTGAGGGTACTGAGGGGCTTGTTGTGCATTGTGATGCATAACGTGTGGGGATGGGTTGTGTTTTGATGCAGCATGGTAAGGTGGTAGCTTATGCTTTTAGGTAACTTAAGGTTCTTGAGAGAAATTACCCGACTCACGATCTAGAGTTAGCGGTTGTGGTCTTTGCCATAAAGATTTGGCGCCATTATTTGTATGGGGTGCATGTGGATATATTCTTAGACCATAAGAGCTTATAGTATGTGTTTACGCATAAGGAATTAAATTTGAGACTAAGGAGGTGGCTCGAACTACTTAAGGATTATGGCTTGAGTTTGCATTACCATTCAAGTAAAGCTAATGTTGTTGCTGATGCTCTTAGCAGATTTTCTATGGGGAGCTTATCTCACGTTGAAGAGGATAAAAGAGGATTAGTGAAGTATATTCACCGACTTGCAAACTTAGGGGTTTACCTTTTGGACTTCGAGGATAAAGGGGTAATCGTTTAGTAGATGGTTAAATTATTTCATGGGACTGAGGTAAAAAAAACAGCTTATAAATCCCATAATCATGTAGATCAAAGATGATGTAGGTCTGGAAAAGGTTATTGCTTTCGAGATTAGAGGAGATGTGATCTTGAGATATCAAAAAAGTCTATGTGATCCTAATGTAGTGGGTTATGAGAAAGGATTTTGATTAAAGCTTATGAGTCCAGATTTACAGTTCATCCGGGTTCGACAAAAATATATCACGATTTGAAGGAAATTTATTGGTGGAATAATATGAAGAGGGATATGAAAAATTTTGTTGCAAAGTGCTTGGTCTGTTAGCAAGTCAAGGTGGATCATCTAAGGCCAGACAGTACTTCACAAAAGACAGAATAGCCCATGTGGAAGTGGGAGATGAATAATATGGATTTCGTTAGGGTCTTCCGGGGTCTCAAAATCAGCATGATTCTATTTGGGTCATTATGGATAGGAAACCAAGTCTGTTCACTTGTTGCCTGTGAGGACTAACTACCCAGGAGAGGATTATGCTAAGTTGTTCATTCAAAAGATTATTAAGTTGCATGGAGCTCCTGTGTCCATCATTTCAGGCCGTGGTACGCAGTTCTCTTCTCATTTTTGTTATTCTTTTCAGAAAGTTTGGGTATTCAGGTGAACCTTAGCACCGCTTTCCATTCTCAAACAGATAGACAAGCAAAACATATTATTTAGACTTCGAAGGAAATGCTAAGGGCCTGTGTGTTTGATTTTAAAGGTATTTGGATTGACCATTTGCCTCTTATTGAGTTCACTTACAACAACAGTTACCATTCCAGCATCCAAATGGCCCGTTTTAAGTCCTTTTATGGTAGAAGGTGCAGTCTCCTATTAGATGGTTTGGGGGAGACCAGTTTGTTTGGACCTAACTTGGTTCACCAAGCCATTGGGAGTGTAAAGGTAATTCGGGAATGACTTAAGACTGCTCAAAGTTTCCAAAAATCTTATGCGGACGTGAGACGGAGGGAGTTGCAATTTGAAGTTGGAAATTGGGTATTCTTGAATGTTTGTTGTATGAAAAGAGTCATGTGATTTGGGAAGAAGGGGAAGCTTAGTCCCTGTTACATTGGTCCATATCATATTATAAGGAGAATTGGGAATGTCGCTTATGAATTAGACTTTCCAACGAGTTTGACCTTGATTCATCCCATTTTTTATGTGTCCATGCTTAAGAAGTGCGTGGGCGACCCTTGTTTGATAGTGCAGATTAAGGATGTTGGCTTTAAGGATTGTCCTATGAGGAAGTTCCGACTGAACTATTAGATAGGCAAGTACAAATATTGAGGACTAAGGAAATAGCTTTGGTGAAGGTACTTTGGAGAAATCAAAAGGTGGAAGAAGCTACAAGGGAGTTAGAAGATGATATAAAATCCAAATACCCATACTTGTTTCCAACATTGGATGAAAGATCTTAAGGTATGATTTTTATTCCCCCCTTGTCGTATTTCAAATTTGTCCTTGGATTCTTTTGTATTCTTTCTATTATCATGCCAAAAACGTCCTAACTTCTCATTCAGGAATGAATGATCCAAAGAGGGGGATAATGTAAGACCTCATAAAATTTTAATCATTTTATTTTGACCCTCCCATATGCATAACGTTAATTTTTGACTTGAATTATGATAAGAGATATTAAAAGAGTGTTTTGGGAAAGTTTCAGAAATTTTTGAAAGGGGTTTGGGGTCATTCTAGGACTCTGAGACAGTGAGGGTCTGCTATAGCGGTCTGCCATACCACATAGACTCCACGATAAGAGCGTGGCATACTGGCTACCCTTCTGGATATTAGTGTGCCACGCTGCTATGTAAAAATTATTGAGTTTTATTTTTTTCACTTGGGGTCAAGGGCTTTTTGGTCCTTTAACCCTTAAACGACTTAAAAACACCCAAATGGCCCCATTACCTTCATTTATCAAAATCAAACCCTCCAAAAAGGGGTCATGTTGATCTCTCAGCATATTTTAGCTAGGATATGCTAACGTTCATTGACGGAAGCCACAACATACCTTGACATCGAAAAATCGGCAAGGGTAAACTGACGGAGAAATTGGTAACACCAGAGGATGGCTTTAGCACCCAATAAGGTTTACTAACTTTTGGTAGCTTCAGCCCACCTCAGATACAATCAATCTTGGAAGGCAATACACACAACCAATCGGAATCGGAGTCTCAGAAATCACTCCATTTACAATCTTATCTTTTGGACCTCTAACAACGCACAGGCAGCTCGACGATTTCAGTTTTTGGAGGTGGGTATATCAACCCAACCAACTCCGGTGGATAAATCAGCGATACATGAGAATCAAACTGCGCAATGGGGTAAGAAGATATCTTATGTACCACCGAGCTTGAAGGGAGGGAAACTAGTAGTAAATATTGAGGAGTTTGACCTCAAAGAACAAGAGGAGTACTGGAAAACAACCATTATTGGCTACGTCATAGGCGATACACCACACCTGAAAGCAATGGAAAGTTATATCTCACAGGCATGGAGCTTTGCCTAAAAACCCAGGTGCTACAGCATGGTGAGGGATACTTTATATTTAGATTTGATTTTATAGAGGATTGTGTAAGGGTGAAGCAGGTTGGCCCATACACCTTTCACAACAAGCCCTTTGTACTCCATGACCGGCAGGTGAATTTCATCTTCAATCCCTATTGCCTTACTATAATTCCATTATGGGTAACTTTCCCAGGTCTTTCGATGGGCTACTGGTTGACTGAAGCCCTCAACAAAGTTGCAAGTGCAGTGTGAAGGCCATTATATAAGGATCAATTTACTACGAATATGAGTCGTATCTCTTAGGCTAGGTTCCTGGTTGAAGTGGATGTTTCCCAATCACTCCAAGACATAGTTGAATTAGCCACTCCGGGGGAAAGCTTTCAACAATCTGTTGAGTATGACTGGCGATGTAAATTCTACAGTGAATTTTTAAAATTTGGTCACAAAACAGATGATTATTGGATGAAAGACAACTCCACAAAGAAATATGAACTCCCGGAAGTATAGAAAAGGTGAAGAAGATGGAACAAAAAGAAAAGACAACCCCCCAACCCATGAAGCTGGAATGGACAATGAAAGATGCATAACCAATGGAGGAAACTTCACTGGAGGTACAAAATGGTAAGGATAATGAAATTACGCATGAACAAGGGGTCACTGCTACCAGTCTGGTCACTTCTTGCCTGTGAGGAATAAATAACCATGAGAGGATTATGCTAAGTTATTCATTCAAAAGATTATTAAGTTGTATAGAGCTCTAATGTCCATTATGTCAGACCGAGGTACGCAGTTCTCTTCTCATTTTCGACATTCTTTTCAGAAAGTTTGGGTAATCAGGTAAACCTTAGCACCACTTTCCATTCTCAAACAGATAGACTAGCAAAGCGTATTATTTAGACTTCAGAGGAAATGCTAACGACCTGTGTGTTTGATTTTAAAGGTAGTTAGATTGACCATTTGCCTCTTATTGAGTTCACTTACAATAACAATTATCATTCCAGCATCCAAATGGCCCATTTTAAGGCCTTTTATGGTATAAGGTGCAGTCTCCTATTAGATGGTTTGAGATGGGGGAGACCAGTTTGTTTGTCCCTAATTTGGTTCACCAAGCCATGGGAAGGTAAAGGTAGTTTGGGAATGACTTAAGACTACTCAAAGTTTCCAAAAATCTTATGCGGACGTGAGGCGGAGGGAGTTGGAGTTTGAAGTTAGAAATCAGGTATTCTTGAATGTTTGTTGTATGAAAAAAGTCATGTTATTTGGGAAGAAGGGGAAGTTTAGTCCCTGTTACATTTGTCCATATCATATTATGAGGAGAATTGGGAATGTCACTTATGAATTAGACTTGCCAACGAGTTTGACCTCGATTCATCTCATTTTTTATGTGTCCATGCTTAAGAAGTGTGTGGGCGACCCTTCTTTGATAGTGCCGATTGAGGATGTTGGCTTTAAGGATTGTCCTATGAGGAAGTTTCAACTGAACTATTAGATAGGCAAGTACAAAAATTGAGGACTAAGGAAATAGATTCGGTGAAGGTACTTTGGAGAAATCAAAAGGTGGAAGAAGCTACAAGGGAGTTAGAAGATGATATAAAATCCAAATACCCATACTTGTTTCCAACATTGGATGAAAGTTCTTAAGGTATGAGTTTCATTTCCCCTTTATCATATTTCAAATTTTTCCTTGGATTCTTTTGTATTCTTTCTATTATCATGCCAAAAACGTCCTAACTTCTCATTCAAGAATGAATGATCCAAAGAGGTGGATAATGTAAGACCCCATAAAATTTTAATCATTTTATTTTGACCCTCCCGTATGCATAATGTTAATTTTTGACTTGAATTATGATAAGAGATATTAAAAGAGTGTTTTGGGAAAGTTTCAGAATTTTTGAAAGGGGGTTGGGGTCATTCTGGGACTCTGGGACAGTAAGGGTCTGCTATAGAGGCGTACCACGCCACTTAGACTCTGCGATAAGAGTGTGTTACACTGGCTACCCTCCTTGGTATTAGTTTTCCACGCTGCTATGTAAAAATTATTGAGTTTTATTTTTTTCACTTGGGGTCAAGGGCTTTTTGGTCCTTTAACCCTTAAACGACTTAAAAACACCCAAATGGCCCCATTACCTTCATTTATCAAGATCAAACCCTCCAAAAAGGGGTCATGTTGATCTCTTAGTGCATTTTAGCTAGGATATGCTAACGTTCACCGACGGAAGCAACAACATGACTCGACATCAAAATATCGGCAAGGGTAAACTGACGGATCAATTGGTTACATAAGAGGATGGCTTTAGCACCCAATTAGGTTCACTAACTTTTGGTAGCTTCATCCTACCTCAGATACAATCAATCTTGGAAGGCAATGAAGACAACCAATCAGAATCGAAGTCACAAAAATCACTCAATTTATAATCTTTTGGACCACCAACAACGTACGGGCTGCTCGACTATTTCAATTTTTGGAGGTGGGTATATCAACCCAACCAATTCCGGTGGATAAATCAGCGATACATAAGAATCGTACTGTGCAATGTGGTAAGAAGCTATCTTATGTCCCATCGAGCTCGAATGGAGGGAAACTGGTGGTAAATATTGAGGAGTCTTACCTCAAAGAACAAGAAGAGTACTAGAAAACAACCATTATTGGCTACGTCATAAGCGATACACCACACCTGAAAGCAATGGAAAGTTATATCTCACAGGCATGGAGCTTTGCCCATAAACCCTGGTGCTATAACATAGTGAGGGATACTTTATATTTAGATTTGATTTTATAGAGGATTGTGAAAGGGTGAAGCAGGTGGGCCCATACACCTTTCACAACAAGCCCTTTGTACTCCATGAATGGCAGGTGAATTTCATCTTCAATCCTAATTGCCTTACTACAATTCCATTATGGGTAACTTTCCCAGGTTTTTCGATGGGCTACTGGTCGACTGAAGCCCTCAACAAAGTTGCAAGTGTAGTGTGAAGGCCATTTTAAAAGGATCAATTTACTACAAATATGAGTCGTATCTCTTATGCTAGGTTCCTTGCTGAAGTGGATGTTTCCCAACCACTCCAATACATGGATGAATTAGTCACTCCAGGGGAAAGCTTTCAACAATCTCTTGAGTATGACTGGCGACATAAATTGTACAGTGAATTTTTGAAATTTGGTCACAAAACAGATGATTATTGGATGAAAGAAAACTCCACAAAGAAATATAAATTCCAAGAAGTATAGAAAAGGCGAAGAAGACAGAACAAAAAGAAAATACAACCCCCCAACCCATGAAGAAGGAATGGACAATAAAAGATGCATAACCAATAGAAGAAACTTCACTGGAGGTACAAAATGGTAAGGATAATGAAATTACATATGAACAAGGGGTCACTGCTACCAGAAGCACTAAAAAAAAGATATTGAAACCAGTACCAACAACCTAATGAATAGATTTGTAGTGTCCCTGTAAGAAGGTCCTAGTAATGCTGGGAATGAGGAGATGCATCAAAAACTTCCATGATAGTAGCAACTTGGAATATAAGAGGGCTAAACCAGTCCTCAAAATAGAAAGAGCTGAAACTCTTTTTGAAAAAGAATAAAGTGGAGATAATAGGTGTGTTGGAAACTAGGGTCAATGAAAATAAATCAAAAAAGGTAATAAAGAAGGTTGTGAGTGGCTGGAATTATAGCTGCAACTACCCTATGGCCTACAATGGTAGGGTGTGTATATTCTAGACGGCAAATATCAACTAGCAGGTTGAACTCCTCCATGAAAAATTTATACATTGTAAGGTAGAGGTCCTTGTAAACCACATCCAGTTTTACCTTACTATAATATATGCTTGAAATGAAAGTCAAAATAGGGAAGTATTGTGGCACGACTTAATCCAACTGGCATAACATGTGCAGAATACCTGGATGATAAGTGGTGATTTCAACAATGTCTTGACAGTAGATGATAGAATATGCTCTCCTGTTATTCCTAGTGAAGTTGACAACTTCCAAGGGTCTATCAATACCCTCTACCACATAACACTCAAATCCAAGGGTGGTCATTTCACTTTTTGTAATTGTCAGGACCCCAACAGTAGAGTGTATTCCAAAATAGATTGGGCCTTCAAGAACTCTCACTGGATATCTACTTATGGTCATGTAGAGGAAGAATATTTAAATCCTGGAGTATCTGATCATTCCCCCAGAGTTATTAGCATATGTTCTCAACCACCATCAGGTCCAAAAACTTTCAAATTATACATGACAGTGTTGAAACATCCTGATTTTGGTAGGATTTTAGAAGAAACATGGAATACTTCCTGTCAGGGGACAAAAATGTTCATCCTATGGTATAAACTAAAGGTAGTGTAGAAAGGATTAAATGGATTGAATACTTACATAGAATCCTATAGTTAGAGGATCCAACAAGATAGACAAGGTCTGGAGATCACTCAAGGCCTGGTCATTGGAAAACCTCTATGTCCCATATTAATTGAACAAGAAAGAGCCTGGTTGACTGAATTCAAGAAATGGAATGAAATTGAGGAGAATTTTTATAGGAATAAATCTAGAGTCAATTGGATAGATGATGGGGATACAAACACAAAGTACTTCCATGTACAATTAATGCTCCGGAAAGGCAAAAATGCCATTACAAGTATCTATGATGAACATGGGAACAAGTTAGAGGATCCAATGCAGGTGGAAGCTGAATTTATCAAATTCTTTTCAAACCTCATAGGCATAGATGCAACAGAGTTACCCTGCCCAAATATTGAAGTTATCAGAAGTGGACCATGCCTCTCATATAACCAGAAAAGCAAGCTGATCACTCGTGTTACTGAGCAGGAAATATATGCAGCTATAAAAGGCATTCCACATGATAAATCCCCAGGTATTGATGGTTTCCCAGTTGAATTTTTTACACTAAACTGGACCATAATAAAATAGGATGTAATTGATATTGTTAAGGAATTTTTTAAATCTAGGAAACGTTTGAGATATTTTAGTTATGCAACCGTGACCTTAATCTCCAAAGTAACCAATCCAACATATGTGAGGGATTATAGACCTATAGAATATTGCACCACAGTCTATACTATCATCATCAAGATCCTTACTAATAGAATCAAAAGTGTTGCCCAACATATTATAAACCCCTCCCAATAAGCTTTTGTGAAAGGTAGGAACATAGTAGACAACATCATTTTCAACTATGAAATCTTTAAGTGGTACTCCAGGAAAGGACTATTACCTAGATGTGTTATGAAAGTTGATCTTAGGAAGGCTTATGACTTAATTGAGTGGGGTTTTTTGAAGGTGCCCTTAGCCGAGTTAGGCTTACTAAGCAAATTCATAGCATGGATTATGGAATGCATCACTTCTGTTTTTTATTCCCTTGTGATCAGTGGTTACCTGTCAAATCCATTTCAGGGAAAGAGGGGCATAAGATAAGAGGACCCTATGCCCCCTTACATATTTGTTATTAAGATGGAATATCTCCATAGAGAATTACAACTTGTGCAGCAACACAGAGATTTTAGGCATCATCCCAGGTGTAAAAAGATGGGTGTGGTTTATATCAGCTTTGTAGATGACTTGCTAATGTTCAGCAAGGCTGAGCTGAAGTCAAGACACCTATTACAAGAGGCCTTCACAATATTCTCAGTTGCATCAGGCCTCCAGGCAAACCTAGAAAATAGATCCTTATATATGGATGGTGTAAAACCTCAGCAAAAACAAGAATTACTGCAGGCTCTTGGATACAGGGAAGGTGAAATCCTAATTAAATATCCAGGGGCCCCTCTCTCAATAAAAAAACTTACAGTGAGGCAATATTTACCCTTAGTTGAGAAAATAACAGAGAGAATCAGATGTTGGTCTGCAAAATTATTGTCTTATGCTGGTAGACTACAGTTGCTCAAGGCAGTAGTTTTCAGTATACAAACTTACTGGGCACAAATTTTTGTCCTACCCAAGAAGATCTTAAAAATAATTGAAGCCATTAGCAGAACCTTCTTGTGGATAGGCTCTATAGAGATATACAGGAAGTCCCTTGTGTCTTGGGATAAATTATGCACGTCACAAGTAGCAGGAAGGATAAATATACAGAATATGAGACTGTGGAATAGAGAAACAATCTTAAAACTATTGTGGGCAATCAATGAGAAAAAAACTGCCTCAAGATCAAGTGGATCTAAGAGTATTACTTAAAGAATGAGACAATAGAGATATACAATATTCCAGCATATGGAACATGGGTCATCCGGAAGATCTTAGCATCAACAACATGTATTATGCAATGCCCAACTTTGCAGGGAAACCTTGATACTAGATTCCAAGTTGTGGTAGTCAATGATAAGTTTAACATCAGGAAATTGTATATCCAACAACTACATCAGTACCAAAAGGTACCATGGAAGAGTATAACACTTCAAAAACACATTCATCCTTAATATAAAGTTATCTTATAGCTTGCTATTAGAAGAAGGCTAGCAACTATGGATAGGCTGCTAAAATTTGGCATTAATGTACCTCAAAGTTGCATATTTTGTGATTCAACTACAGAAACATTGGACCACTTACTATTTGAATGCTCAGTGACTAAGAGTCTATGAAAAAGATTACTGAAATGGTTGAAAATGCAGAGGACTATTAGCTGCTGGTGAGAGGAAGTACAGTGGGCAACAACATGGACAAAAAAGAAGACAGGAATGGGAGCTATCATTAGCTATGTCTTTGCCATACTGGTGACTATGATCAGGAGAGAAAGGACATACTGAGGTTTCAAGATGGGCACTACTATGCTGACATGGTATGCAGGGAAATCACACTACATGTGCATATCATTGGCAGGGGGAATGTTCGCTGGTAGACTCAACTTCAGCAACTGAACATCTTTCCATAAGTACTACTAGTATTATGCTGAAAATTGAACATGTACTAGATAGAATGACTACTGTATACACTGTTTTTTCCTTTATGAGAGACAAAAGGTTGGCTATTTTCCTGGATTTGTAATAGACTCACTTTGGTATTAATAAAAATATTTATTACCAAAAAAAATATTATTATTTTCCTCTTTAACTCCCAGGTCAAGAAAATTCAAGGGTTATACAAGGATTCCATCATTCGGCTCTAAACTCCAATTCCTCTTCAAATTCTTCTATATTTCAGGCAAGTTACTTTTTCCCTAACTGAAATTTTATACTATTGCATCAATATATTCAATATTCATGTGTTTTGAATGATGGGTTTGAACATGGGTTGATGGTTTTTATTTGTTAACACTTGAAGTACTTTTCCCTGATTTTTAATGGGTTGTTCGTGCTTTAATTGATGGCTTTTGGGACGGAATTGGTGCATTGTTATAATGGTTGAAATGAGTGACATGGATACCCCAAATTGATGAAATTTTGGCTTAGTAATGACATTAACCTCAACTCACTTTGTAAATCTTGATTTAAAATATGGATTTTTACATAATTTAACTTATATTTTGGAAACATTGCATTACATTAAAGGATAAATGGATAAAAAGATTTGGATGCCTTAGCGGCTATGATTGGATTTTTAAATAGATAATTGAAGTCAATTTGGTTAATTGAACTACTTTGGCATAAATGAAATAACTTGCAAACATATTGGTATGACGATACTAAGTTGGAAATGCCTAATAAAAATTCCATGGTTTATGATTGATTTGTGTGCAAATTATTTTAATTTGGTCATACAGAGAATTGTGTAGCTCACCGAGAAGGTGTAGTCCCGGGGAAACCAATACTGAAACCACATTTGTTGATGTTGGGGGTCTACATGACCATGTGTCTGGATACACATTATATTTTTAACAGCTATCACCCTGGTGTCTTTAACCATTCCTCGGTACATGTGGCTAACATGGACTGGGGCCCTTTCGGCAAGGGGAGCCGGACCCATATAGCCCGTGGGTGCCTGAAATATTGGTACGACCTACATAGTTCAGACTAATGTATTAAACTATCATGTTTCATGTCCATTTCTCCTATCCCGACATCCTATATATATGTATAAATATTGTGTATGTAGTTTATGACTGGATTTGGATAAATGCATTACTTTATCCCTTACACTTGAGTTACATGTCAATGCTTACCCCACTGAACGTCTCTGGATGCTACATTGTTTCATGATGTAGGTTCCGAGGACTTTTCTATTGCTCCTGTGTAGTATTAGGTGGTTTGGTACTCATATTGATCAACTGTGAAGTGGTAAGCCTCCATCATTCGGAAGACCGATCATTTCATTAGATTCCTTACATTTATAGTACTTTTAGATTTTTTGGTCATAGTCGGAGGCATGCCCCGACTTAGTTGGTATTCTTGAATTAAAGGCTTTTGTGGACAGTATTGGGAGGTTATTGCTTTGACTTTCAGTTTTTCATTTACCTTATCTATCTCTCGTATTGTTTAGGTTAGCTTCCACTGTCTACTTTTGTTGTGCTCTTGAGGTAAGGATATGGGTTATCTCCAACCCTCGGTGGGCTTAAGATGCCCGTCATGGCCCGGTCCGGGTTTGGGTCGTGACACTACCCCTACCACCACTCTAACCCCTACCCCCAACCCCCAAACTTTTTTTAGAAAGAATTTAAAAAATTAAAAATTAAAATTAAAAGTTTTTCTACCCCCGCCCTCACCCCACCCCACCCCCAATTTTTTTTTTATAAAAAAGAATTTTTTTTTCAAAAATTCAAAAAACCAAAAAATTAAAAAAAACAAATTTGCATCCCAACCCCCAACCCTCAACAAACCCACCCCCACCTCCCACCCACCCACCTACCCATTTTTTTTTTTAAGAAAATGAATTTTTTCAAAAAGAGAAAAATCAATTTTTTTTTAAAAAATTTGCACCCTCTCCCCAATCCCCAGCCGACCCACCCATCCCCACGTCTCACCTCCCAAAAAATATTTTTTTTTAAAAAGGAAAAAAAATTCAAAAAGAGAAAAACCAAAAAATTTTAAAAAAATATTTGCACCCCGTAGTCACTTACACTTGATGTCTATTGATGATCTTAGGATTCTGATTATGAAGAAAGGTTAGTTCCATTATACTTGAAATTAAATTTAATATTTTGGACTTGATATCAAACCAAAATAAGAAATAGGAAGCCAAAAAGAATAACTAAATTACAAATTGACGGCTGCAATTAGATTGGGTTTAATGAGCTCCAAGGGGTAACAAACTTCTATCCTTTGCAGATCTCAAGCTGGCTATGGAGTTTTTATAGCTTAATTTCATTTCATCACTTCTTAATTTTCCTTAATTATGATCGTATTTTCCATTCCATTTAATATAAAGAGAAACTATTGTCGACTCCTAACTCTCGACCCTATACGAGACCTGAATCTTAACTCGAGACCCAGAATGCCATCTCGATTTGAGACCCGGATCTCAATTACCAACTCCGAATCGGGACAAGGGGAGGGGGTTAGGGTCAAAAGCTGAGGCCGATATTGGGAGTTGAGTCTCAAGTCAATGTCGAGACCTGGACTCGGGAGTTGGGTTAGTGACGATGAAAGAAAATTTTAGAAAATGATTTCCTACTTTATGAAGTGTATCTAATAGCGTGCGTAAATAGTATATCAAAGTCTATTTCTGATACATAGACTTGGAAATTGTATAGGATGATATAACTAGGTGGAACGAACAAATACAATATGTCCAACAAAATTGAGAAAAAGTTGATAGAGTTAGGTTGAGCGAAAAAATACAACATATCCAGCTAAACTGAGAGACAGATACAATGAAATTGAGCTAGCATATACAATG
Source organism: Capsicum pubescens (assembly GCA_030864215.1). Lineage (NCBI taxonomy): Eukaryota > Viridiplantae > Streptophyta > Magnoliopsida > Solanales > Solanaceae > Capsicum > Capsicum pubescens. The sequence goes on along the minus strand of CM061538.1, from coordinate 75,819,508 downwards.
AATTTGAGAGACAGATACAACTCCAAAATAATAGTTATGCTCATAATTAGAGACTAACGATAATTCTTGCCCAAACTTTAGTTGCTTATGAAATTTATATCAACCTACCTTCAAACTCAAGTGATCACTAATTTGTTTGGACTCCTGTCTCCTAGCAACTGTCTAGTCTATTTCCTTGACTAAGAAATGACAAAACTTTCAACATAAAGAAGAGTGTCTAGAAGTTGAAGTTGACTCCTAAAGAATTTAGTTAACCATTGTTTGACTTGAAGTCTTTTTCTATCATTGATTGGATGAAGAAAATTTATCGCACAAAATTAAACAAGACATATCAATTGAAATAATGTGTGGAAAAAAAGGGCCCAATATTAGGTTATTCAACACGCTTGCTAGTAATAATGATGACAACTTCATAAAACAATTTTCTTGATATTAAGAGCCTGTTTGGATCGACCTATTTTTGCCTCTTTTAAGAACTTTCATAGTGTTTGACCGTTTGGATAAAGATTAAAAGTACTTTTAAATACTTATGCCAAAAAAAAGAGAGCCAAAAGTCACAACTTAGAAATTCTTCCAACTTATGACCTTAGACTTATTAGTCACAAGCTATAAGCCCATCCAACCAGATTCTAAATGGAGAAAGACATTTGAAGTTAAAGTAAGATAAGATAAAAAAGACACACCAAATGCATGGGCAAATATTTAATCTTATTATAGTATAAAATACATTCAAAACAAATCATATAGTAGAATTTTAGTGCATCGAGCTGTCTTGCTCCTAAAATAAGGGTTCAATCAAACGAGTGTACCCAATAGAGATAAAATACGCCAATCTATCTTCAAATTTAAGTGATTATTTAGGTTAAAATCCACTTATATGGTTGGTTTAAAGTCTCCCCTTACCGTTTGTCGGAAAAAGAAAATTTATGACACCAAATTAAAGATGACATATCAATTGAATAATACACGTAAAAAAAGGACAATATTAGAATATTAAACACGGTTTTGGAAATTTACTCTCTCCGTTCATTTTTAATTATCATATTTTATTTTAAAGTCAAATAATATAAATTTTAACCAACAATTAAATAGTAGTTTTTCATCATATTGATATAAGAAAATTGAAATATATAATATTTTTTCATATAGTTTTTGAATATTTAAATTTTAAGTTTAAAGTATCGAATTAATCAAATCTAATTTAGTTTTAAAAGTTAGTCAAATTGACCGTTGACAAGTGAAATGTGACAACTAAACGGAAACAAAGGGAGTATTAATAATCAAAACTTCACAAATTAAATCAATTTTCTTGATTACTGAGTGTTGGAAGGAAGACTATGGATCAACAGCTAAAAGTAATTAACTTCATGAAGAAAAACTTTCTGTTTTATGCTAATTTAGGTAGTCTCATGTCAAACTTTTTGACTAATTTATAGTGAAAGGTGTGCAGATCTTATATTTATATTGTGAAATTCATTAAATATATAACAAATTTAATAACATGGTGATTGTTGGATATGTCACAAACTTTATTGTTTAGAAAAAAAATTCATAAATTTTGTTATGGCCTGGCCATGTTATTCAGAACACCACAATTTACCTATATAATATAACTTCAACCAACAATTACATCTATTTTTGCAGAATCAGAGCAACCCTCAAGCAACTTCACAGACTCAGATGAGCTTATTGAAGAACTAAGATTTAATTCCAGTGAACGTGGAGGCAGCGACTCAGAGGCCCTGAGAGGCTTTGCAAAGCTTGCAATTCGCCTTCAAGCATTTCCACTACTTTAGTCATTGAGGGACGATCGAGTGGATTCATTTGTATGCACCACAATGCAACTAAAGTCAGCTTCTTTAATACCTTCTTTTCATCATCGCGTGTCTCGTCTAGTACTTCAATATCCTTTTCCTTGTCGAATTGATCATAAATCCAATGTGGGAAATACTAGCTTGACATATCCTTCCTTGCTTTCAAGTTTGTTTTTAAGCCTGCCGTCTTAATTAGTAACATTCCAAAGCTATAAACATCTGCCTTATAAGATATCGCACCGATGCTTCTGTTGATCAACTTTGGAGTGCCTACATAACCAATCATTCCCCTGGCAGCTGTTAGAGTAATAATGCTCTTATCCGCGGGGTATGATTTGGTAAGACCAAAATCAGATAGTTTTGGAATGAAAATTTCATCCAAAAGTAAGTTGTGTGGCTTGATGTCAAAATGTAGAATTTGAATGTCACAGCCTCGATGCAAATGTTCAATACCTCGTGCAACTCCAGAGAAATTTCAAACTTTCTTTCCCAACTTAATAAATCAACTTCTTCTTCTAGAGGTGTAATTTACTTTTCAAGTGAACCATTAGGCATGAAGTTAGTATACAAGGGCTTGCTTACATCTCTCAGCACATCATCTTTGGGCTTGCTCAATGTCTTCACCGCTACATTAGGACCACTTTGAAAGTTGTCTTTATATACTGAACCATGAATGCAGGTGTACCCTTGTCATGACCCGAGTCGGGGCCCTGACCGTGATGGGCATTCCTAACCATCAAGGCTCGAAAACCCCCATAGTATATTATCATAAGCATTAATCATATCAAAGAAATGCAGAAGAATAAGATAAAACATGGAAAAACTCTTAATCAAATGTAATTACATTATAAAAATCCAATCCATGAAAACCCAAATCCAATTTAAACCAGCCTACAAAGCCTCTACTGAAATACTAGTTTGTCTAAGCTGGAACAAGGCCTCCGGCCAGACCATAAAACTGACTGAAAACTAACATATTGATAAAATACCTTTCAAAGTTAGGGAGGCTCACCGACTCTGAACTTCTGAAATAATCTACTGCTGCTGAATTGGACCGCGAGACTATGCTTCAAATCCTACATTATGAGACAATGTAGCCACAACTAGGACGATCAATACTTGAAATGTATTTGTATGTAGAAAAGTCCAAAAACAATATATATATACTTAATATAAAAGAATCAAAAGCTTATGAAAATCAATTCAACATAGTAGAGATCAAAGCACATGGGTATAATAAATTGAGCTTTAAAATATTCTTGTAAAAACATTGACTCCACTCTTTACTTTAGTCCTGAGCTAGATGGAACACTCTACAAGTCTATTATCCCACGAGCAATATAGGATCTGTATTAACTCGCTGGCCAAGCCTCCTATCCGAGTTTGCTGCATGGATATGAGTATCTGGGCTGAGTATACAACTATGAAAAGCAAGTATACAGTGAAAATCCATTTTCAGGACAAAATCACTTCCGCATCGGCAAAATATCATTTTGGGCAATGAGTTATCTGACCTCATCCTTTTTTGGATAACCATCTAACTCTCTTAGAGCCCATTTTTAGCCCTTTTAAACATGCATCTTCCTCAAATCATAGTCTAAAGTCTGAAAAGTCAGTTGTCTAGACAAATCTGAGTCTGTCATGGCATTCATCTGAATTGGTATCGTTATACCAAGACTTGCAAGTCCTATGTAAGACATATCATATCATGTCTTTAGCCCTTTATTTAAAAGCATGCTATTTGACCACCAAAATGATTCAATTATCACATGAGAGTACTTATTTAAAAATACATATGAAACTTGTACAAAACACTCTCTTTTAAAAACTTTACATACGGTGGCCAACTCTTTCATAAGCACATAATGAAACTCTTTTAGTAATCATAGTGGTCTAGTTAAGCATTCACATTCATGAAATTCATTTAAACCTTTAAGATAAAAATTACTCTTTTCAATCGTATTCAATCAACCACCATTGAAAAACAAGGGCAACATTAAAAAATACCATAACCATATAAAACCTTTCACATGGATAATTAGGCAAGGAAAACGTGTACAACCTCATCTCTTTCCAAAATCACAAATTCATGCGCACATGTATATAGATAAACTCGTAAGAATGTACAATTGAGGTTGGATGCAAGTCTTGAAGTTCATGCTCTTGTTCTAAGCCCATAAGATTTAGGATGTTCTACGTACCTTTTTTTGCTGAACAAGAATTCGAAATAGCTTGAAATATAGTCTTGGAAGTATGAATCTCGAAAGAAACCCTAATTTTTCTTTTTCTTTAGAGTAGAGAGGATTATGAGTGCTTAAAACTGATTAGTAATGGGTAATGAAACTTATTGGATGATTTAAGTCATGGGGGAGGAGTTTGGGGTGGGGAAAAGACCCAAATATCCTCTTGAAAATGTTATAACAGTGCAAAACGATCCCTACTAACGATTTAGGCGATGAACCATCACTCTCGTGATTGACCGTCACTCCCGTGACTAGCCCTCACCCCAATGTCGTAAAAATGACCAATTTTTAGTCTTTCTACTTAAGAAAGATGGTACGTCACCTTGTCCATCACGTCCGGGTAGACAATCACTTTTTGGTAAATCACGCATCACATTTTACTCCAATATCAGATTAAGGCAAAACTAGTGGAATTACTTGAATATCTTTCATTTGGTATATAGTCGGCCATCTAAATCATTATATTATAGGAGTAATGGTTGTTGGAAGTTGACCCAAGTAGGAGCTTCCGCTAAAACTCTATCGATAGAAAAGTTCTCAACTCATCTTTGAGTTAGGAGACCTTATGACCTCAATTCATGTACAAATAAGTTCCCACACTATATAATTGATCAACATTCTTATATTTACATAGGAATTGTTGGTTTTTGGGTCTATACATGTAGGAACTACGATTTAAGTTCTAGTCTATACACGTAGGAACGATAATTTAAGTTTTAGTCCATAAATGCGGGGTGTTACATTATCCCCCCTTGGGATCATTCGTCCCTGAGTGAAGACTTATGACACTCTTAGCATGATATAATAATGAACATAGAAGTACTTAAAACATGAAATCAAGTAGATTAGGGGAAAACATATGATTCATACCTCAAACCACCTCATCTGAAGATGAGAATAAGGATGGATATCTAAATTTCATGTCTTCCTCGGATTCCCCAGTAGCTTCCTCTATCCTTTGGTTCCTCCACAACACTTTAAACGAAGTAATCACCTTGATCCTCAATTTTTGAACTTGTCGATCCACTATTGTTATAGGTACTTCTTCGTATGACAAGGAGTCTCTCACACCAGTATCCTTAATAGGCAACACAAGTGAATGATCTCTAACACATTTCTTAAGCAGTGACACATGAAAGATCAGCTGAACTAAGGAAAAGCTTGCGAGCGAAACCAACTCATACAGAACTCAACCAAACCTCTTCATAATCTTATTTTACCTATGAAACAAGGACTGAGCTTTCCTTTCTTCCTGAATCTCCTGACTCCCTTCATAGGGGAGACTGTAAGAAACACCCAATCATCAATCTCAAACTCTAACTCCCTTCTTCTAACATCAGCATAGGACTTTTGGCAACTTTTAGCGATCTTAAGTCTTTCTCTAATGAATTTCACTAATGACTTTCACTTTCTCCATCGCCTGATGGTCAATGTCAGGTCCAAATAAATGAGTTTCACCAACCCCATACCAACCAATCGATGATTTAAACCTCCTTCAATAGAGAGCCTCAAAAGGAGCAATCTGGATACTAGAGTGATAACTATTATTATAGGCGAATTCTATTAGATCCAAGTGATCCACCCAACTACCTTTAAAATCAATCACGCAAGCCCTTAACATGTCCTTTAAAGTCTTAATGGTACGCACCATTTTACCATCCGTTTGAGGGTGGAAATCGGTGCTAGGGTTCACCTGGGTACCCAAAGCTTTCTGAAAAAATCTCCAAAACTAAGAAGAGAATTAGGTACCTCAGTCGGATATAATAGATACCAGAGGCCTATGCAATAGAACTTTCTCCTGAATGTACAACTTTGCATAATCATCTCCCTAATAATTAGTCCTCATAGGAAAAAAGTGAGTGGACTTCGTCAACCTATCAACAATAACCCAAATAGAATCATATTGGTTTCGGGATCACGGAAGTTCAGTCACTAAGTCCATGTTAATCATCTCCATTTCCATAAAGGCAAAACTATGTACTGGCAGGTACCACCTGACCTCAAGTTGTCACGACTCGAGGCTACTCCCTAGTTGCGACAACAGTGATTACGACCATAAGTTACCATAAGCTAACCCATGAGTTGGTACCACAGTGAGTACTGTACGAGATATCAATACAATACATGTGCATAAATTTAATTGATAAGATGCTGTAAAACTAAAAACTAAAATATATATCAAAACATGTCTAAAATATCTGATAGAATACTAGAAACCAATTGTCTATCTGAAAATAATTAATAACACTGAAATGACTGACTGACTGTCTGAAAGCCTTTAAACATCATGAGGAGTTGATGGTACAGACCCCCAACTAACTCCAACTGACTAAACTTGAGAAAGTACTAAAGTAACTGAAATAAGAAAATCATGTATTCGATGGATGAGGACTCACCACTAATGCTGCTGAGTAATACTGAGCAGTCTAAGAGTGGTCGGGAAACTGTGCGTCCAAACCTACGTTATAAGACAACATAACACAAAGAAAAATATGCGTCAGTACTTTGAATGAACTGGTATATTAGATGAGGACTGGATGAAATGCATGAGATGACTGAGCATGAATGCATGAACATATAACAACTGAGAATGAAATAACAAACATAAACATATTTTTGAAATAACCCGTAAACTAAAAGACTGAAGTCTTTATGACTAATTAATTGACAATCTGTACACTTGATCAAGCAAACCTTAACTGAGATACACTGAAATACTGACTGAAACTATGGGAGGTATCATGTAACCGACATTCCCCAATCTTAGATAAGCGGGATTCAACCTATAACCCCAGTATGAAGGGTGTCAGTATCGTGCCACGGGTACTAACACTGGCTGTGTGGATCCACAAAGCTAGTATCCCAAAGGACCAGGGTGTCAAGCCTAAACTGATGGGTGACCCCTGAGAGAAAGTCAAGCCTAACTGACGGGTGACCCCTTATATCCTACGCTGGCTACATAGTTCTGGAATACAGGGGTTGCTAATAATGACTCTGCCTAAACTGATAGGGAAGCCACCATTCTTAAATTCGCTCGGTGCTAAATCCTACTCCCTACTGTACTGACACTAGTACCGAACTAAACTAAATTCACTGAACATAACAACTGACATTGCACATCATGATCATAATAATTGAGTAAATGGTAATATTCATGGTAAATTTGAATCTTTACTTGAAAATCCAAAATCATGTAAAACACATAGATATAGGGTGTTCAAAACCCACCAACACTAAATGATTAAAAAAAATACGATATCAGACTTGAAAATACTATAATATGTAACCATGGTTCAAAGAACCAAAACATAGGCATTTCATCAAATATGTGAGAATCATAAACATGAACATGGGAATGCTTTAAATATGAGGAAACATCATGACTACATGGCTAAATTCATAATTTGGGGATTTATCCTAAAATTCATTGAACATGACATAGAAATTTTAACACTTAAAACATGATATGACTCATTCCACTTGAATAACTTGTAAACATAACTTGTAATTAAATTAACAAGGGACTCATGGATCTATTTCACCTTGAACATGTATAAACTCATAGATTAAACCGAAAGAGGGTTTTTAGGATCCATGGGTGAAAGGGACCCATAGATGAACATTCCACATACCTTAGCAACTGAATTCTTGAAGGTTTTCTTGGATTTAAAGCTTGAACTCTTGATTTCTTGAGAATGAAGCTTGAATTTGTTCTTGGGGAAGAAAGAGGGTTTCTTGAGTGCAATTTTGAGTGAAAGGGGTGAATAATGCCCTTTTGGAAGACCCAAATCATGTTAAAGATAGAATAGGATGATGGAAATAACTCAAATTCCCCTTGGGCATTTAAACCATTACACTTTGCGGGACAGAGCAACGCGTTGCACCTATCTCTCCATGGGAGAGAGATACATGCCGCGCTTCTCTCTCCATCAGTGAAAGCCACGCACCACGCCTCTCTTTCCACAGAAGAGAGCCATGCACAATGCCTCTCTCTCTGTGAAAGAGAGCCACGCACCCCGTATCTCTCTCTGCGTGAGAGAGCAACGCGTCGTGTTGCTTACTCTAGGAAAGAGAGAAATAAATCAATAAGCTCCTCACCATGGTAGAGAGCAACACATCGCGACCTTATCGCGTTGCTTCACTGTTTTGCCTATCCCAACACATCACGACCTTATCGCGTTACTTAACTGTTATTTCTATCCAAACACATCCCGAAACACATTCAAAAATCCCAAAGCTCACCCAAAATATACTTTTAATCTCTTTAACCATAAATCAACTTAAAAACCAATATTTTAGGGTCGGGAAGGCCAAACTAAAAATCCATAAAGTTTAAGGGTCTTGAAAATGACTAATTCCTCAACTTTTAGAGAGATTGTCAAGCCTTGGACCTCTCAAGCATGTAACTAAGAGCTGAATCAAGCTGAAGATCTTATGAGGTATACACTATCTCTACTTTAGGAACCTTCATCCTTGAATTAGACTGGTTAGACTGAGACTACTGATAAAACTGAGATTATATACTGAAGATGCATGACTTGAAACATGATTACATAACTGAGTCTGGAACATGATCCATGAACTGAACTGGTTTTATGAGTGCATGCAATGACATGAGATTGGTTACATAGTTGAAACTAAGAATGGAAAAGAGTCAATCTAAGGAAAATCGTTACCTTAAACTGAATCTGAGTTTGCGTAGAAAAGATGAGGGTACTTGGTCCGCATATCTGTTTCTACTTCCGAAGTAGCTCCCTCAACAGACTAATTCCGCCAAAGGACTTTAACCAAGGGAACTTTTTTATTCCTTATCCTACGAATCTGATGATCAAGGATCTCAACTAGGACTTTTTCGTAGGAAATGCTATCCTTAACGTCCATACCTTCTAAAGGAACAACTACAACTGAAACACTAATACATTTCTTTAGAAAAGAAACATGGAACACTGGATGTACTGACGCCAAATCTGCATGCAACTCTAGCTCATAAGCTACTTTCTCAAAATGGTTCAAGATTCTATATGGGACAATATAGCAGGGACTGAGTTTCCATTTCCTGCCAAATCTCTTTACTCCCTTTATTGGAGAAATCATTAAATAGACTAAAACACCAACGTCAAACTCAAGATCTCTTTTCCTCACATTAGCATAAGATTTTTGATGACTTTGGGTTGTCTTCAGCCTCTCCTAAATCAATTAAACTTTCTCCTTTATATCAAACACTGAATCTTGATCTATCAAAGCAACTTCACCTGCCTCAAACCAACCAATAGGAGATCTACATCTCATTCCATAGAGAGCCTCAAATGAAGCCATCTGAAAACTGGAGTGATAACTATTGTTATAGGCAAACTCAATCAAAGGCAAGTGGTATTCCCAACTACCTTAAAAGTCAATACCACAGGACTTTAACATATCCTCTAAAGTATGAATGGTCCTATATGCCTAACTATCTGCCTGAGGATGAAAAGCTGTACTGAGATGAACTTGGGTACTAAGACCTTTCTGAAAAGCTTTCCAAAAGTGAAAGGTAAACTTAGTAACTCTATCTAAAATGATAGACAATGAAACCACATGCAACTTAATTAACTCCCTAATATAAAGCCTAGCATAATCCTCAGTTAAGTACGAAGTATGAATTGGCAAGAAATAAACTGATTTGGTCATCTTGTCTATAATGACCCATATCGAATCATGCTGACAACACGTATGAGGCAAAACCATCACAAAATACATGTTCACTACTTACCACTTCTAAGTGGGAATGCTGAACTCCTGCATTGCACCACTAGGCCTTTGGTTCTCAACCTTAACCCATTGATAATTTAGATATTTAGCCATATACTCTGCAATATCCTTCTTCATACCACTCTATAATAGATTTTCTGCAAGTCACGATATATCTTAGTGGCTCCTTGGTGAATAGAATACTGTGCACCATGCGCTTCTGTAAGTATTCGCTGTCTCAACCCATAAACACACGAAACACATAACCTACCTTAAAAAGGAAGCACACCGTCTCCCCTTGGGAGAAAACCTCAACCTTATGATCTCTAACTGCCTCCTTCAACTTAACCAAACAAGGATCTCTGCCTTGCTTTTATTCTACTTCAACAACCAAGGAAGATTCCAAACCATTCTGAACCCATTTACTACCTTCAGCTGAATCAATCAACCGAATAGCTAATCTAGCAAGCTGATTAACCTCATGAACTGGCTTCTTCTTATATCCCTTAACATGAGCAACAATACCCATAGATAATCTACTAAGGGCATCTGCCACTATATTGTCCTTGCTCGGATGATACAACAGACTCATATAATTTTTTTTTGAAAATAAGCCATCTTCTCTGATGAAGATTCAGATTTTTTTGCATAAACACGTACTGCAAACTCTAATGGTAAGTGAACGCATCAACATAAATCCCATAAAGATAGTTCCTCCAAATTTTCACGGTGAAAACAACAACTTCCAACTCAAGATCTTGGGTAGGATAATTTTTTTCAAGGGGTTTAAGTTGTCTAGAGGCGTAGTCTATGACCTTGACTCTCTTCATCAAAACACAACAAAGAACAACTCTTGAAGCATCGCAGAAAACTACAAATCCATCCAAACCATATGGCAAAGTCAGGACTGGGGCGGAAGTGAGTTGAGTCTTCAACTCCTGAAAACTCTTCTCGCAGGAATCTGTCCACTAAAATTTAACTTTCTTCTGAGTCAATCAAGACATGGGGGATGCAATAGAATAAAACCCTTCAACTAACCACCTATAATAGACAGCTAAACCCAAGAAACTCCTGATGGAGAGTAGGGTCTGGGCCAATTTCTAACTGCTTCAGTTTTTTGAGGGCCAACTCTAATGCCATCACCAAAAATAATATGGGCAAGGAAAGCTAATGATCTTAGCCAAAATTTGCACTTACTAAATTTAGCGAACAACTGATGAACTCTAAGGGAATGTAACACAATTCTTAGATGGTCTGCATGATCATTCTCACTACGGGAATAGAAAAGGATATCATCAATGAAGACTATGATGAACATGTCCAAGTTGTGATTGAACATCATGTTCATCAAGTCCATGAAATCTGAAGGGGAATTCATTAGTACAAAAGACATAACTAGGAACTCAAAGTGACCATACCGAGTTTTCAAAGCTGTCTTTGAAATGCCAATTTCTTTGACTCTAAGCTGATGATAGCTGTATCTAAGGTCTATCTTAGAGAAATAACTAACACCCTAAAGTTGGTCGAACTAGTCATCAATTCTGGGGAGTGGATACTTATTCTTGATTGTGAGTTTATTCAACCGATGGTAATCGATGCACATTCTGAGAGAATCATCTTTTTTATGCATGAACAAGACCGAAACGCCCCATGAAGAAATACTAGGCCTGATGAAACCCTTAACTAAGAGATATTTTAACTATTTTTTCAACTCCTTAAGCTCAGCTGGAGCCATTCTGTAAGGTGAAATAGAGATAGGCTGGGTATCTAGAAGGAGATCTATTTCGAAGTCAATTTCCCTTTTGGGAGGGACTCCAAGAAGATATTTAGGGAACACATGTCTTAATTCACTTACTATTGAAACTGACTCAAGACTCAGAGTCTTAGTAGTTGAGTCTTTGACTTAGACTAGATGGTAAACACACCCTTTACATATCATCTTTATTGCTTTAAGATATGAAACAATCTGGACCCTAAACACTGAAGTACTACCCCTTTATTCGATAAATGGTTCATTAGGAAACATAAACTAAATGACCCTATTTCTACAATAAATTGATTCATAACAAGATTTGAGCCAATCCATGCCGAGAATGACATCAAAGTCGGTCATCTCTAACTCCTAAGATCAACTGAAGTGATTTTCTGAGATACTGTGATCAAATAATTTTTGTATACCTGTTTGGCTAAAATAGATTTACCTACTGGGGTAGACACTGAGAAAGGCTCTACTAACATTTTGAGACTGACACCAAAGTTGACAGCTATATAAAGAGTCACAAAAGAAAGTGAAACTCTGGGGTCTAATAAAGCATAAAAATGAATATGAAAGACCTGTAATGTACCCATAACCAAATCAGGAGAGCTTTCATGATCATACTAAGTTAGGAGAACATATAACCTATACTGACGCTGCCCATTGGTGGCACTAGAAGTGGCACCCTGTTGAGTTAGGGGGCCTACTGATACTGCTAAAGAAGTAGTCTGCCCCTGCTGGAGATTATTTCTTCCCCCTCTGCGCAACTACCGAACACTATCGGACCCTGTGGCCTGGCTTGCCATATCTAAAACATACATCACTACAAGCCTTATACTCACCCTAATGATTTGTCCCATATTTTTGACAAAGTAAATTAGTACGACCACGATTCACACAGCCCTGGGATTTAGATCTTTGCGCCTTGTCTCGATAGTCTTGCTTGAACTTAGGCATTGGTTCACTGGCTGAAGATGAGATGGGGATGAAATTTTTTGATGAAACTGGGAACGGTTACCACCTTCAAACCTTGGCTAAGAAAAGTTAGAACTACCTGTCCTAAACCTTTTATTCTCTCTCTCTCTCCTTATACTTCTCTTCCTCAATATGCTGATCATAAACCATATGTATAGATAAGTCCATCTCCCTAATCAACATGGAGGTCCTACACTCCTTGACCGCACTATCAGCTACACCAGATACAAACTCATTCTAGACCTATTGTTTGACACCATAGTAGGAGCATATCTCGCCAACTGAGTGAACTTAAGCGAGTACTCCTTCACACTCATACTACCTTTATTCAAATTAATGAACTCCTGAACCTTAATTTTCCTTAATTCTAATAGAAAGAACCTATCTAAGATAGTCATGGAAAAGTTCTCCCAATACCTCGGTCCTTCTTCCACTGCTTAAACCAAGTGTGTGCTACATCCTGCAACTGATATGCAACCAACTCTGCACTCTCACTTGAAGTGACGTCCATGATATATGTCACCTTCTTAACCATAACTAGAAACTCCTGCAGATCCTTCTTAGACATGGATCCCAAAAATGAAGGGGGATTAATTCAGGTAAAATCCTAAATCCTAACTGTAGTTATATTTGCCATTGGATTAGTTGGGGCAATAGCCTGCTTATTGTTCTGAGCAACTACTAAATGGGCTAAGTCCATAAAGGTAGCCCTGAACTCAGTGTGAGAAATATGGTCATTCAAGGAATCTTCCTGAATAAGTGGTAGTGCGGGATGATCCCTATTCTTTCTTCCGTTATTTCTTCTGGAAGGTATTTTCTATAAATGTAATGAAAGATGAGTTAGAAATAGAGTTTAAATAGAGCTCATTCACTTTCACACGACATGAACACTGAAAGAAGGGAAACTTTCTTAAAATATTTCATAGCATCTTGTCCATATGTGTGGCGTGCTTTACACCCATGCACAAGACTCTACTTAATATGGCTTTTAGACTCTTTTGGACACTTTAAAACCTTAGGCTCTGATATCAAGTTTTGTCACGATTCGAGGCTACACCCTAGTCGCGACAACAGTCCTTACGGTCACAAGTGACCATATGATAACCCATGAGCTGGTACCTGCTGTAAGCACTGACCGACATAGAAATACAACACATGTGCAAAAAGTAAACTAATAAAATGCTGTTAAACAAAATACTAAAATATGTATCAAAACATGTCTAAAATATGTAATAGAATACTAAAACCCAGCTGTCTATCTAAAAATGATTGATAATCCTGAAATGGCTGACTAGCTGTCTAACTAATTGTCTGAAAGTCTCTAAACTTCATGAGAAGTTGATGGGATAGGCCCCCAACTAACTCTAACTGAATGAACCTGAGAAAGTGCACTAAAGTAACTGAAATAAACAAATCATCTACTCGATAGATGAGGACTCACCACCACTGCTACTGAGTAACACTGAGCTATTTAAGAATGGTTAGGAAACTGTACGTCCGAACCTATGTTATAAGACAATATAACAAAAATAAAAGTATGCGGTCAGTACTTTGAATGTAATGGTATATGAGATAAGGACTGGTTGAAATGTATGAGATGACTGAGCATGAATGCATGGACATATAATATTTAAGAATGCAAGACTAAGCATAAACATATTTCTAAAATAACCTGTAAACTGAAAGTCTGAATTTTGTATGACTGATTAACTGATAATTTGTACACTTGGTCAAGCAAACCTGAACTGAGATACACTGAAATACTGACTAAAACTGTGGGAGGTATCATGTAACTGATATGCCCCAATCTAAGCTAATCGGGCTTTTCCCTGTGACCCCGTTAGAAGGGTGTCAGTACCATGCCACAGGTACTAACACTGACTGTGTGGATCCACAAAACTGGTGTTTTAAAGGACCAGAGTGTTAAGCCTAAACTGATGAGTGACCCCTGAGAGGAAGTCAAGCCTAAACTGATGGGTGACCCATCATATCCTATACTGGCTACATTTTTTGAATACAAGGACTGTTACTAATGACTTTTCTTAAACTGAAGGGGAAGCCGCCATCCCTACATTCACTCGGTGCTAAATTCTATTCCTAACTGAACTGACACTGGTACTGAACTGAACTAAATTAACTAAACATAACAGCTGACATTGCGCATCATGATCATAACAACTGAGTAAATTTTAATATTTATGGTTTAACTGAATCATTACTTAAAAATCAAAAATCATGTAAAACACATAGGTATTAGTGGCTCATAACCCACTAGCACTAAATGATTATAAAAAAATATAATATCAAATTTGAAAATACTATAATGTGTAACCATAGTTCAAAGACCCAAAACATGGGAATTTTATCAAACGTGTGAGAATCATAAATTTGAACATGGGAATGCCTTAAACATGAGGAAACAACATGACTACATGGAAAAATTTGTAATATGGGAATTTATCATGAAATTAATTAAACATGAAATGGAAATTTCAACACTCAAAACATTATATGAGTCATTCTACTTGAAAAGACTTGTAACCATAACTTGTAATTAAATTAACAAGGTACTCATGGATCTATTTCACCTTGAACATGTATAAACTCATAGATTAAATCAAAAGAGGGGTTTTGGGCTCCATGGGTAAAAGAGACCCATGGATGAACATCCCACATACCTTAACAACTGAATTGTTGAATGTTTTTTTGAATTTAAAGCTTGAACTCTTGATTTATTAAGAATGAAGCTTGAATTTTTTCTTGGGGAAGAAAGAGGGTTTCTTGAGAGCAATTTGGAGTGAAAAGGGTGATTAATGACCTTTTAGAAGCCCCAAATCGTGTTTAGGACATAATAGGATAAGGGAAATGACTCAAATAACCCTTGGGCCCTTAAACCATTACACTGCATGGGACAAAGCCATGCACCATGCATCTTTCTACGGGAGAGAGAAATGCACTACGTCGCATACTCCGGGGGATAGAGCAATGCATCATGGAGTTTCTCACCATCGTAGAGAGAAATGTGTCATGGTATTATCGCATTGCTTCACTGTTTTGGTTATCTAAACACGTCCCAAACCTTATCTGAAAATCTCGAAACTCACCCGAGACATACTTTTAACCTCCCTAACCATGAATCAACTTAATAACCAACATTTTAGGGTCGAGAAGGCCAAACTAAAAATTTGTAAAGTTTAGGGGTCTTTAAAATGACTAAGTCCTCAACACTTAGTGAGATTTTTAAGACTTGGACCCCTAAGCATACAACTAAGAGCTGAACCGAGCTTAAGATCTTATGGGATATTACACAAGTGCTCCACTTTAACTTGTTGGCAATTCAAACACTTAGACACAAAGTTAGCAACATCTCTTTTAATGTTATTCCACCAATATAACTACTTAAGGTCATGGTACATTTTAGTGGAGCCAGGGTGAACAACATACCTGGAAGTATAGGCTTCATCAAGCATCCTTTCTCGCAACCCATCCATATTTGTCACACACAATCTAAAAATAATGGATGAGGACTCACCACTACTGCTGTTGGGTAATACTGAGCTGTCTAAGAGTGGCCGGGAAATTGTGTGTCCGAACTATGTTATAAGACAACATAGCACAAAAAAAATATGTGGTCAGTACTTTGAATGTACTGGTAGATGATATGAGAAATGGATGAAATGCATGAGATGGCTGAGCATGAATGCATGAACATATAATATCTGAGAATGAAATAACAAGCATAAATATATTTCTAAAATAACTTAAAAAATAAAAGACTGAAGTCTTTATGACTAATTAACTGACAATCTGTACACTTGGTCAAGCAAACCTGAACTGAGATAAACTAAAATACTGATTGAAACTGTGGGAGGTATCATGTAACCGATATTCCCCAATATGAGATAATCGGGGTCCAACCTATAACCCTAGTATGAAGGGTGTCAGTACCGTGCCACGAGTACTGACACTGGCTGTATGAATCTACTAAACTGGTGTCCTAAAGGACCAGGGTGTCAAGCCTAAACTGACGGGTGACCCCTCATATCCTAAGCTGGCTACATAGTTTTGGAATATAGAGGTTGCTAATAACTACTCTTTCTAAACTGAAAGGGAAACTGCCATCCCTGTATTCGCTCGGTGCTAAATCCTACTCCTAACGGTACTGACACTAGTACTGAACTGACCTAAATTCACTGAACATACCAACTGACATTGCTCATCATGATCATAATAATTGAGTAAATAGTAATATTCATGGTTTAGCTGAATCATTACTTGAAATCCAAAATCATGTAAAACACATAGGTATCGAGTATTCGTAACCCACCAACACTAAATGATTACAAAAAATACGATATCAAACTTTAAAATACTGAAATATGTAACCATGGTTCAAAGAACCAAAACATGGGCATTTCATTAAATATGTGAGAATCATAAACTTGAACATGAGAATGCTTTAAACATGAGGAAACATCATGACTACATGGCTAAATTCATAATTTGGAGAATTATCCTGAAATTAATTGAACATGACATGGAAATTTCAACACTCAAAACATGATATGACTCATTCCACTTGAAAACCTTGTAAACATAACTTGTAATTAAATTAACAAGGGACTCATGGATCTATTTCACCTTGAACATGTATAAACTCATATACTAAACTAAAAGAGGGTTTTTGCACTACATGAGTGAAAGAGACCCATGGATAACATCCTACATACCTTAACAACTAAATTCTTGAAGGTTTTCATGAGTTGGAAGCTTGAAATCTTTATTTATTGAGAATGAAGCTTGAATTTTTTCTTAGGGAATAAGGAGGGTTTCTTGAGAGTAATTTGGAGTGAAAGGGGTGATTAATGACCTTTTGGAAGCCCCAAATCGTGTTAAGGATGGAATAGGATAAGGGAAGTGACTCAAAAAACCCTTGGGCACTTAAATGATTACAATTATAGGAAAAATCCATGCACTGCATCTCCCTCTCTATGGGAGAGAGAAACTATAATACCCCATACTTTTCCCTAGCTTAATTTTGCTCCTAAAATGTCAAAGGTTAGCTTCAAAAACGAATAACTTTTATTACATGTGAAAAATTTTCAGAGTTAGACCCTTAATTATGTATATAATTAAATTATCTTTCCATCGATACTAATTTTGCCTAAATTTGATACTCGGTTGAGAAGTTATGGCACTTTTAGTGTTGATAGTGTCTCAAATTTACAGTCACCGCGTCGCGGTGAAGGCCAGAATGAAAATTGTCATTTTTAGTGTTCCACGATAAGCCCGCATTGCTGATTAGTCCAATTTCCCATTTGTCAGATTCCAGTAGCCCAACGCGATGGTACCGCATCGCGATGATGGCCTAAATGGTATTTCAGTGGAATACCACGATAGCTCCACGTCGCGTTGATGTCCCAGGTCCCAGTTTTCCTATTTCCAGTGAGCCACCACAATAGTGGTGCATCGCAGTGGCATGCAAAGTCGGGATTTTCTAGTTTTGACAAAAAATTTAAAAGGGCACTTTGGTCAATTCCCAAGCCCCCAATTCATCCAAAACAAGGAATTAATCCCATTCTAAGAACTTTATGCTTATTTTCATCCATTCTCTCTCAAAAGAAAAACCCTAGAGGTCAAAATCTTACTCTCCAAGGAATCAATTCCTCCATTGTTTCTCCAAGAAAGCTCAAATTAAGGATTGCCAATTAAAGATAACCAAGAGTTCATATTCTAGAGCTCAAATAGAGATTTAATTTCATGCTTTCTTAGAGATTTCATCAATTAAGGTATGTGGGGTTTATGAACAAGGATCCTCTTTCATCCTTGTGCCCAAAACTAGCTTTTAACTATAAATTTATATGATTTTGAGTGATTATACATGAGTTTTAAATTAGTGTTCATACCCATTATTTCCAATTGCAAGTTTATGAGATTTCAAGTATTTTAGAAGTTGAATTGCATGACTATTTTCATATTTTCATGCCTATTGTAGTAATTTCTAGATTTTGAGATGAATTATCATTGTTTTCACTATCAAGCATGATTATTATGATGTTTTGACATGAGATTGATGCATGAGTTATTATCCCAAGATTGAATATTGTTATTTCAAGAAAGATTACGCTTTAAGCATCAGATATCTATTTATTTTTAGATTTTCTGTAAAGATTTGATCTTTTGATCCACAAATAATATTTGAAATCCACTTTATAGATTTATTACAGATTATAGAAATTAGATTAGCCTTACTTACAAATTTAATCAGATAAATGCATAATTAGTTTCATAATAAACCCTAATGCTAGATTTTAAAGTGGATTTCCAACAGAATGGGCATACAGATTAAAGGGAGTAGTATTTAGAACCAAGCAGAAAGTGTGGGATTAACCTGTCCTAACTTCCATAGAACTACGTAGATGACGTATTTATAGATTATCAGATTATTCTCATTTCTATATGGATGACAGTTACAGATGTGGTCACTTAGATTAGGTTACACTCCTTGGCAAGAGTATGATACTTCTCCCCGTCGTGAGGTTTTCCCCATAGGGGAATGAGACATTGGACTCCATGTTAGCTCACATAGTTTATGTTGGTTAGAAGAACCTCCCTTCAGATAAAGTATTTTCCCTAACAGTAAAAGCCTTGCAGAACAATTTTTAACAGAACTTCCCTAAAGCTTACAGACTACAGATTTCAGAACAGAAAAGAATAATAGAGTAAATTTTAGAAAACTAAGTGTAAAGTCTCACAACTTTATTTGGATTATGTTTTATAGAAAGATATTAGCTACAAATTTCAGTTTTCAGATTTCAGATATAAGAGTGAGTCGAGTCCTTTCTACACTTAAACAGTATGATTTAAGGAGAAAATACAAGTACAAATTTTAGAACTAAATGTTATGACTCACTATATTTATAAAGTATAATTTACTACACATGAATCATGATTTTCAGCTTTCAGATATTCTAGCTTATGTGAGTCATTTACATTTAGCATGCATTCTTTTGCAAATTGATATAAATATTGGGATAATGTTTTACTTATGCATTCACCCCTATATACTCAGTACATCCTCAAAGTACTGATCCACATATATATCTATGTGCTACATTATCTCATAATGTAGGTTCAGGTGCTCAGTTTCAGCAACGTAAGTGATTTTGAGCATCTTCATCTATATCCCGACAGTTGGTGAGTCCTTATAGTTTGGGAACTTAGTTATTCAGTATACTTTCAGCTTATCAGTTTAGATGATTTAGTATTTTCAAACAATTTGAGTCTGCTGGGGGATTGTCCCAGTGGCTCTCTAGTATTAGTAGTAGAGGCTTGTCAGACTGCTAGATTTGATTCAGACTTACAGTATTTGGTTTTCGGAGATTATATTCAGATTATTCAGTATTGAGGTTTTAGACATTATTTTTAGATATTATATTCTGACAGATTTTCACATATAGTATGACTCTTATGTCTATGTTCCCATTATTATAAGATTCAGACTTAGTAGAAGGCAGACAGGGTTAACTTAGGGCTATTGCTAGTCTTGAGCACTGTGTGACATCTCGGGACTAGGTTTTGGGGCATTACAACAATGCACTGTATCGCTTACTCTGGGGGAGAGAGCAATGCATCATGGAGTTCCTCACCATGGTAGAGAGAAATGCATCACAACATTATCACATTGCTTCACTATTTTGGTTATCCAAACACGTCCTAAACCTCATCTGAAAATCTCAAAACTCACCTGAGACATACTTTTAACCTCCCTAACCATTAATAAACTTAATAACCATCATTTTGGGTTTGCGAAGGCCAAACTAAAAATCCATAAAGTTTAGGGGTCTTTAAAATGACTAAGTCCTCAACACTTAGTGAGATTTTTAAGCCTTGGACCCCTAAGCATGCAACTAAGAGCTGAATCAAGCTTAAGGTCTTACGGGGTATTACACAAGTGCTCCAAACTTGTTGGCAATTCAAACACTTAGCCATAAGGTTAGCAACATCTCTTTTCATGTTATTCCACCAGTAAATCTCCTTTAGGTCATGATACATTTTAGTGGAGCTAGGGTGAATGACATACCTGGAAGTATAGGCTTCATCAAGCATCCTTTCTCGCAACCCATCCACATTCAACACACACAATCCACCTTGGTATCTCAAAATACCATCTCCTCTTATTTTAAAATCCATCACCTTTTGTTGACTAATATCCTTCTTCATCTGCTCAATATGGGGTCTCAGGTTTGTTTTTTCTTAACTTCTTCGCATATTCATCCCCAGAATCTAGGTGTCAAACTCCTAAATTATCAAGCCAATGAATATCATTGACCAAATTCCTATTTTCTTTCTCAACATGAGCAAGAATTCCCATGGAAAACCAGCTAAGAGCATTAGCATCCACATTAGCTTTACCTGGATGATAGTGTAGGCTCATGTCATAATCTTTCAACAGCTCAAGCCACCGCCTCTATCTGAGATTCAACTCTTTCTGGGTAAATACATACTACAAACTCTTATGATCAGTAAAGATGTCAACATGCACTCCATAAAGATAATGAAGCCAAATCTTAAGTGCAAAAACCACAACCTCTAACTCTAAATCATGGGTGGTATAGTTCTTCTCATAGACTTTCAACTACCTGGATGTATAGGCACAACCTTACCAAGATTCATAAGTACATACCCAAGTCCCTCCCGAGACACAACATAGTATAGCACAAAAACCTATGTACCCACAGGAAGGTTCAAAACAGGCGCAATAGTTAACTTGTATTTCAATATCTCAAAACTATTCTCACAAGCGTCAGACCATAAAAACTTTACCTTCTTCTGAGTCAAATTGGAAAGTGGAGCATCTATGGATGAGAAACTCTCTAAAAATCTCTTATAATATCCTGCCAAACCCAAGATGCTGTCAATGTTAGTTGGAGTCATGGGTTTAGGCCATTTCCTTACTGCCTCAACCCTTTAGGGATCAACCTTAATTGCCTTACTAAAAATAATATGCCTTAGAAAAGCTATTGCATTAAGCTAGAACTCATACTTGGAGAATTTGGCATACAACTCATGGTCCTTAAGAGTCTGAAGGACGATCCAAAGATGATTTGCATGATCTTCCTCACTCATAGAGTAAACCAAAATATCATCAATGAAAACTATAATGAATAGGTCTAAAAACTAATGGAACACCCTATTCATGAGGTCCATAAACGCTGCAGAGGCATTAGTTAGCCCAAAGGACATGACCAGGAATTCATAGTGCCCATCCAGCTTCACAAAGTTGTTTTGGGAATGTCAGCCTCTCTAACCTTCAACTGATGGTAACCTAATCGGAGTCAATCTTAGAGAAATATTTAGCACCTTAAAACTGGTCAAAATATCATTAATTCTGGGGAGAGGGTACTTATTCTTGACAGTGAGTTTATTCAATTGATGATAATCTATACACATATAAAGGGAGCTATTTTTATTATGCACGAAGAGTACAAGAGCATCCCAGGGAGAGACACTAGGATGAATGAAGCCTTTATTATGAAGGTATTTTAACTGCTCTTTTATATTTTTCATTTTTGCAAACCATTCTATATGGAAGAATAGAAATAGGTTGAGTGTCTGGCAACAAGTCAATGCCAAATCTATCTCTCCATCTGGGGATATCCTTGGGAGATCATCACAAAAAACTTATGAGAATTCATTAACTACTGGAACCAACTAGAGGAAAGGAATTTTAGTGCTAGAATCTTTGACCCAAACAAGATGATACAAACAACCCTTAGATATGAGTTTATGGGCTTTAAGATAAGTATGCACTTCCCTCTAGGTGCAAGAGTATACCTTTTCCATTTAATAACAGGACCATTAGGGAAATAAAAAGTGACTTTTTTGGTTCTACAATCTAAGGTAGAATAACATGAATGGAGCCAATCCATTCCCAGGATAGTGTCAAAATCAACCATATCAAGTTCAACAAGATTAAATATAGTATCTCGATGGAACACAAACACCACATAATTTTTATACACTCATCTAGCAATAATAGAGTCACTAACAAGGGTAGAGATAGAGAAGGGTTCAAAAATATTTTTGGGCGTAAAACTAAAACTGACTACCACATAAGGGGTCATATAAGATAAGGTAGACCCAGGATCCAACAACACATAGAAATTATGAGAGAATATTTTTAACATACCAGTAACCACATATGGCAAAGAATCTAAGTCCCAATGAGTAGATAAGGCATATAGATGGTTACGATCACCAGCTGCTCCCGAAGTAGCGCCCTTAGCTGGAGGGGTCAAGGAAATTCCTTGACCCTTAGCACCCCTAAAGGTCTCCTCTGTAGAGAGGAATTCCCTGAGGAAGTGGCCAACTTATCCACACCCATACATACCAAGGTTCCAGACTGATACTTTCCTGGGTGAATCTTCCCATAATTGTTGCAGCATGGATGAAATCTAGAGGGTTGAGTCCCTCTTCCTTGAGTCTGAGTGTCTTGATTTTGTGGCTCACGACTAGGATGAAACCTCTGGTCATCTGAAGGTCTAGGCACATTCACATTAGCGAAAGACTGAGCATTACCCCAGAACTTCTTTTTGGACCATTTCTTCCCCAATTTGCCTCTCTGCTGCTGACTAGTATCATGTTCTGTAGACTTAGATTTCTTGGCTTGCCTCTCCTCATTACTTGCCTACCTTTTCTTCTCTTTCTCTACCTGCTGCATATACACTACCAACCTAGAGATATCCATGTTATTATTTAGCATTTCCCCCTTACATTTTAATACAACTCATTTAAAAAGATAGATATGAACTTCCTCATACGGGCACTAATATTGCACACCAACTCTAGAGCATAATGGGATAATTGTGTGAATTTCAATACATATTCTTTGGCGCCCATCTTCCCCTGCTTCAGATTTACAAACTCCTCAGCCTTATCTTCTCTCAATTCTTAAGGAAAAAAGTGATCCTGAAAAGCATATGAAAACTCTTCCCACACTGTAGGTTCATCATCCTCACCCCTTAGCTCTTCCCACTTATTATACCACTAGTAATCCACATCTTTCAACTAATAAGATGCAAACTCCACCCCCTTAGTATCACTTGAATGCATGACTCTAAATATCTTCTCTATCTCATCTACATACCCTTGAGGACCCTCTTCAACCTTGGTACCCATAAAAGTGGCTGGGTTTAGCCTTATGAACTGACCAACTCGAGTAACCTAAAAAAACCAGTGACAAAACTCACATCTCCAGACCAACAAGATTAAGAAGCCACAAGTTGACCAATCCTATAGATAGATTGACAAAACTCAGTATTTGAGACCTCTCTCTATAGGGACTGAGTACGATTGATACTGGACTGAGGATGTTAAAGAGGGCTAGTATAAACTGGTGGGACGGACAAAGGAGTAATAAATTCTAGAGTACGGACTCTATAATTGGTCCGCACCCCATAAGTAGGGCTGACATCTTAAGTATTTATCCCAATAGGGATAGATGCCTTGGATGAGGTGTTCTGCTCATTGGATCTATAGGTAGGCATGACCTGAAACATAGAAAGTCATGAGTTAGGAAACATTAACATATAGACTCTACAACATGAATTCGAACATGTAAAAAAGGAAAAATATTCCTAAATTACTCGTAGCTTCCTTCTTATAAGTATGGCGTGATACACACCCATAAAAAGGAATCTACTAGACACGACTTTATAGACACTATGGAACTTTGAACCGTGCTCTGATACTAATCATATCATGACCCGAGATGGGGACCTAGCCGTGACGGGCATCCCAAACCATCAAGGCCTGAGAAATCCCCTAGCATAATATCCTAAGCATTAATCATATCAAATAAATGCGGAGGAATAATCTTAAACATGGAAAAACTCTTAATCAAATGTAATTACATCATAAACATCCAATCCCTAAAAATCCAAATCCAATTTAAACCAGCCTACAAAGCCTCTACTAAAATACTAGTCTATCTAAGTCGGGACAAGGCCCTCGGCCAGACCATAAATCTTACTAAAAAATAACATATGGATAAAATACCTTTCAAAGTAAGGGAGGCTCACCGACTTTGAACTTTTGAAATAATCTACTGCTGCTGAATTGGATCGCGGGACTGTGCCTCAGATCCTACATTATAAGGCAATGTAGCTGCCACGAGGAGGACCAATACTTGGAATGTATTTGTATGTAGAATAGTCCAAAACAATATATATACACATCATATAAAATAATCAAGAGCTTATGAAAATAAATTCAACATAGTAGAGGTCAGAACATATGGGTATAATGTAACACCCATTTTTTTGGGCTAAAATTGAACTGTATTTCCAACATTTATAAACTCAAATCCAATAATTTCTATATATAAATAAGTGTGAATAATATTTCCTTAGTGTGGGAACATCTTTGTAGAGGAATATAAGTCTCAAATATACCCTAACTCAAAAGTTAAGTTGAGCACTTTCCTATCGATTAACTTTTAATTGACAATTCTATTTGGGTAAACTTACAGTGACCATTTCCCCTAGGATACAAAGATTTATGTCCTACTATATATCAAATTAAATCCCTTTGACTCTCTTTCCAACGCCACCGATCGTTCGTCAATTCGAGTCCAAAATCAAAAGTTATGACTATTTGAATGAGGCAGTGTCCAGGGTCTGTGATGGACCTGCGCCGCAAAGAAATCTCCTAAGTACACTGCCTCAACTATTCTTTGGCTACGTGATGCAAACCCTAAGATTTTATTTTTCCATATAACCATTCCCAACACTCTTTAGATGAATATTAAACCTTAAACACATTATTTCCACCTCACAAAATCCCTAATTATCTCCCCTTCAACAAGAGAGGAGAAACCACCTAGGGTTGGAGGATTTTGATCTCCAAGGGCAAATCTCTCTACATTATTTTTGATTTTTCTCCGTCAAAAGGTATGTGGGACTATCCTAAATCTCATGGGTGTAAATTTTATGATTTTTTTCTTAAAAAAACTTTTGAAGATATATATGCATGTATATGTAAGCGATTTTTAAAATCGTTTAAAGAGAATGCATCATAAATCCGTTTTGATGAAAGTACGTAATTATCATGGGGTTTTACCATAATCTTGATTTATAATCTAGTACATACATGATTTGAGTTTCGAAAGTGATTTATGAATATGACTTGTGAAATTCCCTTCCCTATGATGAAATTTATGGTCTTTGTATGTTATGAACTGTGAATTGGGTTTGAGATCATAAATTATAAGCCCCCTTTTTAATCATGAGATTTATAACTTAATGTTGGGGTTGCATTTTGAATGATGATGTTTCTCGAGTCATAAATTCCTCTTTGTTAATTATACTTTGTCATTCATATGTTTTCTTAAGGAGGCAATTCTTATTCTAAAGGCTCTTGTGTCCTAATGGAGATAATGCATGAATTAAATGATTGAATTGGCCACTGCATGTTTAAGTCTTGAAAAAAAGTGTGTTTACATAAGTTTTCATATTATTTTGAAATAAGGACTCTCTTGTGATGTTTAAATCTTTAGGGTGGTCATTTATATGATTTTTGAATGAAAGGGTTGTGGATATAATATGATATAATATGGCTTGGAAGTCTAGGTATGATGATAAGTATGAAAGTAAATAATGTGATAAGCATGAAACATGGTTTTAAAGAACTAAAAAAAGGCTTAAATAGAGTTAGATGGTTACCCAAAGAAGGCACGAGTTCAGTTAACTCGTAACCCAAAATCATATTTTGCCGATGCGGGTTTTATGATATGTATGTCAGTAAGGAGGCATATTTTTTTTCATGATATGTATGTTAGTAAGGAGGCATACTTTTCATAATATGGTGTGTCAGTAAGGAGGCATACCTAGTTTTATTACAGACCCCAACTCCTGCAGCAAACTTAGGTTGGGGGCTTAACTGCTGAGTTAAGGAAGGATTCTATATAGCTCGTAGCATTGTAGAAATGTAGGGTGTACCATATAGATCAAATGTAAAGAAACAAGTTGAGTTATGATTATAAGAAAATATCTTAAAGCTCATCAAATTATGCCTATGTGTTTTTATTTACCTTTTGCTAACTTGCTTTATGAAATGTTCTTACTTATGTTGTATAAAAAAATATGTTATTTTTGACTAGTTCTACATACTAGTACTTTGAGTATTGACCCCCTATATTTCAGGTTATGAGGCACAGTCCCGTGGTGCTGCTAACCAGTGGATTATTTCTAGATATCCAGAGTTGGTGAGCCTCCCTTACTTCAAAAAGTAACTTTTATATGTGTTGATTCCTTTTTGACTTATGGTCCGACCGGGGGCCTTGTATCATTTTAGAAAGACTAGTATGTTCAGATCAGTAGAGGCTTCATAAAATGTTCTAGTTTAGATTTGGATTTTCTATGGTTTGATGTTATGAAGTTTTATGTTTGATTATGGGAATATCATATTTTCAGTTTATCTTCTGCACCTTCACATATATGAGTTATGCTTATGATTACATGCTACGGGGTCTCTCGAGCCTTGATGGTTTGGGATGCCCGTTGCGGCCAGGGCCCCGGCTCAAGTTGTGACAAGCTTAGTATCAGAGCATGATTCATAGTCCCAGAGTTTCTATGAAGCCATGTCGAGTAAGAGTTCTTTTTGTGGTAGTGTAGTGTGCCACACTTCTAAGAAAGAAGCTATGATGCATCTAGGAAATGTTTCCCATTCTTTCATACTCTAGATCGTGTCAATGTGTTGTCCATATAGAAGTTATACAAATTTCTTCTTTACTCTGATTTTATTAGCTATGTCTCATTGTCGAGGCAATTCAAGTACAAAAGCTTAGAGTCTAAATGATGTGGTCCTTTCTAATTAAGTCATAAAAGGTTATAAAATTGCACAAGGACTTGAGAGGAGTCTGTTAGTGCTTCAAAGTGTGTTGATTTAAGCTAATACCCGTATCTATATCAATCATGTATTTGGGCTTGAGGTATGAAGTGTATTCAGTACCTTTCAAAATCTTTGTTGCAGATGGTATGCTTAAGGGTAATTATATATGTCAGAATATTGGAATAATATTTCCACCCGAGTAGTAGTATGTGATAAGGTGTCATAACCTATGAGCAGTAAGATGTTTCTAAAGTTAGTGCTATGAAGTCACAAGGTTAGAAGTCAGAGTGAGGGTGACTTTTGTGTAAAGAAGTTAGTTTTAGTTGTATAACCCTTTGATTGAGGGGTGGGTTACCCTTTTATAGCGATTGACTAATGTGGTAGCAAGATTTGTAGATTGTATGGTAATTTGTAGACAAAGTGATGGGCTATGATTATTATTTATTTAAATAGGGAAGGAGCTCAGAATGGATAGTTATGGTGGTTTTAGAAATCATTTATAGGTTATGAACTGAAAGGGGTAGATTAGTCGATAAGTTATGGGTAGAGACTCATTGGTGTGTATGGAATTTGAAGACAGAGGAAATGTGTGCATGAGTAAGTAGATTTAATGTAGGAAAGTAGAATATGTTTATAAGATCATAATGGGTTATATTATAAGATTAAGATCCACTATCTTTATTATGTGACTTTACCTTCCTTGATTTTCTCTAGTAGTTGTAAACTAGTACTATATGTGAAAAGGTATGTAGTAGATTTTGAGGTGTAGTAGTAATGTCATGGAGGGCATGTGCTTTTAGGCAGTAGTTAAGTGAAATTAGGTATTTGGGTTAATTTCCCAATTTGATGGACTAGTATAGTATATGGCATTCTTCATCGGTAGTACTTGATTGATGCTAAACTATATGCTTGAACTTTAGATGTGGAGTGTGGTGGTAAGAATAGTAACTTAAGATTAATGCTGCATGTTTTATGGCAATGAATTAGTAGGATTGATGTGATGTGTGAAAGGTCCTAGGTTGATAACTTATGAAATTTGAGTGGATAATTTTGATATAAATACATAAAGACTAGTGTTAAAATGATAAATTGCGTCTGAGTCATTAGGTGGATGAGAGATTAGGTTTTATAAGAATAAGTAGAACCCTAAGGAGCATGTGGTTATATAAGGTTACATGTGTATAAGTTTCAGTTTTACCTAGTTCATGTTCTTGAATATTATAGTATGGGGAAGTCTAGGGAGTTGTTGTATGGTATTCTTTAGAGCTGAATTGGGAAAAAATAGATAGATAATGTGAGCTCTTGGTCTAGTTTTAATTTTTTTAGTTAAGTTCTGAGTTTTTCAATTTTAGGTTTAATGCTAGTATGTTAAGTATTAGAGAAGGTGTTATTATGTGATAAGGAATGTGGATGTGTATGCTCATGCGAACGACTATAGAGGCTAGCAAAAATTAAGAGTAGCATTCCCAGAAAGCAACGCCTTCATAGTATAGTTTATCAGGGGGAGTTTAGTGTTTAGGTGTAAGTTGATACCCTATTTTGTTGAGTGTTGTGCTTGTAGATTTAATAACAAGCAATGTCCTCAAGTCTAGGATTGTGACTTTGATCTAAGGGGGAGATGGTGAATTAAGGTAGTTCCCAAATTTTTTTGTGGTGTCAAGTTTTAGGGAAGAGTAATGATAAATCTATTCCCATTCAAGCAAGATCCTCCTACTTTAATTTAAAAGGTCATTCTGCTAATGTCTTATGTATTCAAGTCATTCCTATGCCTATGATTCGATTTCTCTATGTAACCTATGTCTATGTTCTGACCTCTAAACTAGGGGCAATAATGTCCCTTAGTAATCCAATATTCCAAGTATTCAAGATCTATGTTATGGTGCTCATGATCCATAAATCAATGTCTCACATCATGCTTGGTTTTGAGAAACTATGCTCTTTATATGTTACCAATTCATTTTATGTCGAGATTAGCCAAAGCGATAAGGTTTATGCAAACTCATGACTATCTCAGCTCTGAAAACGAGAAGCAATAACTTTAAGTATCAATCGTTGTCTCAATTATTAACTTCATGAATTCTGGATTTATGTTATACAACTCATGATATATGCTCTCTTGTTTCTCACTATTCCCAGTCTAAGAAATCATGTTGTATTATGTTCATGTCCGAATGACTCTCTATTTATTATCTAGACATCTAATGTATGAATTACTTTGTACATATGGAATCGTATCTTACATCTCAGCCCCCACCTTGAGTAGACCACTAAAATAAGTTATAATTAAATAGTGATACTTTAATTCTTGATACTTGTGTTCAAGTCCCTCAATGAACCTCCTTATGTCAGTATGTTAGTGGCTATGGAAGCATAGTAATGTTTTAGATAAGAGAGTGGATGTTTTAAATTTTGGGGTGACTACTTTGAGCTAAGATTATAGATAACGAGGGAAGAAGGAGATGAACTTAGGTTATGTGAAATAATTTGGAAGTGGATATGTGATGAAAATCTTTGCGAGAGTGAGTAAAGTTGCTGGTTTTTTGTGGGGAGATCCATAAAGTAGGTGTAGTAAATATAGGACTAAATATCGTGATAGATAAAAACACAAACACGAGGTTGTTGGATTATAGTAAGGTGTTGAGGTGATATTCTTAATGAGAGGTAGAGTACAGGGCCCCGTAGATTAAGTTAACACCTTTTAACTCCGGGTTAGGCTTCAATGTGGAAGTACTATATAGTGTGACTCAAACTCTTTTGGTTAGGTGTGTTATGGGAGAATCATAAGTTGGAAATAATGAAGTATGTTATTTTTTGTTTGGGGCATAGATGAGTAGTGTCTCTAAGTTTAAGGTTTATTCGTTGTACCTTGTAAGGTGGAGAATGCTTCTATTACTATCTCCCGCGACACCTTATTTCATGTCTAGTATAAATGCAAATTAGGACCTATGATCGCCAAATAAGCCCATGCCTTATGTTGTGATGATCATGATCCCTAGAACTCATGTGCAAGGTCATTTCTATGTCAATTCTTATTATCTTATGCTTTGTGCTTACATGATTCACTAGAGGTTATCATGAAGCTCTTATGATGCCTTTACATATTTTGTTGAGGGAAAAAATGTCCAATGTAAGGTTACATTCTTTATTCCATACTTTTAGAGGTTCAACAAGTTCCTACCCATCATTCATGGATGAATGATTCCAAGGGGGAGATAATATAACATCCCACTTTTTTGGGCTAAAGTTGAACCGTATCTTCGACGTATATAGACCCGAATCCAATGTTTTCTAGTTAAAAATAAGTGTGAATAATATTTCCTTAATTTGGTAACATCTTTAGAGAGGGATATAAGTCTCAAATATCTCCTAGCTAGAAAGTTAAGTTGAGCACTTTCCTATCGATTGACTTTTAGTTGACAATTTTGTTTGGGTCAACTTCCAGAGATCATTTCTCCTAGAATAAAAAGAGTTATGTGTCCTACTAAATATCAAATTAAATCCCTTTGAGTCTTCTTTCCAACTTCACTGAGTCTTCTTTCCAACTTCACCGACCTTTTGTCAATTCGAGTCCTGACAAAAGTTATTAGTGTTCGAAATAGGCACTATACAGGGTCTGCGATGGCCCTGCACTGTAAAGAAATCGCCAAGCACACTGCCTCTATTATGCTTTGTCCATGCGATGTAAAGCCTTTTAGGGGCATTAAAAAGTGTTATGTTTTATTTATTTTAATGGCATAAAGGTCTTTTATCATCCCATAGCCATTCCCAACCCTCTTTGGATAAATATTAAGCTTTAAAAATGCTATTTTCACCTCACAAAATCCCTAATCATATTCCCTTCAACAAGAGAGGAGAAACCACCTAGGGTTATATGTTTGGAATTTATCCGATTCAGGGTATAAATTTGGCGGTAGGGTTGGGTAACGGGGGTGGTCTCCGGTCCTAGTTGGATTTGGGATGCCTATTATGATAAGGCCACAATTTGGGTCGTGTCAGTGCCCTAGTCGTGGGGTGATGGTTTCTTCAGCCTAGGGTGATTCCTCTATTAAAGTAGTTTATCCCTTAGGTAGAGGTAGTTCTCATGGTTGCAAGGGTGGTTGTCAGGGTGCTCAAGGTGGTACTTAAGTAGGAAGAATAGAAGGTTGGTCAAGTGCCTAGCTAGGTGGAAGGCGTGGTCAGTTATATGCAGTAACTGCTAGACCTGAGGCTGAGACTTTGGATGCTGTGGTTACATGTATGATTTTAGTGTTCTGCAAGTCGACTCTTGATTTGTTTGATCCTGATCCATTTATTCTTATATATCTGCTTATTATGCACCACAATCTGAGTTGACTAGTGATTTATATTCTGTGCCATTGGATGTATCTACTCCCTTGGGTCATTCTTTAATAGTGGATTGAGTATTCAGATCATGTGTTATGATAGTTAGTAATGTTTATACTTGTCCTGACCTTATTATCCTGGATATGCTAGATTTTGATATGATTTCGAGCTTGAACAGGTTATCTCACTATCATGTGTTCATGGATTATTTTGCCAAGACCGTTACCTTAGCCATGCCCGGCGTACCCCCAATCATATGGCAAGGAGAGGTTAGCCATGAGCCAACAAAGATTATTTCTTATGTTTGTGCCAGGAGACTTATCTCTAGGGGTTGCGAGTCTTATCTCACTTATATTTGTGATACTCATGTGGAGAGTCCATTGGTTAACTCTGTTTCTGTCGTTTGTGAGTTTCCTGATGTGTTCCCTACCGATCTACTTAGTATTCCCCCTATTCGTGAGATTGAGTTTGCTATTTACCTTGATCCTGGCACCCGACCTATTTATATGGAACCTTACCGTATGGCTCCTGCCAAGCTTAAGATATTGAACTCTTAGCTTCAGGATCTTCTTGGTAAATTAGATCAAGTGTGTCCCAGTAGGAAGCTCCTGTATTACTTGTGAAGAAGAAAGATGGCTCCATGCACAATTGTATTGATTATAGGCATCTTAATAAGGTGACGGTGAAGAACCGTTATCCTATTCCTTACATTGATGATTTGTTTGACTAGCTTCACGGTGCAGTAGTGTTTTCTAAGATTGACTTGAGATCTAGTTACCATTAGTTAAGGATTCAAGATGAGTATATCTTGAAGACAACTTTTAGGACCCGTTGTGGTCATTATGGGTTTTTAGTGATGTCTTTTGGGTTGACCAATGCTCCAAATGCATTCATGGATTTGATGAACCTTATGTTTAGGACATATCTAGACTCCTTCGTTATTGTGTTCATTGATGACATTCTTGTTTATTTGAGGAGTAGTGAGGAATATGTGCAATATTTGAGAGTCGTGCTCCTAACTTTGAGAGATCATATGTTTTTTGTCAAGTTCTCTAAGTGTGAGTTTTGGATTGAGTCAGTGACATTCCTTGAGCATATGGTGCCTAAGGCGTGTATTATTGTAGACCCAGCTAAGATTGAGGGGATTAATGTTTGGTCTAGACCTATGTCTTAAAAGAGGTTCATAATTTCATATGTTTGGCTGATTATTACAGATGCTTTGTTGAGGGATTTGTGGCTATTTCATCCCCAATAACAAGATTAACTCGAAAGAAAGTTCCTTTCTGATGGTCTGAAGAGTGTGAGTTGAGCTTTAGGAAGCTTAAGGATTTTCTCACTTCATCTCTGTGTTAGCTCTTTCTGTTGATGGTAGGGGATTCACCATGTTTTGTGATGTTTCTAGTGTTGGTCTTGGTTTGTTTTGATGCAGTGGGGTAGTGTCATTGCCTATGATTCTAGATAGCTTAAGGTGCATGAGCACAACTGTCACGACCCGATGCTACCCGCTAGTCGCAACAACGGTGCTTATGGTCACAAGTGACCACAAGCTAACCCATAAGCTGGTACCTGTTGTGAGCGCTGAATAAATATGAACATAACACCTGTGCAGAAGATAAACTGAGAAGGAAATGTAAATCTGAATACTGAAAATTCAAATCAACTAAATACTGAAAAATCAAATCAATCATAAGTCTGAAACATCTAATAAAATTGAAAGTAACTGACTGACTGTCTAAAAGCCTCTAAACTGACTGAGAAGTTGATGGGGAAGACCCCCAACTAAGTCTGACTGGCTGAATAAAATGAAATATGAAAATAACTAAATAAACATAACATGTCCTCGATAGATGAAGACTCACCACTACGACTGCTAGATTACGTTGAGCTGTCTAACTATGGTCGGGAAACTATACGTCTGAACCTATGATATAAGACATCATAGCGCAATGAAGAGTATGCGGTCAGTACTTTGAATATACTGGTATATGAGATGAGGTTAGGCTGATATACATGGGGTACTATGCATATGAAATAAGGACTAACTGAATAGCATGAGATAACTGAACATGAATGCATGAAAACTGTAACATCTAGGAATACAAGACCAAGCATAAATCTGTAAATTGAAATAAGTCTATAATCTGAAAGACTATACACTGTATAACTGAATAATTGAAAGTATGTACACTTGGTCATGCAAACCTGAACTGAAACTATACTGAGACTGTGTGAGGTATCATCTAATCAACATGCCCCAATATGAACTAATCGGGGTCTAACCTGTAACCCCAGTTGGAAGGGTGTCAGCACCGTTCCACGGGTACTAACACTGTTTGTGTGGATCCACTAAACTGGTGTCCTAAAGGACCAATGAGTTACCCTCATATAGAAGGTGCTCTAAAGAGATATGTGTCACCCTCATCTGGAAGGTAAACACTTTGTAAACCCTCAACTGGCAGGTAGACATCTTCAACCTACGCTGGCTACGTAGTTCTAGAACTCGAGGATTTTTACTAAGGGTCACACCCTCTACTATTAGGTGAGCCTTTATCCCTGAGTTCGCTTGGAGCTAAATCCTACTCCCAACTGAACTAACACTGCTACTCGGATAGACTGAACTAGAATGAACATTATTACATAACTAATAGTGCTCATCATGATTATAAACGTGTAAGTATACTGATAAGAGTCATGGATTAACTGTCTGAGTACTTGAAAAGTTGAATTCATGTAAATCATATAGGTATCGGGTGTTCATAACCCACGAGCACTGAATGGAATCAACATTAATGCTATAAAAGCTTTAAAACCATAGTAGGGGATCATTGTTCAAAACCCAACATAGGCATTTCCTCAAACACATGAGAGTCCTGAACTTAAGCATGAGAATGGGTAAAGCATGCGAGAATAACATGATTACAAGACTAAAAACATAACTTAGGCCTTTAACGTGAAGATTACAACATTTAAAACATGTAATGGCTCATCCCACTTGAAAAACACTTATAAACATAACTTGTAATTGAATTCACAAGATATTCATAGAGATATTTCAACTTAAACATGAAAACTCATAATTTAAAAACAAAAAGAGATTCTTGGACTCCATGGTTGAAAGGAACCAATGGAAGAACATCACACATACATCACTAGATGATTTCGTGAAGATTCTTGGGAATTTCTTGTGGTTTGAAGCTTGAATTCCTTGATTCCTTGAGAATGGTAGGGTTTGTTCTTGAGGTAGAATATGGTTTTCTTTAGAGATTTTATGAATAAAAGGGAAAATAATGTTCCTTGGGGACCTAAATTTCGTGTTATGGATGAGTTTGGGTGAGGGGAATTAACCCAAATGACCTTAAATTATGAGGAACAAAAGCTGGAATAAAAAGGGGAGGGGACACCATGAGTTCTAGAACAACGGGCTAAGCCCCACGTTGCGGCTAATCCCCGCATTGCGGGCTCCAGAGTGGTAGGCTAATCCCTTGCCATGGTCCTATATCAGTCCTGTCATTTTTTTGCTTCTACAAATATGTCCCTACACTTGTCTGAAAATTTTAAAATTCACCCAGGACACACTTTGAATAACCCTGATCATGAATCAACTTATAACTCGATGTTCTAAGGTCGAAAAGGTCAAAAATAAAATCATCAAAGTTTAGGGTCCTATTATAAGACTAAGTACCAACACTCAGTGAAATTTTTAAGTCTTGGACCCCTTTAACATACAATCGTGAGATGAATTGAGTTAGGATCTTATGGGGTATTACAATATCTCCCCCTTGGGAACATTCGTTCTCGAATACGACTGGTTAGCTGAGAACACTAGGAAAATTGAGATCATAAACTAAACATGCATGAATGAAAACATGATTGCATTACTGAGTTTGAAATATGATACATGAATTGAACT
Organism: Capsicum pubescens; assembly: GCA_030864215.1. NCBI lineage: Eukaryota > Viridiplantae > Streptophyta > Magnoliopsida > Solanales > Solanaceae > Capsicum > Capsicum pubescens. Next base: position 75,783,868 of record CM061538.1, on the reverse strand, counting down.
AAATGTATGCAATGACATGAGATGGATTACATATCTAAAACTGAGAATGGAAAAGAATCATTCTGAGGAAAATTGTTACCTTAAGTTAAATCTGAGTTTGCAGAGAAAAGGTGAGGGGAATTGGTTCGCATATCTGCTTCTGCTTCCTAAATGGCTCCCTCAACTGACCGATTTTGCCGAAGAACCTTGACCAAGGGAACTTCTTTGTTCCTTAGTCTACGAATCTGACGATCAAGGATCTCAACTGAGATTTCTTTATAGTAAAGGCTATCCTGAACATCCATGCTTTCTAGTGGGACAACAACAACAGAATCACCAATACACTTCTCTAACTAGGAAACATGGAACATTGGATGCACTGACGCCAAATCTGCAGGCAACTCTAGCTCATAAGCTGCCTTCCCAAAATAACTCAAGATCTTATATGGTCCAATATAAAAAGGACTGAGCTTTCCCTTCTTGCCAAATCTCTTCACTCACTTCATGGGTGAGATTTTCATATAAACCAAATCACCAACCTCAAACTCAAGATCTCTTCTCCTTACATTTGCATAGGATTTCTGACAGCTTTGGGCTATCTTCAGCCTTTCCCGATTCAATTAAAATTTCTCCATCACATCAAACACTACATCTGGCCCTATCAAAGCGGCTTCACCTGCCTCAAACCAAACAATAAGAGATCTAATCTCCTTCCATAAAGAGCCTCAAACGGAGCCATCTGAATACTGGAGTGATAATTATTGTTATAGGAAAACTCAATCAAAGGTAAGTGATCATCCTAACTATCTCTAAAGTCAATAACACTTGCTCTCAATATGTCCTCTAAGGTTTGAATGGTCCTCTCCACCTGACCATCTATCTGAGGATGAAAATCTATACTGAGATGATCTTGGCTACCAAGACCCTTCTAAAAAGCCTTCCAAAAGTGAGAGGTAAAATGTGTACCTCTATCTAATATGATAGACAATGGAATCCCATGCAATCTAACCAACTCCCTAAGATAGAGCCTGGAATAATCCTAGCTGAGTAAAAAGTATGAACTGGTAGAAAATAAGCTGATTTGGTCATTCTATCTACAATGACCCATATCAAATCATGCTAATGATGCGTACGAGACAACTCTATTACAAAATACATGTTCACCACCTCCCACTTCCAAGTGAGGATACTAAACTCCTATAAGGTGCAACTAGGCCTTTGGTGCTCAACCTTAACCTACTGACAACTAGAACACTTAGCTACAAACCTGTAATATCCCTCTTTATACCACTCCACCAATAGATTTCCTACAAGTCATGGTATATCTTAGTGGCTCCTGGATGGACAGAGTATCATGCATCATGCGCTTCTACAAGTATTTTCTATCTCAAGTCATCAACACACGAAACACATAATCTACCCTGACAACGAAGGACACCACCTCCTCTTGGGTGAAACCTCCACTTTTTGGTCTCTAACCGTCTCTTTCAACTTAACTAAACTAGGGTATTTGTCTTGCTTTTCTTTAACTCCAGCAACCAACGATGATTCCAAACTATTCTAAACCCATACACTACCTTATGTTAAATCAACCAACCGAATACTTAATCTAGCAAGCTGATAAACCTCACTGACTAAATTCTTCTTATCCTCCTTAACTTGAGCAACACTACCCATAGACAACCTTCTGAGGGCATCTGCCGGTACATTGGCCTTGCCCGGATGATACAACACCCTCATATCATAATATTTTAACAACTCAAGCCATCTTTTTTGATGAAGATTTAAATATTTTTGTGAGAACACATATTGCAAGCTTTTGTGGTCAGTGAACACATCTACATAAACCCCATAAAGGTAATATCTCTATATCATCAAAGCAAACACAATAGCTGCCAACTCAAGATCATGGGTAGGATAATTCTTTTCATGGGACTTAAGTTATCTAGAGGCATACGCTATGACCTTACCTCTCCACATCAACATAGAACCAAGACCAACTCTGGAAGTATAACAGTAAACTATAAATCCATTTGAACCATCTGTCAAAGTCAAAACTAGGGCTGAAGTGAGATGTGTCTTCAATCCTAAAAGCATTTCTCTTAAGAATCCGACCACTGGAACGTGACTTTCTTCTGAGTCAATCGAGATATGAGGTATGCAATAAAAGAAAAATCCTCAACAAACTATTTGTAATAGCTAGCAAAGCCTAAGAAACTCCTGATATCTGATATCTGATGGAGATATGAATGAGTTTACGTGAGGTGAATTGACCCAAATGCCCTTAAATAATGAGGAAAAAAAGCTAGACAAAAGAGGAGGGGATCATGGGCTCTAGACCAGCGGGCTAAGCCCTGTGCTTCGAGCTCTAGAGCGATGGGCTAAGTCCCGCACCGAGGGCTAAGCCCCATGCTGTGGGCCTATCCTAGTGCCCTCACTATTTTGCTTCTTCAAACATTCCCCTACGCTTATTTCATAACTTCAAAACTCACCCAAGACACACCTTGAACAACCCCAATAATAAATCAACTTAAAAATTGACGTTCTACGGCTGGAAAGGTAAAAAATAAGATCATCAAAGTTTAGGGTCCTTGGAAAAGACTAATTCCCAACACTTAGTGAAACTTCTAAGTATTGGACCCCTTTAACATGCAATCGTGAGTTGAATTAAGCTAGGATATTATGAGGTATTATAGAAACTAACCTACTCATGATTTAGAGTTGGCCGCACTAGTTTTTGCATTTATGATATGGAGGAACTACTTGTATAGTGGTATTGTATGATTTTCGCTGATCATTGCAGTCTTCGACATCTTATGACCCAATGAGATCTTAATGCTCGACAACGCAAATGGATGGAGTTGATTAAGGACTATAATATTTCTATTTTGTATCATCTGGGTAAGGCAAATATAATAGCTGGTGACTTGAGTCGCAAGGCAGTGAGTATGGGTAGCTTGGCTTGTGATTAGTTTCTCAAAGGCATATGGCACGGGACATTTAATTATTAGCTAATTTGATTGTTCGTATAAATGTTTTGGATCCTATGAGGATTTTATATTATGTGGAGGTGAGGTCCCCCGTATTGAGCAGGTTCGTGATCGTCAGTATGAGGATAACAAACTTTGCCTATTTCATGATCAGGTGGTGAGTGGTGCATCTGAGAGGCATACTATTAATTCTAAGGGGATTTTGAGATTCCAGGACTGTATTTGTGTTTTTCAGGTCAGTGATGTGATTTAGTTGATTTTACATGAGGCTCACATCTCTATATATTCCATTCATCCTGGCATAACTATGATGTATAGATATTTGAGGCAACATTACTGGTGGGATGGTATGAAGAGAGATGTGGCAGACTTTATAACTTGTTGCCTATGTTGTTAGCAGGTTAAGGCCATGTATCAACTTCCTGGTGGTGTGACTCAGAGGTTGCCTATTCCTGAGTGTAAATAGTAACGGATTAATATGGACTTCATTAGTGGTTTGCCTCGTACTTCCCATAGTTTTGATGGTATTTGGGTTATTGTGGATTATTTGACCAAGTCAACACATTTCATTCTTATTTAGATGACCTTTAGCACTGAGATATTAGCCCATATATATATTTGAGAGATTGTTCATTTGCATAGAGTGCCTATTATATTATTTTAGACTGTGGTTTTATGTTTACTTTGAGGTTTTGGAGAGCATTCTGAGAGGATTTAGGTACTTGAGTGGATTTGAGTACAACTTTTCATCCACACACCGAAGGTCAGTCCGAATGGATGATTTAGATGCTCTAAGATATGCTCCGAGCTTATGTCATGGATTTTGGAAGACAATGAGATCAACACTTAACTTTGGCGTATAACAACAACAATTATTCAAGTATTGAGATGGTGGCTTATGAGGCTTTGTATGGTAGGAGATGTCACTCTCTGGTAGGTTGGTGAGACTTTTGAGGTGAGGCCTCATGGTACGAATTTGCTTCAGGACTCATTGGATAGAGTCAGGCTGATTTAAGATAGTTTAAGTGGGGTGGTCATACAATCCTGCAGGGATTTTAAGTAGTTTATGTTGGGGGTAATTTGGATATTCCTCTCTTAACCTCTTAAGGTCTATGGCTTATAACACTCTTGGGAAATCATTTAACTTATTTTCAATCACTCAAACTCTCTTAAACACTCTCTAATTCTCTTAAGGCTCTTGGGTTAAGGATGGATATGGTTTTATCAATAGGATAAATTTAGGGCTTATAATGTTGATTTCTTTCCATCATCTTCTTAATCAAGGGCAAGATACTTCTTCCTTATTGTTAGTTCCAACTAAAAACATGTTTTATGAATTGTTTTCATGACATAATTGTTCTATGGTTTTGTGTTTTCAAATATATATTGGGGTTTTCGATTATAATGGTTGGTTATGGTTTCCCCATGTCTTTTAATTATGGTTTTCATATTATAATGATGGTTTGAACATTTGGTTTCATGGGAATGGAAAATTGGTAATTGGTTTTGGCTTTGGAAACACTATGCCCCTATATGTTTGATAAAATACCTTTGAGAATGTTTTTACTAAATTGTTGGACTTTTAATGGAACTATTGCATGGTATAACTTGGTAATGGAGCCCTAAATAGTATAAATGGTTTAAATAGTTTGGAATGGTTAAATGGTAAGGTCTTGGTGGTAATGGTTATGATTTAACTGAACATCCTTGTGGGGTACAAAGGAATTCCCTAAGTACACTTGATAATGGAACACCTATGGGGTATATGAGATTCCCCCAAGTCAAATTTTAAATATAATCTATGGGTACATGGGATTCCCTTATGATTTAAAAAGGATGGCTAAGGACATTTACTGCAAGCTATAGTAGGTATGGTGATACCACTACTTATAGTCTTGGTTAATAATAAATAAAATTAGTGGATTGGTTGTATAGTAATGGTTTTAATTGGGATATAATGGTGTGGTGCGATAGCTAACCATGAAGGTGTGAGTCCAATGGATGGACACTGAAAACACATACTTTCCGAAATGAGGATTGGTCATGGAGACCATATATGATACTTATGGGGTGCACGGGAATCTCCTAAGTACACTTGAACGTATGTATCATGGAGAGCGAAGGGTACTCGGGAATCCCCTACTCCTGTGGTATCTTCGATTCGTGTGGCTACATGCATCAAGGCCCGTTCAGGGGGTTACACTAGAACCATATAGCCCATGAGTGGTTCTAGGATGGTTAAGCTACACATACCCAGGTTAAAACCTGCTAAACCCGATTCCTTTCCCCGGTATAGTTATTTATATGTATGGTTGTGGATGTATATGGTTGGTGTACTTGGTTTTAAAGGTTGGTATTATTTTATCCTTATCCTAAGTTCTTACTAGTGTTCACCCTCTAACCTATCCTTGGGTAGATATATCCCCACTCAATACAGTAATCGACTATTCTACTCCTTCTACTTAGTGATTAAATTCGAGACCAGCTCAGTTGGATTAAAGTGGTGAGCTTCCATATTATGGAAGTCTCCATTTCATATCATGGATGTATTTACATACTTTGGTTATTTTATGGATATTGGTTTTGGCTATAGTTGGAGGCATGTCCCAATTGGATATTATTTTTCTTTTGGTCAGAGGCTTTGTGGAACTATTATGGGTTGGTATGGATGGTATCGATAGTGGTGTCAGCCTTAGTATTGGCATTGGTATTAGGGCTGATCATTTGACTGGATTTATGATTTTTCCATCCTTTTATGTTATGTTATGAATAGGAACTTGGTTATTATATCAGATTGGTTTATGGCATGGTTATTGGTTGAGTTTTGTATGGTTAGACTTGTTTGGATTAGTCTTGGCCATGGATCAATCCCAGAGTTTGGATTTGTACACATACGCTATCTTGTTATATGTTTGGAATTCATTCAACTTAGTCTACGTATTTTGCAGTTGAGTTGGTTAACGGGGGTGGCCTCTGGTCCTTGTTGGATTTGGGATTCCCACTACTACAAAGCCCCAATTTAGGTCGTGTCAAATTAGTATAAGATCTTTAGGTTTATGGTCAATTGGGAGTCCACAGAGCTGTGTCGAGTAGAGTCTCTTTTAAGGGTGTGTAGTGCGCCATACTCATAAGGGAGAGGCTACGAGGCATTTAGAAACTATTCTCTTTCTTGTATTCTATTTTCAAGCTTGGAGTCTAAGTCCTACAAACTTCTCTAATTCCTGTTGTTCACTTTTGAGATCATTCCTCGATGATTTGAGACACAAGGAAACTCTTATGTCCTAATTGGGGATAATGTTGATGGGACATTCTCTGCTCAGGGGATCCATACTCGATTTAGGGGTCCAATCCATAGTAATTCTGGAGTCCCACCGGTTTCCTCTAGTCCTCCCAGGTTAATGTCATAAATGCTGAGTTTCGTTAGTCAATTCATATGATAACCCAGTTGGTCGCTTCTCAGGCTGAGCGTGGTGCTTTTGGTATTACATCTTCTGAGGCCACAAAGGTCATCCAGTTTATGAGGTTGAGACCTCTAATTTTTACTGGTGTTAAGGTAGAGAAGGATCCTTAGGTTTTTTTTAGATGAGATAGAAAATATCTTTAGGATTATGCATGCCACAAATATGGAAGGGTAGAGTTTGCTGCCTATCAGCTAATGGATGTGGCATACGAATGGTACGAGGAATGGGATTAGGCAATGGGTAAGGTTGAGGAGTCATCTTAATAAGAGGATTTCTGTAATGCTTTTCTGGACTGCTTCTTTCCTCAAGAGTTAAGGAAAGCGAGAGCGAAGGAATTTGTTAATCTAAAATAGGGGATGATTTCGGTCAAGGAGTCTGCCTTGAAATTCCATCACCTGTCTAGGTATACTCTAAAAATGGTGTTTGATATGGGGTTCAGGATGAAAAAGTTTTCTTTTGGACTATATCGGGATTTAATCCTTAAAATTAAGACTGCATTACTGATCAAAGATATGGATATTTCGAGGTTGGTTGTTAATCTGCAAATGGTGGAGAAGGAAAAGAGAAAGCAGGCCGAGGTAAGAGAAAGGCAGGGTAAGAGGTTTAGATTTTTTAAGCAGAATGGTCAATAATAGTGTGGTAGGGATGGTGGTAAGTGGACAAAGAAGAAGTGGGAGAGTTCTGGTTCTTTCTCTACATCTAGTGCTCCCTACCTGTAATGCCCCGAAAAATCCAAACTAGTATTAGAGCCATGTACCAAGATCATGCATAGTACATCATGGTTCTTTTATAGTTTTATGATTAAGTTAGATGTATATTAAAGCTTCAAATAACTCCCAGCTATCAGACGAATCAAAACATTCCTTACTGATTGAATTCTTGAGAAGGATATTGGTATAGTCAAATTAAAACGAGAATATATATCATTATACTTGGAATTTTTGAGTTCATGACCTATCAAAAGATAGATAATTGAATTATATTTCCAACGATACCAATTTTGCCTATATCCGATATCGGAGCAAAGATTTATTCCTATTTTACTCCAGCATGTCAGGCTGGAAACTGTGTGACGGCATTCGTGGTAGCTTACCATATTTGTGACGCCCTACCACGAAGGTCGTCAGCCTTAGGCAGAAACCAGCTCCTAAGTGACGACATTTTTGGTAGCTTACCACATTTGTAACGCCTTACCACAAAGGTCTTCAGCCTTAGGCAGAAATCAGCTCCTAAGTGACGACATTCGTGGTAGCTTACCACATTTGTGACGCCTTACCATGAAGGTCGTCAGCCTTAAGTAGAAACCAGCTCCTAAGTGACGACATTTGTGGTAGCTTACCACATTTGTGATGCCTTACCACGAAGGTCATCAGCCTTAGGCATAAACCAGATCCTAAGTGACGACATTCGTGGTAGCTTACCACATTTTTGACGCCTTGTCACAAATGTCGTCAGCTATTATTTTCAGCAACTGGGAATTTATTTCATAAGGGTATTTTGGTCTTTTCCCTTCACTTCCCACGACTTATAATATCCCCTACTTATGACAATGTGAATTGTGGACTCCAATCTTATGATCAAGTCAGTCATGTTGTGTCAGTTTCCTTCCATCGAGTCTTGGGGGTATTCGTACCCGAAAATATAGCTGTGTGCCTAGAGCCATGTCATGTTATCGCGATACTCTCAGTCAAGCCATGATCTACAGAATTCAGTCAGTCATGTGACTCAGGAAAATCCAATAACCCCAGTAATCTTAGTAGTTCAGTAATCTCAGTGATCTCAGTACTCACTAATATCTGTAACCTCAGTATTCAAAGTCAATCTCAGTAATTTCAGTACTCTCAACCAGTCCTCAAAACTCAGTACATTCCGTCAGTCATCGAAATCCAATAAACTTAGTTTAGCTCCGCTAAATAATACCACTAGTATCAGTCTAGTTAATCAGTATCAGTTCAGTTATTCAGTTCAGCCCAGTTATTTAGTTCAGTGTCTTTCAGATGGGAGTAGGATTCAACACCTAGTGAGCCTAGGGATGGGGACTCACCTGCTAGATTAGGACTGAGATCCTTCGAAGCAATTCCTAAGTTCCAGAACTACGTAGCCATCGTAGGTACGAGATGTCACCCATTAGGTAGGAATGACATACTCAGGGGTCACCCGTTAGCACATTTATATGTATTGGACTGATCCCTGGAGTCACCCGCTAGATTAAGACTGACTCAACAGTAGATGTCTTTACTGGTGGCGCGGTACAGACAACCTTCCAGTCAGGGCAGAGATTGGACCCCAGTCAGCTTAGCTTGGGGCATGTCGGTTAGATGAACACATCCCACAGTTTTAGTTACAGATTCAGGACTGTCAGATACAGTCAACTCAGCTTAGTAGTACAGATTCAGTACTGTTAGATACAGTCAATGCTTATCATTGTAAATAGACTTCAAGATCACCCATTAGCTAGGACTGATCTCAACTATGATTAATCAGTATCAGAATCATTAGATTTAAAGATCACCCACTAGATAGGACTGATCTCAGACTAAGTCAAATCATCCTTATTATTATCAGTATACTCATGATCACCCGCTAGATGGACTGATCTCAGATTTAGTTACTCCAAGTAGAACGGAACTCAGATAGTTCCATCAGAACTTAGACTGTCAGATACAGTTGCTCAGTATTAGTTACATCGGTTAGTCTGATTATCACAGTTATATCAGTTATATCAGTTTTATGAACTCATATATCAGTCATATCATTTATCAGAATTCATGATATCAGTATTCAGCTTTAGGACTGTCAGACACAGTCAACTAGACCAGTTTTTCATAATTTGAACTGTCAGAAATAGTCGTTCATCTATTCAGTATCTCAGTATCAGTACACTCATGTTGTCAGTATTCAGACTTTGTAGTCAGTATCTCCACGAGTTTAGTTACAGTTATGTATACATGTATGTATTCTCACATTCATATTAGTCAGCATTGTTTATGCATATAACCCTTTGCATTTAGCCTACCTCACTCGTATACTCAGTACATTCAAACGTACTGACATATTTGTGCTATGGTGCTTTCTCTTATGTTACACCATAGGTTCAGAGTCATGAGCTCCAGATCAGTAGTAGCATTCCAGTGTTCACTGTTTGCAGTGAGTCCTTTTCATTCGAGGACGATATGATTATTTCTTCATTTGCTATTTTAGTTCAGTTGCTAGATGGAGTTAGTTGGGGACATGTCCCATCAACTCCTTATTCAGACAGTTTAGAGGCTTTCCAGACTATAGCATGTCAGACAGTTATTTTAGATTTGTTTTGGTATTGTTATACCATTTTCAGACATTTTCTTATTAGATGCTTTTTCAAATTTGAACCTTATGTCCATTCAGTACATGTTTCCGTATTTTCATGTCATATTATGCAGTGTACAGGTATAGATATTAGTCATGGGTCAACTTGTGGTCTTTTGGGGTCATGAGCAATGTGTAGCATTCCGATTCAGGAAATTAGGATGTTACAAACTTGGTATCAGAGCCTAAGATTTAATAGAGTCCTAGGAAGTCTAAAAGCAACATCTAGTAGAGTCTTGTACATGCATGTGTTATGCACCACACTTATGTGCAGGAGGCTACGAGATGTTTTAGGAATAGTTTCCCTTCTTTCAGTATTCATGTCATGCCTGTGAGCATAATCTTAGTCTAATCCATTTCTCTCTTTCTTCTACAGACATGCCTCCTAAAAGAAGAAACGGGAATCAGTCAACCCCTTAGCCCGAAGACCCTTTACGCGATCATGTTTCTCATGCAGAGTTTAGGGCCACATTCACCACTCTTTCTCAGTCAGTTGCTGGCCAGAATGAATGACCAGCTATCGTTCTAGCCAACCCAGTGGCCAATTCAGTTGCAGCTAGAATTCGAAACTTCACCCGAATGAATCCTTCTTTCTTCACAGGGTCTAAGTCAAATGAAGACCCGCAGGAATTCCTAGATCAGGTTCAGAAGGTGACAGATGTTATGGGGGTTACTATTGTTCAGAGTGCTGAGTTAGCCACATACCAATTACAGGATGTCTCTTATACTTGGTACAAGCAGTGGAAGTCAGAAAGGTTAGATGATGTAGGCCCTTTAGAGTGGGAGGAGTTTGCCTCTGCTTTCCTTGATAGATTCTTTTTGCTAGAACTTAGAGAAGCTAAGGTACTAGAGTTCATCAACCTCAGGCAGGGCAGTATGACGGTAAAGGAGTATTCTCTCAAGTTTACTCAATTAGCCAGATATGCCCCTCATGTGGTTGCAGACGGAAGATCTAAGATGAGTAAGTTCGTGTTAGGGGTGAATGATAGTGTGGTAAACGAGTGCAGATCTGCCATGTTAAATAGTGATATAACTTTATCCAGACTTATGACACATGCTCAATAGATAGAATAGCAGAAGATTAGGACGCGAGAGAGACAGAGTAAGAGAGCAAGGACAGGTAGTTTCAGCTTTGCTCAGCCTAAGTCACAGGGTGGTAACCGTTCTCAGCATATTTAGAAATTTTCAGTCCCAGCTCTATCCTCAGCTAGTGTACCAACACCTAAGTCCAGAAATGACCGTTATGATGGAGCGCCAGCCTCTGAGGCCCAGGGTAGTGAAAATAGAGGTCTTACTTATCCGCTTTGCGAAGAGTGTGGTAAGAATCATCTAGGTGCAAGTATGGCAAGCAGTGATGTATACTTTGGGTGTGGCAAGCTAGGCCATAAGATGCTAGAGTGCAGATTTATAGCACATAGGGGTAAGGAGTTGCGTCAGCAAGGTACCAATAGTGGTCAGCGTCAGAATAAACTTTATGCACTCCAGACCCGTCCTAATGCAGAAAGTTTCCCTGACTTAGATTCGGGTATGTTACCAGTCTTTCATATTTGTAGTATGCATTGTTAGATCTCTTTCTCTCATTCGAGCATATGTTTCAGTATGAGTTAGCTAGGAAAGCTAGCAAGTCAGTTTAGCAATCGAGCAGTCATATTTTTATAGCTTGTTTTCTCATCCTTGCACCTATTCATGCTATCCAAAATCTCAGAGAAAGTAACTATTTCAAGGTAGAACCTACTAGTAGTTCCAAGTTCAGTTCATCTCATGCATCATGCATTAGTTTCAGACTCCCAAAGTTTTAGTTATAATCTAGTTCGTAGATGCCCTGTGCATCACCCAGTATCTCCGTATGGTAAGCATTCTTAGAGGGACATAGCGTCCCAAGGGGGAGATACCCCACTTTCTCTTAACGTTTTTATGCCTTAGATCCTTCAATTCCTCCTTACATAATGAATTCAGTCTAGAATAGAGGGTACTCATAAGTTGACCCTCAAGTTTGAACACAACTGTAAGTCAAGTATTCAGAGGTTCAGTTCAGTTCATGATGTTCAGTCCATATGTCACGTAGCAGAATCAGTCATGTTCTCATGTTTCAGTTCAATCTTAGTGCCTTTACCATTGCATGTTCAGTCGCATGTTAATAAGTCAGTTTAGCCGTGTATTCACGCATCAGATATGTGTGGTCAGCCTATAAGTACTTTCAGTCATGCATTCATGTATCATGCATCAGATATGCATGGATTCAACTTATCAGTTAAGCATTAGATATGCATTCTCAGTTTGAGAAACTGAGTTTATCGGAACACTCAGTCCTACATTCATAAATCAGCTACCCATGCATCAGATATGCATATACAGTATGATATGCTCAGTTTTTAGTCATGTCAGCCATGAAATCATGATCAGTCATTCATGATATATATGCGTCATTTTATCTTTTCTCCCCTCTCAAGCAGTCATCATTCGAGGACGAATGTTTCCAATGGGGAGATATTGTAATACCCCAAAAAATCCAAACCAATATTAGAGACATGTACCAAGCTCATGCATAGTACATCATGGTTCTTTTATAGTTTTTTGATTAAGTTAGATTTATATTAAGGCTTCAAATAACTCCCAGCTATCAGACGAATCAAAGCATTCCTTACTGATTGAATTCTTGAGAAGGATATTGGTACAGTCAACTTCAAAAAAGAATATCTCTTATTATACTTGGAATTTTTGATCTCATGACCTATAAACAGATATATAATTGAATTAGCTTTCCAACGATACTAATTTTGCCTAAATACGATATCGGAGTAAAGAGTTCTTCCTATTTTACTCCAGCATGTCAGGCTGGAAACTGTGTTACGAGATTCGTGGTAGCTTACCACATTTGTGACGCCCTACCACGAAGGTCATCAGCCTTAGGCAGAAACCAGCTCCTAAGTGACGACATTCATGGTAGATTACCACATTTGTGACGCCATACCACGAAGGTCTTCAGCCTTAGGCAGAAACCAGCTCCTAAGTAACGACATTCGTGGTAGCTTACCACATTTGTGACGCCTTACCACGAAGGTCGTCATCCTTAGGCAGAAACCATCTCCTAAGTGATGACATTCATGGTAGCTTACACCATTTGTGACTCCTTACCACGAAGGTCGTCAGCCTTAGGCAGAAACCAACTCCTAAGTGACGACATTCGTGGTAGCTTACCATATTTTTGACGCCTTGTCACAAATGTCGTCAGCTATTATTTTCAGCAACTGAGAATTTATTTCATAAGGGTATTTTGGTATTTTGCCTTCACTTCCCATGACTTATAACCCTAAAGAGGCGTAATTTTTCTCATTTTCTTCAGTCAAGCATCTCAAAAACCCTCTCTTATGCTTTCAACCACAAGATTAGGGTTTCCTCTCAAGATCATCTCCTCAGGAACAAGGACATTCTTTCCCAAAGGGGATAAACCCTAGTCAATAAAAATCAAGGGCAAGCCTAAGGATTTCTTCAGGAACCTTAAAAAACATTAGATCTCTTTCAAGATCAAGATTTAAGGTATGCGTAGTGTTCATCTATGGATCCAATCCATTCATAGAGCTCAAGAATCATGCTTTTAAATGTTATTTTGTAAACTTTTTTGGTGATATGAGCATGTACTTGTTGATGATTATTGTTTAGGTTTCAAGATGATATCTAAAGGTGTTTTTCATGGAATATATATGGTTTTTAGTTGAAAAACACGAACTTTGGGTGGTTTGATATGATGCAAGTATGAAATCCACCTATGCCTTAAAGAATGCATGCAAGGTGTTTGATAAAATGCCTAGGATGCTAGAAATTCATAGTTACATGATTCCATGATATCTAAATGACAAGTCCATGTTAGCTATACACTTCAATATAGATTTCTATGCTATTTATGTGTTGTTATTGTTGTGGTATGAAGCATGTATGATAATGGAGATATGAATTATGTATATGAAATATATCCATGTTTTCCCCTACCATGTTTGAGATGTTGAATAAATACATAAAGTATAATATCCCCTACTTATGACAATGTAAATTGTGGACTCCAATCTTATGATCAAGTCAGTCCTGTTGTCAGTTTCCTTCTATCAAGTCCTGGGGGTATTTGTACCCAAAAATATAGCTGTGTTCCTAGCGCCATGTCATGTTATCTCGATACTCTCAGTCAAGCCATGATCTATAGAATTCAGTCAGTCATGTGACTCAGGAAAATTCAGTAACTCCAGTAATCTCAGTAGTTCAGTAATCTCAGTACTCACTAATATCTGTAACCTCAGTATTCAAAATCAATCTTAGTAATTTTAGTACTCTCAACCAGTCCTCAAAACTCTGTACATTCCGTTAGTCATCGGAATCCAGTAAACTTAGTTTAGCTCCGCTAAACAATACCAATTGTATCAATCTAGTTAATCAGTATCAGTTCAGTTATTTAGTTCAGCCCAGTTATTTAGTTCAGTGTCTTTCATATGGGAGTAGGATTCAGCACCGAGTGAGCCTAGGGATGGGGACTCACCTGCTAGATTAGGACTGAGATCCTTAGAAGCAATCCCTAAGTTCTAGAACTAAATAGCCAGCGTAGGTACGAGATGTCACCCGTTAGATAGGATTGACATACTTAGGGGTCACCCGTTAGCATATTTATATGTATAGGACTGATCCAGGAGTCACCTGCTAGATTAGGACTGACTCCTCAGTAGATGTCTTTACTGGTGGCGCAGTACTGACACCCTTCCAGTCAGGGCAGAGATTGGACCCCAGTCAGCTTAGCTTGGGGCATGCCGGTTAGATGAACACATCCCATAGTTTCAGTTACAGATTCAGGACTGTCAGATACAGTCAACTCAGCTTAGTAGTACAGATTCAGTACTGTTAGATACAGTCAATGCTTATCATTGTAAATAGACTTCAAGATCACCCATTAGCTAGGACTGATCTCAACTATGATTAATCAGTATCAAAATCATTAGATTTAAAGATCACCCACTAGATAGGACTGATCTCAGACTAAGTCAAATCATCCTTATTATCAGTATACTCATGATCACCCACTAGATAGTATTGATCTCAGATTTAGTTACTCCAAGTAGAACGAAACTCAGATAGTTCCATCAGAACTTAGACTGTCAGATACAGTTGCTCAGTATCAGTTACATCGGTTAGGCCGATCATCACAGTTATATCAGTTATATCAGTTTTCTGAACTCATGTATCAGTCATATCAGTTATCAGAATTCATGATATCAGTATTCAGCTTCAGGACTGTCAGACATAGTGAACTAGACTAGTTCTTCATAATTTAAACTATCAGAAATAGTCGTTCATCTATTTAGTATCTCAGTATTAGTATACTCATGTTGTCACTATTTAGACTTAGTAGTCAGTATCTCCACGAGTTTAGTTATAGTTATGTATGTATGTATGTATGTATTCTCACATTCATATTAGTCAGCATTGTTTATGCATATAACCCTTTGCATTTAGCCTACCTCACTCGTATACTCAGTACATTCAGATGTACTGACGCATTTGTGCTATGGTGCTTTATTTTATGTTACACCATAGGTTCAGAGGCACGAGCTCCAGATTAGCAGTAGCATTCTAGTGTTCAAGGTTTGCAGTGAGTCCTTTTTATTTGAGGATGATATGATTATTGCTTCATTTGCTGTTTTAGTTCAATTGCTAGATGGATTTTGGGGACATATCCCATCAACTTCTTATTCAGATAGTTTAGAGGCTTTCCAGACTATAGCATGTCAGATAGTTATCTCTGATTTGTTTTGGTATTGTTATACCATTTTCAAACATTGTCTTATCAGATATTTATTTAGATTTGAACCTTATGTCCATTCAGTACATATTTTCGCATTTTCATGTTATATTATGCAGTTTACAGGTGTAGATATCAGTCATGGGTTAGCTTGTGGTCCTTTGGGGTCATGAGCAACATGTAGCATTACGATTCAGAAAATTAGGGTATTACACTACCCAAAGTAGTCGGGTGATAAGCGTCAATAGGGTGGTAATAACTTCAGGGCACAGGGTTCCCAATCTCAGACTAGTGGGGCTCAATCAGCCTCATCATGTCCTCCTTGTAGGTTCTGTGGTTGGTTACATCAGGGTTTCTATGATGAGGGAATGAGAGGGATAAGTGCTTCAAATATGGTCAGCCAGACCATATGATTAGAAACTATTTGGTTGGTAAGGTTGCTTCGGGAGAAAATAAGTCTCCGATTGCCTTTTCATATTGTCCCACATCAAAAAGTGTTGCTTCTGCATCTATTTCTGCTTTTGGTACCGTTACATGCCAGAATCCGTTACATGCTCTTGCATCTAGACAAAAGTTTAAGGCATCACCTGATGTCGTGACTGGTACGTTACAACTCTTTTGTCGTGACATATATTATTTACTTGATTTGGGGTCTACTCTCTCTTATGTAGCCCCATTTGTGGTTGTGTATTTTGTTTTTTATTCTGAGGTTATTTTGGATCCCTTTTCTGTATCTACCCTGATAGGTGACTCTGTGGTTTCTAAAAAGGTCTATAAGGGGTGTGTGGTATTTATTGGTAATAAAGAGACTTTAGGGGATTTGTTTGAATTAGATATGGTGGATTTTAATGTCGTTCTAGGTATGGATTGGTTACACTCGTGCTAAGCATTCTTAGATTTTTGTACTCATAAGGTTGTCTTTAGGTTCCCTGGTGAACCAATTATTGAATGGGAGGGTGGTTTCCTAGCCCATACGTGGAGGTTTATATCTTATCTTAGCTCAGAGATTGATCTCCAAAGGGTATCCTATCATCTATTCTGGGTTAAAGACTCTAACTCAAAAGGTCCTTCTTTACATTTCGTTATTATGGTGAATACGTTTCCTGAGATTTTTCTGAATGATTTTCTTGGTGTTCCTCTAGATAGGGAGATTGAGTTTGGGATTGATTTGATTTCATACACTCATCCAATTTCTATTCCTTCTTATAGAATGGCTCCAGCCGAGTTGAGGGAACTCAAGGAGAAACTTAAGGATCTTTTGGATAAGGGTTTCATCCATCATAGTGTATCCCCATGGGGTGCACCGGTGTTATTCGTGCATAAGAAGGATAGTTCCCTTCGGATGTGCATTGACTATCGACAGTTGAATAAGGTAATAGTTAAAAACAAGTACCCTCTTCCAACGATATATGACCTATTTGATCAATTGCAAGGTGCCAAATTCTCTTCTAAAATAGATCTTCGGTCTGGGAATCATCAGTTTAAGATTAGGGAGGAGGATATCCCTACGACAGCTTTCCGTACTCGGTATGGGCACTTTAAGTTCTTAGTTATGTCATTTGGTTTAACTAACACCCCAACAACATTCATGGATTTGATGAATAGAGTCTTCCATCAATTTCTAGATCTTTTTGTCATTATGTTCATTGATGACATCCTAATGTACTCTACGAGTGAGGTGGATCATGCTAATTACCTCTGTGTGGTGTTGTAGACCTTGAAAGAGCAATAATTGTATGCCAAATTCTAAAAAATGAGAATTCTGGTTGAACGCTGTCACTTTTCTGGGTCATATTAGTTCTAGTGAGGAGATCATGGTGGATCCACAAAATGTTGTAGTGGTTAAGAAGTGTCCTAGACCCACCACTCCAATCAATATTCAGAGCTTCTTGGGTTTGGATACTACAAGAGGTTTATGGAAAGTTTTTTTTACTATAGCTACCTCATTGACTAAGTTAACTCAAAAGAAGGTAGAGTTATCTTGGTCGGATATGTGTGAGGGAATTTTTGAGAAGCCTGAGGATAAGCTAACTTCAGCTCTAGTTTTGACTTTTCGTGAAGGCAATAAAGGGTTTGTAGTGTACTGTGATGATTCTTGGGTGGGACTTGGTTGTGTTTTAATGCAGCATAGTAAGGTGATAGCCTATGCTTCTAGGCAGTTAAAGGTGAATGAGAGGAATTATCCTACTCATGATTTAGAGTATTTTAGCAGTGGTGTTTGCATTGAAAATTTGGAGGCACTATTTGTATGGAGTGCACATGGATATCTTATCTGATCATAAGAGTCTACAGTATATATTCACTCAGAAAGAGCTTAATCTCAGGTAAAGGAGATAGCTTGAGCTTCTCAAGGACTATAATATGTGTCTCCACTACCATCCAAGTAAAGCTAACATGGCTGCTGATTCTCTTAACAGGTTGTCCATGAGGAGTTTAGCTCATGTGGATTAGGAGAAACAGGAGTTGGTGAAGGCTATTCACCGCTTGTCTAACCTGGGAGTTTGTCTTTTAGACTTCAAGAATGGTGGTGTATTGGTACAGGAAGTGGTTCAGTCATCTTTTGGTGCTGGGATCAAGGAAAAACAAATATGAGATTTGTCTTGATGAAAATCAAGAGTGATGTAGGTGGGAAAATAGTGATGGTATTTGAGATTAGTGGTGATAGTAGCTTGAGGTACCAAGGGAGATTATATGTTCCTGATGTCGATGGTTTTCATAAAAGGATATTAGCTGAGGCACATGAATCGCGCTATGTTGTTCATCCCGGTTCGATGAAAATGTATGATGATCTCAAGGAGATGTATTGGTGGAATAGTATGAAGAGGTATGCAGCTGATTTTGTGGCCAAATATATGGTGTGTCAATAAGTGAAAGTTGAGCACGTGGGGACCGAAGGGTTGTATTGAGAAATTGATTTACCCGAATGGAAATGGGAGATGGTCAATATGGATTTCATTATCGGTCTTCCTCAGTCAATAAATTTGATTCGGTTTGGGTTATCGTGGATAGGATGACAAAGTTGACTCACTTTTTGCCAGTGAGGACAAACTTTTTGGCTAAGGATTATGCAAGGTTGTATCTTCATGAGATTGTGAAGATACATGGGGTACCTATTTCAATTATCTCTGATTGTAGTATGCAGTTTTGATCTCACTTCTGGCGGTCATTTTAGAAAGGATTGAGGACTAAGGTTAGTCTGAGTACTACTTTTCACCTGTAGATGAACAGGCAAGAAAAAGGACTATGCAGACATTGAAGGATATGCTTCGTGCGTATGTGATTGATTATAGTGGTAATTAGGTTGATCATCTACCTCTTGTAGTATTTGCTTACAATAATAGTTACCATTCTAGTATTGGGATGACTCTTTTTGAGGCATTGTATAGTAGGTGGTGTAGATCTCCTATTGGGTGGTTTGAGATTGGTGAGGCAGATATGTTTGGCCCGAATTTAGTTTATCAGGATATGGAAAAGGTAAAGGTGATTTGTGATAGGCTTAAGGCTGCCCAAAATGTCTAAAGGTTCTATACGGATGTAAGGCATAGGGACTTAGAGTTTGAGGTTGGGGACAAACTATTCCCAAAGGTGTCTCCCATGAAGAGAGTAATATGGTTTGGGAAAAAAGAAAAGCTCAGTTCGCGGTATGTTGGTCCATATGTGGTTTTGAGGAGGGTTGGTAATGTTGCATATGAATTAGAGTTGCCTTCTTGTTTGAGCTCCATTCATCTGGTATTTCATGTCTCTATGTTAAGAAAGTGTATAGGTGATCCTCCATCGGTTATTCCTTTGGAAGGATTGGATATCTCAGATTCCATGTCTTATAAAGAGATCCCGATTAAGATCTTAGATCGGCAGGTTCTCCAATTGTGGACCAAGGATGTGGCCTCGGTAAAGGTTCTATGGCAGAACCATAAGGTGGAAGATGCTAATTGAGAAGCAGAAGAGGACATGAAGTCTAAGTATCCATATTTGTTTTCTGCTCCAAATATTCATGCGGAAGGTATGTGTACTTGATCTCATTCTTTGTTTTCTGTCTTTGTAAAGGTAAGAGTAAGGGAATCTAAGGGGTATAAATAGTGCATATACTACCTTGTTCGTCATTTGGGGATTAATGATCCTAGTGGGGGAGACTGAAACACCCTGAGTTTTGATCCTTAGAAAATTTCTTTGGTTTTGGACTTTTTGGACATCATAAGACTCACCATACCAGTCTTACGGTGTGGGTACAGGCCAGGTGACCCAGGCGTAAGTTGTCCAGAATTGGTAGTATGGGTGGTTGAGTTTTTAGTATGGGTATGACTAGGTGAGTATGAATCATATGGTTTGTGATAGGTCATTTGGTTGGGGTTTCCTTCACTTAATTTAAAACTTAGTAACTTAACTTGGATCTAAGTATGAGTGGCTTACCATAAGTCGTGAGATAGGATACGAGTGGTATAGTCCAACTCTTATGTTGGAAAGTGTCCAATCCCTCTTGATTCTGTTATGGGTATGGATTAAGGGTACTGTTCATATGCTTGGGTACGGTTAGTCCTTGGTGGTTGTATGTTGGATAGTGTCGGGGTCCAAGGTGAGATTAAGGTATGAGTAAGGGTATGACTCGTACCCTAGGGTATAGTTGGGTGGGGTGGTCATACCATCCTCCGGGGATTTTAAGCAATTTAAGTTAAGGGTAATCTGGATATTTTCCCTTTTAACCTCTTAAGGCCCCATGACTTATAACACTCTTGGGATATCATTTAACCTATTTGCAATCACTCAAACTCTCTTAAACACTCTCTAATTCTCGTAAGGCTCTTGGGTCAAAGAAGGCTAGGATTTCATCAATAAGATCAATTTGGGGCTTATAAGAGTGATTTCTCTCCATCATCTTCTTAATATAAGGCAAGATACTTCTCCCTCATTGTTAGTTCCAACTAAATGCATGTTTTATAAATTGTTTTCATGGCATAATTGTTCTATGGTCATGGATTTTCAAATATATGTTGGGGTTTTTGATTATAATGGTGGGGTATGGTTTTCCCATGTCTTATACTTATGATTTTCATATTATAATGATGGTTTGAACATTTGGTTACATGGGAATGTTCATTGGTAATTGGTTTTGGCTTTGGAAACACTATGCGCCCTACATGTTTGATAAAATGCCCATGAGAATGCTTTTACTGAGTTGTTGGACTTTAATGGAACTATTGCAGGGTATAACTTGGTAATGGAACCCTAAATGGTATAAATGGTTTAAATGGTTTGGAATGGTTAAATATTAAGTTCATGGTGGTAATGGTTATGATTTAATTGAACATCCTTATGGGGTACAAGGGGAACCCCCCAGTACACTTAATAATGGAACACTTGTGGGGTACATGGGATTCCCCAAAGTCAACTTGATTATCTAATCTATGGGTACATGGGAATCCCTTATGATTTAAAAAGGATGGCTAAGGACATTGAATGCAAGCTATAGTCGGTATGACGATACCACTACTTATAACCTTAGTTTATAATAAATGGAATTGGTGGATTAGTTGTATGATAATGGTTTTAATTGGGCAATAATAGTGGGGTGTGATAGCTAATTGTGAAGGAGTGAGTCCAATGGATAAACACAGGAAACTCATGTTTGCCAATAAGAGGATTGGTCATAGCGTCCATATAAGATACTATGGGGTACACGAAAATCCCTTAAGTACACTTGTACATATATATCATGGAGAGTGAAAGGTACTTGAGAATCCCCTACTCTTGTGGTATCTCTGATTCGTGAGGCTAAATGCATCAGGGCTTATTTAGAGGAGTTACATTGGACCCACATAGCCCATGTGTGGTTCTAGGATGGTTAAGATACACATACCCATGTTAATGGTTTTAAAGAAAGGCTAAACCTGATTCCTTTCCCTAACATGGTTATATATATATGTATGGTTGTGGATGCATATGGTTTGTTTACATGGTTTTAAAAGTTGGCCTTATTTTATCCTTATCCTGAGTACTTGCTAGGGTTCACCCACTAACCCATTCTCGGGCGGCTATATCCCCACGTGATGTAGGAATCGACCATTCTACTCCTTTTGGTCAGTGATCGGATTCGAGATCAGCTCGATTGGATTGAAATGGTGATCTTCCATATTTTAGAAGGCTCCATTTCTTATCATAGAAGTCTTTAAATACTTTAGTTATTTTATGGATATTGGTTTTGGCAGTGGTTAGGGGCATGTCCCAATTAGATTTGTTTGTCTTTCGGTTAAAGGCTTTGTGGAACTACTATGGGTGGTATGAGAGGCGTTGGTAGTCGTGTCATCCTTAGTATTGGCATTAGTATTGGGGATGATACGATTTGACTAGATTTATGATTGTTCCATCCTTTTATGTTATGTTATGAAAAGGAACTTGGTTATTTTATCGGATTAGCTTATGGTATGGTTATTGGTTGGGTTTCAGATGTTTGGAATTATTGGGGTTGGTCTCGGTCATGGACCAATATCAGAGTCTGGATTTGTACATATACGCTATCTTGTTATATCAAAATTCATCTGACTCAGGGTATGCATTTGGAGATTGGGTTAGGTAATGGGGGTGGTTTCCCATCTTGGTTGGACTTGGGATGCCCATTACGACAAGGCCCTAGTTTGGGTCATGTCAGTTCCCTAGTCATGGGGCGATGGTTACTTCAGCCCAGGGTGCTTCCCCTATTAGAGCAGTTCATCCCTTAGGTAAATGTGGTTCTCATGGTTGTAGGGGTGGTTATTAGGGTACTCGTGGTGGTGCTCAGGAAAATAGGAAATGTGGTTGGTTAGGTGCCTAGCTAGGTGGCCGGTGTGGTCAGTTATATGCAGTACCTGCTAGACCTGAGGCTGAGACTTTGGATGCTATGGTCATATGTACAATTTTAGTGTGTTTCAAGTCGACTCCTGCTTTATTTGATCTCGGATCCACTTATTCTTATATATCTGCTTATTATGCACCATGGTTAGAGTTGAATAGTGATTTGTTATCTATGCCATTACATGTATCTACTCCCGTGGGTCATTATTTAATAGTGGATCGAGTATTCAAATCATGCGTAGTGATTTGATACTTGTGCTGACCTTAGTATCCAGGATAATCTGGATTTTACTGTGATTCTAGGCATGAATTAGTTATCCCACTATCACGTGGTCATGGATTATTTTGCCAAGACCATTACCTTAGCCATGCCCGGCTTACCCCCAATCATTTGGCAAGGAGCGGTTAGCCGCGAGCCGACGGGGATTATTTCTTATGTCCATGCTAGGAGACTTATCTTCAGGGGATGCAAGTCTTATCTCGCTTATATTTGTGATACTCATGTGGAGAGTTTGTCGCTTGACTCTGTTCATGTCGTTTGTGAGTTTCTGATATGTTCCCTATCGACCTACCTAGTATTCCCCCTGTTCGTGAGATTGAGTTGGCTATTTACCTTGAGCCTGAAACTCGACCTATTTCTATGGGGCCTTACCATATGGCTCCCTGCAAAGCTTAAGGAGTTGATATCTCAGCTTCAGTATCTTCTTGGTAAGGATTTCATTAGACTAAGTGTGTCCCCGTGGAGATCTCCTGTATTGTTTGTGAAGAAAAAAATGGCTCCATGCGCATGTGTATCATTTATAGGCTGCTTAATAAGGTGACGGTGAAGAACCGTTATCCTATGCCTCGCATTGATGATTTGTTTGACCAGCTTCACAGTGCAACAGTGTTTTATAGGATTGACTTGAGACCTGATTACCATTAGTTGAGGATTTGAGATGAGAATATCCAGAAGACAACTTTTAGGATCCGATATGGTCATTATGGGTTCTTAGTGATGTCTTTTGGGTTGACCAATGCCCCAGCCGCATTCATGGATTTGATGAACCCTGTGTTTAGTCCATATCTAGACTCCTTCATTATTGTGTTCATTGATGACATTCTTGTTTATTTGAGGAGTAGTAAGGAGCATGTGCAATATTTAAGAGTCCTTCTCCAGACTTTAAGAGATCATATGATTTTTGCCAAGTTCTCTAAGTGTGAGTTTTGGCTTGAGTTAATTACGTTACTTGGGCATGTGGTGTCTAAGGGTGATATTATAGTAGACCCAACTAAGATTAAGGTGATTCGTGATTGGGCTAATCCTACGTCTTCAACAGAGGTCTGTAGTTTCATTGGTTTGGCAGATTATTACAGACGCTTTATTGAGGGCTTTGCGACTATTTCAGCCTCTATGACCAGATTGACTCGAAAGGAAGTTCCTTTTCTATGGTTTGAGGAGTGTGAGTCGAGCTTTGGGAAGCTCTAGGATTTTCTCAGTTCAAATCTGGTGTTAGCTCTTCCTATTGATGGTGAGGGATTCACCGTGTTTTTCGATGCTTCTGGTATTGGTCTTAGTTGTGTTTTAATGCAGCGGGGTCGTGTCATTGCCTATGCTTCTAGACAACTTAAGGTGCATGAGCGCAACTACCCCACTCATGATTTGGAGTTGGTGGCAGTAGTTTTTGTGCTTATGATATGGAGACAGTAATTTTATAGTATGTCCTTGTGAAATGAGGGTAGGAGGTTGCCCTTAGGATGTCGGTTATAGATTTCTACTGGTAAGCACTTATAAAGTAAAGTAATTCATGTTTATATAAAATTAGAGAGTGGAAATGGTTATAACAACAACAACAACAAACCCAGTAGATTCCCACAAAGAAACTATGGCCCATGCAGGTCTCGAACCTGCGACCGTCGCATTAAGAGAGTGGAAATGGTTATTGCCTAATAATGAACCGAGACTAGATGGTAAGTGGGATTTATTATAAGCTAAGGATTTACCTAGTGAATAATGTTAGTACTAAATCTTGGATTAATTAAGGAAGGCTCGCTAATGGAATAAGTTATGTGGTGACTAGTTGTCTCTATTAAATGACTATGTTACTTGATGGTTAGAAATCTAATGTACTAATTAATGAAACTTGTTCAGTTAAAGTATGGTATCTAGAAAATATAATTGATTCATGGCTAATGATGATAATAATATGGAATAGGGGCTTTTTTGTCGATGTTGGTTTCTAATGAGAATTTGAAAAAAAAATCCAATAGATGATACATGTGGGATATGGTCGAATAATGTTGAGATTTGGATATGTTGATGGTTATACATTGTTATTATTTCCTTGGGTGTACTCTCCGGTGATATGGGATGCCATGATGGGTTCCTTTACTTTATGCACTAGTTGGTTTATAAGCGCCAACTTTGTTCTTAAGTGGTTTTTGATTTTATTGGTGTTGTTTTATGACTCTGAATCATTTATTTGCTATGCATGATGGTATTGGCATGTGTTGATGCATTATGATATATTATTATTCTTGTTTGACTACTTATTATATTTGGCGATGATGGAGATGATTCATGTAAAATTCTATACCTTGACTTAGATATATTTATCTTGCATTATATAATCTTTATATCATGACTTGGCTCAGTCGGCCGATGATGCCTATTGATTATCCCTTGTTTTGGTACTCATGCTATACTTTTGTACCTTTTTGGTGAAGATCCGAGTACTAGCCGCCCCCATTGAGTTAAGTTCGTGCAGTGTGGACATTCTGGTGATAGGTTGAACTCTTGGAGTTTCAGTTCGCTCATTTCTCTCTATCTTAGATTCAGTATTTTGTATTCAAGACAGATGAATTGACTATTTAAGAGTCTTGGATTATATTTCTATTTCTACCATACTTAGGTGCTCTTGTACTGATATTACCAGGTCGTGGGATTGGTATCCGTATTTGACAATCTTTTTATAGTGGAACATTGTTTATATATAAACTGTGTCCATTTATTTTGGCCTATGTTGGTTTTTTTTACCTAGTTAATCCATTGCATCAACTCTGGGTTACGGTGTTGGCTTACCTACTGGAGGGATTTGGTAGGTTCTCTCATGACTTGTAAATCGGGTTGTGACAATGTCAATTACAAAACCTTTCGAAAACTGATTACTTTGGAAGTGTTGCCTACCTTTGAGTGCAATAAATCAAAGTGTCAAATATTTGTGGCATCTAAGTATGCTAAGCATCTATAAAAGTCTGTTGAAAGGAATTCAAATCCCTTAGACTTAATCCACATTACATTTGTGATATGAAGTCAACACCATCTCGTGATGGAGAAAAGTATTTCATAACTTCTATTGACGGGTACACTAGATATTGTTATGTTTATTTGATAAATTATATGGATGAAGCAATAGACACGTTTAGGTAATATAAAACTAAAGTTGAAAATCAGTTGGATAAAAAGATCAAAATAGTAAAAAGTGATGGGAGTAGAGAGTATGAATCTCTTTTTTATGGAGATATATTTGAAAAACAGAATTGTCCATCAAACTACTGCCCCATGTTCACCTCAATCGAATAGAATTACGAAAAGAAAAAATCGAACATTGAAGAAAATGATGGATGTCTTTCTCATAAGTTTAGGATTACCACAAAATTTGTGGGGAAAAGTTACCCTTACAGCAAATCAAATACTCAATAAATGCCCTATAGCAAGACACAATCCATTTCATATAAAAAATGAAAAGTAAGAAAATCCAACTTGAAATATTTCAAAATATGGGAGTGTCTTGCCAAAGTCCAAGTTCCTATACCTATAAGGGTAAAAATAAAACCTAAAATTGTGAAATATATTTTCAACAGATATGCCACAAACAGTAAAGCATGTCGATTTGGTTCATAAATCCAAACATCCAGATATTCATGAAAATATGATAATTGAATAAGATAATGTTGAGCTCTTTGAACACATTTATCGATATAAAACTGGATATGAGCTGTCTAGTGGAGAGTCTAAACGATCTCTAGGTGAACTAAAGGAGAATATACTTAATGTTGAGAATTCAAGGCATAGTACACATCAAAGAACGTCGACTTCCTTCAGATAAGATTTTGTAACATTTCTTCTTGAAAATAAGCTTCAAACATTTAAAGTAGCAATCTCGCCTTTAGACACATCCTTTTGGAAAGAGGTAGTCAATAGTGAGATTGATTCAATCATAAGCAACCATACTTAGAGTTAGTTGATATTCTTCCATGAAATAAACCTTTAGGTTCTAATGGATCTTCAAAAGAAAAATGAAGATTTATGGTACTATTGACAAATACAAGGCAAGACTTATTATGAAAGGCTTTAGACAAAAAGAAGGCCTTAATTATTTTGAAACATTCTCGCTAGTAATAAATATAACATCCATTCAAATGTTGGTTGCTTTAGAGGCGACATATAGTCTTGAAATCCATCAAATGTAGCTTTCTTAAATGGAGAATTAGGATAAAAAATTTACATGGAACAACCAGAGGGTTTTGTGGTTCCTGGTAAAGAAATGAAAGTGTGAAAACTTGTAAAGTCACTTTATGGACTAAAACAAGCATCCAAATAGTGTCATGCAAAATTTGACCAAACCATATTGACAAACTGATTCATGATAAATAAATGTGATGAATGTGGTTACATTAAAGATACTCCAAATCACAAAGTCATTATTTGTTTGTATATGGATGATAATATTGATCATCAGTAGAGTCATTTCTAACATAAACCCTATGAAACAAATTCTTGACAACAAGTTTGATATGAAAAACCTTAGAGTTGCTAATGCAATCTTAGGGATAAGAATTCATATAACTCCACAAGGGTTGGCATCATCACAGTCTCATTACATTGAAAAGGTACTTGACAAGTTTAAGTGTTTGAATTTCAATATTGCCAAGACTCCATTAAACGTGAGCTTTGCACTTCAAAAGAACCAAGGTGAAAGTGACTCACAGTTGAACTATGCAAGAGCGTTGGGAAGTTTGATATATATCATGAATTATATACGGTCATACATAGTTTGCATTATTAGTAAATTGAGTTGGTACATGAGTAATCCCAATCAAACTCATTAGATGGCAATGAAAAGAGTTTTGAGATATATAAAACATACTCAAGACTATGCTTTGCATTATAACAAGTATCAAGCAGTAATTAAATGATATATTGATGAAAATTGGATCACCAGAGCGAATGAAGTAAAATCTATGAGTGGATATATATTTACTTTAGGTGGAGGAGTAGTGTCTTGGAAATAATCCAAAAAGACATGTATTGCCTACTCTAGAATGAAATCTAAATTTATCGCATAAGATAAAGCCGGTGAAGAAGATGAATGACTCTAAAATTTCTTGGAAGATATTCCTTATTGGACCAAACCTTTGGCACCAGTACACTATGATAGTCAAGCAATGATAGATAGGGAAGGGAGCATGATGTTTAATGGTAAAAATCTCATCATATAATACAAAGACATAATATTATAGAGAATTACTCTCTAGTGCAATTATCATGATTGACTATGTTAGGTCAAAAGGGAATTGAAAGATCATAAAAGAAATTGGGTTTACAACCTAGGACAAATCATCACAGTGGTAAATCTACCTAGAAAACTGGAGATCTAGAGCTAGGTTCAAGGAGATCAAACAAAGTTGTGACTGACGGTTCAACATTATCAATATACTCAACCCATTCGAGTGACAAAGACAATGTTTAGAAAATAAGGATAAGGCTTATGGTTTGAAACTTTTTAATAGTTTCTAAGTTTGGTAGGTTTGACCAAATAGTTTGATCTATATGATTAAATATTTAGGAATAACCTATATGAAGTGGAAGCCGCTTTAAGTAGAAAGATAGTAAAGTCCTATTCTCTAAGCTTTCATGAAATCAGGTTGTGTTCATGGATGAAATGAACAAAACCATGACAACCATAAATGGTAAAAGGTTGTTTGTGTGATTTGTGTTGTCTAGGTGTATATTAAAGATCGGCGGTTCAAAAGCATCACATCTACTGATTTACCAAGGGCATACGATGCAAGTTCACTATGGAAAGTTCAAAGGAAAACCTATTTATCCATGTGCAACTAGTCTTTGCTTGTAAATCACATACTTGTCTATAATTTTTTTTATAAAATAGTTATTTCTCCTTCATACGGGGGATTGTTGGGTTTTTAAGATGTGTGAATGGAAAATAAATAGGTATCTTTTTGAAAGACCCCAAGAGAAAGGATGCAAATTTAATACGCACCTTTTCGGTTTGAATGGATATGACCTTTCTAATGGGTTTCAACTTTTTTGAAGAGTTGCTTCTTTTTTAAAGAGTTACACCTGTATGAAGGGGCACACCTTTCTAAACCATTGATTTTATTCATGAAGCAACACTTGATGGCTATAATTACTTGAATTTTTCCTCAGGTACAAACATGAAATTTTTCAAGTAAAAACACTCATCTCTCTAGAAAAATTCCAGTGTGATTTGCTACCGCTAGGTGTGTTCATAGTTCGACAGAATTTGAGGTACCTCTATTCTATTGAAATGATTCATTTTATTTGAGGATATATTCTATAATCTCGGGTACTTGAGGGTAATAATTTCCTTAAGGATACATTGTGAATTCGATGGACTTGAATCTTCTAATCTTCATCTTTTTTTAAATGTTTTGTTTTGCTATTTTCCAGAAAATAGTTTGAATTTCATTTTGTTGATGTTCATAAGTTCGGTTGAACTTATTATTGAAGTTCAAAGTTGTGAATATAGAGTTATAACTTTATTTGATTGTTCATATGATTAGTTTGAACATGTGTTTGAAGTTCTTGTTGTAAAATAAAGATTTTACTAAATCTAAAAAACAACACTACTATCATTTTCTTCTAGTCATGTAATTAATACTCTGAAAGGATGACTAATTACAAAACTGACAGTAAGAGAACAAGCCTCCAATTTGGAGAATACATAGTCAAAAGTTAAATTCTAATACTAGCAATATGTTCTGGGAAAAAAGAAAGGCTTATAATACTGCAAAATTTTCCCAAGAAAATGCGTGAGCGAGAATCAATCAATTAAATACACCTCAAAAATCCCAAATTAGAATGTATATGAGCCAGTTATTTTGGATTTTAAGTAATAGCCAGTTGTGAGATCTGCCAAAGGAACAAGGATGAGTATTATTCTCTACCTCATATTATTACATACTTCATTGACCTTTATGCTTACAAAAACTTGAAAATGATCTAGACAACTATAATAGTGTTTTCACAATAATAACATACCCATTGTATTCCCACAGAGTGGGAGCTGAGGAGGGTAGAGTGTATGCAGTCCATACCACTACCTCAAAATCTAGATAGAGAGGCTATTTTTGGTCGACCCTTGGTTCAAGAAAAAATATAATCTAGAAAAATATGTAATAGAGGTACAAAAGATGATAAAGATTAACACAACAATAAATAGTACTAGAGAAATACTACTACAAAATAATAATACAAGTGATCTCCCAAAACAATTTATCAATAAGAATTTAGGAACAAGAATTTATAAGCGCAACACTACTATTACTAATAAGGACAACACTCCAACCTACTAGCATGGACACACTCTGACCTCCTACTGTTCTACCCTAATACGTGTAGGCCATACCTCCTATCTAAAGGCATTTCCTTGATCTGTTCCATATCCTGTCTAATCACCTATCCCAAATATTTTTTTCAGTCTAATTCTACCTTTCTTAATTCATCAATGGCCAACCTCTCATACTCTGCACTGGGGCGTCCGTGCATCTCCTTATCACATACCCAAACCATCTCAACCTTACTTCTTACATCTTGTTTTCCACCAAACTCACTCCCACCTTATCTTAGATATCATTATTTTTAATCCTCATTTCTAATCCTATCTCTCATAGTCAGACCATACATCCATCACGATATCATCTTCTCTACTATTTTGATCCTCTGACTAGCTAACTCTCTGCATACAACATAGCAGTGATTTCACCACTTTGTAGGCCTTACAATTAACTTTAGTAAGCACCTTCTTATCATACAAGACTATAAAAGTGAGTCTCTATTTCATCCACTCTGAACCAATACAGTGAGTGACATCTTCATCATCCTCACCATTTCCATATATAATAGACTCAAAAAATTTAAAACTACCTCTCTTTTGAATGGACTAAGTATGAAGCCTTACCACAATGATAGACTCTTGGGTCAACTCTCTGAACATGCAATCCAAAAATTTAATCTTGGTCCTACTCAACTTAGTCCCTTCAAACACTAAGTTCTGTCTCTAAATCTTTAGCATAGCATTAATTCATTCGCAAGCCTTGTCAATCAAAAATACTTCATCCATAAATAACATATATGATGATATCTCATCTTAAACTTTTTTTGTAGATACATCCATCACCATGCCAAATAAAATTAAGCAAAAGATCAATCCTTGGTGCAACCCCATCAAGATGAAAAAGTGCTTCGGGTCTTCCTCTATAGTACATCCTTGAGTTTTGGCTTCATCACACATGTTCTTAATTGACATAGTGTATGCCAATGTTATACCTCTAGTCTCCAAGAACCTCTATAAAACCTCCTTTAGGACTCTATCATAAGACTTTTCTAGATCAATAAACATCATACATAAGTCCATCCTCTTTCTATACTATTCCACCAGTCTTCTTACTAGATGAATGACTTCTGTTGTTGATCATCCTAACATGAATCCAAACTGATTCTCAAAAATAGTCACGATCCTCTTTACGCTCAACTACAAAACACCCTCTCCAAAACCTAGATAATATGGCTTAACAACTTGATATATTGTAGTTGTTGTAATTCTAAATGTTACCCCTTTTCTTGTACAATGCAATCATTGTTCTCCATTTCCAAGCTTCAGACATCTTTGCTATTCTAAAGATGACATTTAACAACTCTATTCCCCACTCTATACCTTCCCCAACTGTGCTTTTCTGAAACTTAATAGGAATCTCGTTTGGCCCAATTTCTCTACCCTAATGCATCCTATGAATAACATATTTTACCTCCTCTACCTTTATACACTGACAATAACCATAGTCGCGATGCCTCTCTAAATTCTCTACATCCCCCAATACAATTCTATTATTCCCACCTTCTTATTCTAGAGTTTATGATAGTATAACTATTATCTCCTCCTAATGAGTACCTCATCCACCAATTGTCATCCTCATCTTTGATGCACTTCACTTGGTCAAGATACCAAGACCTCTTTTTTCTAGACTTGGATAACTTGTATAACCTCTTATTGCAACCTCTATAATCTAATTCTATGTACAAGCTTTTAAAAGTTATTGATTTAGTCGTCATAACTGCTAACTTAGCCTTTTTCCTAGCTATATTGTGCTCTGCCCTACTCATCCACTTCTCACCCTCAACCTCACTCTCTACTAACTTCATGTAAGTTCCTTTATTTGACTCCACCTTTCTTTTTTACTTCTTCATTCCATCACTAATCCCTTCGATGCTGGTGTGATCGATCTCTCTAGACATCCAACACCTCTCTAACTATCTCTTTAAGGTAATTTCCAGTCATATCCCATATACTACCTACATTCTTCAAATCTCCCAAACCCTCATATCTATACTTCTTTCCTATTTCCAAGTCGCTGGACAGAGTTAAGCTACCCCATTTAATCCTTGTTCGGTTAACAACACTTTATTTTTTCTCTCCTTCTTGATCACTAAGTCCTTCAGTAAAAGCCTATGTTGGGTCAAAGGATTCTCATTTGGTATAACCTTATAGTTATTACAAAGACCTATATCATCCTTTCTAAAAAGCAAAATGTCCATCTGAGTCTTGGCCATCGAACTACGAACCATCAACCCAAAGGCTCTAGCAAAATCCAAAAATAAGGCTCCTCCTGTCATGACCCAAACCAGGGCTTGGCCGTGATGGGCATCCCACACCAACCAAGGCCTAAGATGGCCCCCTTATCCTTACCTCAAGGGCATAAGAATAATAAATTTAAGGAAGCTAACCAATAGAATAAAAAACAAATTTAATGAACCAAAAGATCATGTTTATAGTTCAAGATTCAAATCCACAAAGTAACAATCCAACGTTATCCATAAAGCCTCTAACCAAAGAATATCAACTAAGTCGAGACATGAACAAACTATGCCAAAAGAAAACCAAAAGTTCTGGAATAATAAATGTAAACTAAAGGAAACTGGGCCTTCCAAAAGATGGAAAGCTCACCACTTCAACACTTGTCCACCAGGATACCAAACGACCTAATGCTGTACAGGGTTGCAAGAAAATCATTCAGAACCATGAAGTATTTGAGGAATTTCAGTACGACGAGTACTGACACGCATTCCAAGTAAAGGTATAAAATATATGCATTTACCAAAAATCAGTCATAATACATTTTCTCAACAATATTATATATATATATTTATACGATGCCAAGATAGGGGCAAGGGATATGCTACGTGATCATTTAAAATTTAATCCTGAACTCTATAGCTTTCAACGTCATCTGCTAATCCATGGAAATATAGGTCATCTAGTAACGCACTGGCTATATGGGTATGGTACTCCCCATTCAATGGGGCCTAAGTTTGTGTTGGCCGAACGTACCGAGGTTAGGCTAAAGTCACAAATAGACTAAAGCCACCATACATATTATCCTCATGTTAAGGAAATAAAATCTGGTCATCCCATTAAGGTACGACATCCCTATGCTAGAAAATATAAGTTTTGGGAGTTGTTCACGAAAACTTACGTCTTCACGATGAGCTATATAATTCCCTTTAGAGTTCAATTAAAACAGTTTGCACATACCATTTATCATGGAGTAGTTCATTAGGGCATATTTATATGGTATCGTAATAACAAGATTCGCAAGCCATTCATATCATGGAAAGAAACATTATTGACTCCATAACCCCATCATTCAAAATCATGCTCATATTCATCATTAATTTGTAGAAAATCTCAAAGCAAGTCGTAAAGTTCAACACTTTCAATATTTAAAAAAGATGGGGTATCATCCTTGTTCATCAAATTTATTCAAAGCTCTTTCAAAGACTTGAAAGTCATAATTTCCATCATTCATAACATTTGCCCCATCGGCGATTCTAGTTCATGTAACCATTTTTCCATTAATGCCATGCAATGGTTAAAAGGACAAAGCAAAATTCATAGTTTCCATGCAACTTCAAGTTTTGAAAGAGGTTGAGGGCCATATTTTCATCATGCAAAATCCATTAAAAATTGTGAATCCATATTACCAAGTCCACAATTTTCATATAACAAATTCACGTGTCAAAAAACTTTTATCATGCATAGAAAAATCGTTAAAACAAGATAAAAACCGATTTAAAGCTTTCACAACCAAACCCCTCAACCCTAGTTTCAAACAACCATTAAAGAATACATAACTATAAAGTAAATTGACAAAATATAGCATACTTAAAGTAAGGAGTGTACAACATGCCTTTTTGACGAAAGGATTTTGAGAAAAATTTAATCTAAAACCTTGAAAGTTGAACCTTGAGAAAAAAACCTAGTTTTATTTCTCTTGAGAGTAGAGAGGAGAAAGAGAGACAAGAAACTGATATCTAATGAGTAAATATCTTTTAAAGAGTGATTTAATTCGTGGGGATAGGTTTGAGGTGAGAAAAAAGTAGAATACCCTTAAAGACATCGAAAAAAATTACAGGAATTTCCGACAACTAAGTTGACAACCCATCAGCTTGTTGACAACCCATCAGCTTGTTGACAACTTGTTAACTAGTCGTCAATATCTTGCTGGATTTGGCCATTCATTTGTTAAGGTTGACGACTTGAGTTAACAGCTCATCACCTAGTTGACAGCTCGTCAACTTAGTTGTCAGCCTCAGGCAGACAGACACTCCCATGTAAAATGAGCATAACTTTCTACTCTGATATCAGATTAAGGTGAAATCAGATGCGTTTGAAAAAAGACTCAAGGATATTTTATTTGGTGTATAGTAGGCCACCTAACTCATAATATTATAGGAGTAATTATTGTTGGAAGTTAGACCAAGTAGGAACGTCCACTAAAGCTCAATCGGTAGAAAAGTTCTTAACCTAACTTTGAGTTAGGAGATTTTTATGATCTTAATCCATCTCCAAAGATTTTCCCACACTATAGAATTGATCATCACACTTATATTGACATAGAAATTATTGGGTACGTATCTATACACGTAGAAATGATAGCTCGAATTCTAGCTAAAAAATGTGGGGTGTTACATTACCTCCCCCTTAAAATCATTCGGCCTCGAATAATGGGAAGAAACTTATTGAAGCTCCCGAAGTACAAAATAAAGGATGTAATTTCACATTAGAAATTCTTCATCAACACGACATACATAGGAATCCAATGAAATGAGCTTCACGATATTACCAAGTAAATCATGTAAACACGAATCATGAGATAATGAGACGTGACATAGACATGATCTTGGGCGTGAGTTCTATAGAACATAATCATTACAACACAAGGCATGAAATTTTCTAGGAATCATCGGCCTAATTAAGATTTGATACAAGGCAATAAATAAGACTTTTGTGAGACATAAGAATAGAAGCATTCACCACCTCAAAAGATACGTATAATAGCCTTAAAATTTAGCGATGCTTCTCAACCACGCTTACAACTACTAATACCACACCACCATTTCAATCTTATAATTCCCCTTCCCCCAAATACATAACTACAAGGACTTGAGTCTAACTGTATATTTCTTCCATGCTGAAGCCTAATACACTGTAAAAAGTTGTTAGCTTAAGCTATGGGACCCTATAATCTACACCCCTCCAAGAATACTACTCCATCTTATCACTATAATCAATCAACCTCAAGTTTTAATCAAGGAGTACTAGCCTCATAACATAATAGCTTGAGTATCTACCAATCACAATATTCAAGCCTATCTTAACTACACCCACTTTATGGACCTCCCCACTAAAAACCAGCAACTTCAATCACTATCACAAAGATTTTTACCATATCTCCCCTCCCTAATCATTTCGCATAATGGAAGTTCATCTCACACTTCCTTCTTCATCTATAACCTTAGCTCGAGTAGTCACCCTAAAATTTTCACATCAAATAACATATACTCTCTTATCTAAAACATTACTATGCTTCCATAGACACTACCATCCTAATATAAAGAGGGTCATTGAGGGAATATAGTACAAGCATCAGGAATGAGAGTGATTCCGCTCAATTATGACACCTAATTATCTACACAAGGTGAAACCTGTGAAGTGAGATACAATATAATGGGCACAATATACTTCATAGAAAACACCCAAATCATAAATAGGGGGTCGTTTGTCCTAAACATAACATAGCATGAGTTCTTAGGAATGTTCAGAGTAAGGAACATGAGTGCATATATCATGAGTCATATAACATAAAGCTGAGATTTTGTATATATTAAAGGAATAAGACAAGGATTTCCACTTGAAGCTATTGCTTCTCATTCTAAGAACTAAGAATGATCATGAATTTGCATAGATAACATCACTTTGGGCTAAGACATGAAATGAAATGTGTTGGTAACATATAGAGAGTATAGTTTCTCATAACTAAGCATATAGGGAGACATGAGTTTACGGATAATGAGCGTCATAACACAGATCTTAAATACTTGGAAGCTTGGGTTTCTGGGAATCATTATTGCTTTCAGTTCAGGGGTTAGAGCATGGACACAAAATTCATAGAGAACTCAAACCTTAGGCATAGGCACAATTTGAATACATAAGACATTGACAGAATATCCTCTTAAAAAGAATTAAGAGGAATTTTCTAGAATAAGAATAGAGTTATCATGACTCTTCCCTTAACTTACCACAATAAGAAAATTCAAGACCTACCTCAGTTCAAAATCTCCCCCTTAGCTTAATGGAAAACATCCTAGACTTGCAAAAATATCCTCTCTTAAAATCTACAAGCACAATACTCAACACAATGGGGGTATCACCATTACACATGAATGCTAAACTCCCCCTGATAACTATAATCATGAAGATGCTAAATTCTTTCTAGGATATCCCTTTTAGGGATACTAATATTAACTTTCACTGGCCTCTATCGCCATCACTCTATAACTCACCCTCTCATGAGCATACACATCCACACTTCTTAACACATAACAATACATTTTCCACTCTTTAGTATACTATTATAAAACCTCTAATCATATGATATCACAACTTAACAATTTTAAACTATACAAAGGGCACACATTGTCTATCTATATTTTTTTCAATTCAGCTCTAAAGAACACCATATAACAACTCCCTAGATTTTTCCATACTATGAAATCCAAGAACATGAACTAGGTACACATGGAACTTATACCCATAAAACATCATCTAATAACACGCTACCTGGGGATCAACATATTCTTATAAACCTAGCACTCTTATCCACCTAAAGACTTAGCCGCAATTCATCGCTTCAACACTAGTCCTTATGTATAAATATCATAATTAACCAGTCAAATTTTTCATAGGTTATTAACCTAAGCTCCTTCACACATCAAATCAAGCCTACTAATTGATGATAGGCATATTTACACGCCTAAAACACCTTAATTTACCCATATTTTAGCTAAGTTTTGAGGACAAAATATATAATTCATGCACTTTTAGTCCTTTTTCCTGTAAGTGAGCTAACAAACGTGATTAGCAAGTTTTCAGGTATAAATGATGAAGATTCCAGGACTTTATGGATAACTTGATGCCCAAGGAAGCTTCACGAAAGAAGGAAAGCAGCGTTTGGACGCCTATGGACTGAAAGTGATGCATGGATAACTTGTCCCGGGCAAAAAAACATTTCTAAAGACTTTGGGGATCAACAGTAACTTAGTAGGATTAGAATAAGGATGCAGTAACCTAGTAGGATTAGGATAAGTACGCAGTAGCCTAGTAGGAATAGGATATGGGTGTTATAAATACCCTATGTTGCTGAAGTTTTTTATTCATTCTTGAGTTCCGAAAACAATTCTCTTTCAATTAATTACTTTCTCTTCATCTATTCAATTATTAATTTCCACAACAAGAGAACCGCTATTCTAAAAGGGAATTCACGCCTAACGCCATACCAAACCCTACTACACGTGAGATCTTTATTTTGGTATAATGATAAAGTCTATTGTGATTTCCGTCGCACTCATGAATAGCTAAACTTCTCTGTTGGGGTCATGGAAGCCTTATGAGATACTATCTATTGCTATGAGTTTGTGAGTTCGTGACTCGTATGATGCTTATATCATTATTCTCTTCATCTTAATGCAAATTCTTGTGGTTGCAAACGCATAGAATACGCCAGTATAGCATTAACTTGTTCGAAAGAAAAGTTATATGTCTGGAAAAGAGATAATGTCAAGGTAATAGGGCACCAATCCCTGTTAAAAAGTTAGTGCCGTAACTGGATTAACCTTTTAGAGAGTTCGTACCGTTAGACATGCTTTAAGCTCGAAAGAGTTAAAGTGAAATAATCCTTGATGGTCGAAAGACGCCTGGATTTACCATAGAATACAACTCTCTATAAGCACATGCATGTCTGAATTCTGCATAACTCATAGCCAATAGAGACGTATAACTCATAAGGTGGACATAACCCCAACTCTCAATTCTCATTGGTTAAACATCTTACTAAATATTCTTTCTTTTTACTTTGCTATTTTTCTTTTTTTACTCTATTATTT
Source organism: Capsicum pubescens (assembly GCA_030864215.1). Classification (NCBI taxonomy): domain Eukaryota; kingdom Viridiplantae; phylum Streptophyta; class Magnoliopsida; order Solanales; family Solanaceae; genus Capsicum; species Capsicum pubescens. The sequence goes on along the minus strand of CM061538.1, from coordinate 75,745,747 downwards.
TGTTTACAGTATTGCACGCTACAAAATCCCCCCTTTTTCGAGACTTGCACCAAAAGTCTAATAATCTTTGCTTACTTAGTGACTAAGTATTCTCTGTGGGATCGATACCCAACCCAGTTGGGTTCTATATTTGACGACGACCGCTTACACTCTTACGAGAGCTGTAGTTTGAGCGTTATCAAATTTTGGCGCCGTTGCCGGGGAATACGGTTGTCAACTAAGTTTGTGATAGTTACTAGACCCTTTGGTCAAAGATTCTCGTACTTTACTTTTAGTTGTTTTTTTTTGTTTTATGCAGAATGGATGCACAACGTGACATTGACAGAAGGGCGGCTCAACAGGAGCAGGCTAGACTAGCTGCACTGGCAGTTGCTCAAGTGCATCAACAGAACATTGATAACCCAGGGCGTGTAACAAATCCTGATGATGAGGACCTGGGTGATGAGGAGCTACTGAATCCTAGGCGTACTGATGAGGTGGCGGCACCTATGCACAGGAGAGATCGTCAAGCTAGATTGAGACCTGACCGCCGAGCTGTGCAGGCTCCTTTTGATGATGATGATGACGATCTGGATGGAGCTGGTGCTACAGGAGCTATTATTCCTCTGCCCTTGGCACCTGGAGCAAAGTTTAATATCACCAGCACCACGATTCAACTATTGTAGCTCAAGGGATTATTTGGTGGACTTGCAGGCGATGATCCGAATATGCATCTGATCAACTTCATCTCTACATGCAAGTCATTCGACAATCCAGGCGTTGGACAGAATGTAATTCGGCAGCGCTTATTTTCATTGTCTCTGTCTGGGGAGGCAACTCTATGGTTGAATTGGCTAACTCCTGATTCTATTACTAATTGGAGGCAACTGAAAGACGCTTTCCTAGAAAGATTCTTTCCGCCATCCAAGAGAGCCCAATTACGGGATGAGATCAGCAACTTCCGACAGCTTCCAACTGAAGCTCTCCATGAAACATGGGAGAGATTCAAGAAGAAGTTTATGAGGTGCCCAAACCATCATATGACCAATGTCCACTTAATGGAGATATTATACAGATCCTTGAATTCGGTAACTAAGCTAGTGGTGGATAATATGGCTAGAGGATCATTCATGGACCTTACTTTTCTCGAGGCAAGTGATATGCTAGATCGTATGACAAAGCAGAGTAGAGCTTGGCATACCAGGGATTCTGAGGTAGCAAGCTCTACCGTATCTGTTGGTGCTGCTGTACCATGCTTTGGCTTCTTCCTCAAGAACCCATTTTGTTCCGAACATTCTGCGTGGTGGTTGTGCTGAGGATGATTCTCCTTGGTCTTTTCGACTTCTCTTCTTGCCCTTTTGGGAAATGGTTGCCTTCTCCTTGCCTTGCCTCGCTTTAGGTGCCATTGTACCTTAGACTAGAAATAGTGTTAGTTGCAGCACAGTTTCAATTGATACAATCTATAAGCAAGCATTAGGGGTACCACCCCACACTTAGTTTTGTTAACACAAACCAGTGAGGTGAAAGTAGTCGATTTACTCAGATTTCATCGAGATACATTTTAGGATTGTATTCCGACAAGAAAATCAGCAATGCATCACTTACTTGCAGCCATTGGACTACTTTCATGGTAGATATAGCAACACTACTACATAGAGGTTACCACATTAAATCGTTATTCTTTTAACAATCACAACCTCCTAAGTCGGTAGGTCTTATCCCGATGGCCGGGATAGTCTAACATGTAAGTATCCTAACAACAATCTTAAGCAATATTCATAGCCATAGCAATTCTGCAAATATCATAACAATGCTATTGAAACCAAATTCAAGTCGGAAACAGGTCAAGATTTTCCTACGTATATGTTCACTCACATGATTTTGCAACAACAATCCAAACACATGAACATTACCAACAATCTTATATAATTTAGCAATTAATAATAGCCATAGCAACGATGTACTTACGAGAAATAAATGAAGAATAAGCGAGCACTTACTTGCTTGAAGCTTGTGGAGATGGTTTTGTGAATTGGAAGAGCAAAAGTAGAAAATTTTTAGAAGATTTGGAAGAGTATGCGGCGCCTTTAGGGTATTTTCTATTGTGGTTGTGTTATAAGAATAAGTCCCCTTTATATAGGAAGAGTATGGGTCGGTTTATGACCCATTCACAATCGGTTTTGGAGACTAAAATCCTACATATGCGGCGCATTGTCTATGGCATAATGGGACATATGCGCCGCATAGTCTATGGCATTTGTAGACATATGCGGCACATTTTCTATGGCATAATGGGACATATGCGCCGCATAGTCTATGGCATATGAGATACTGATACCAAATGCCATAGCATAGGCGGCGCATAGTCAAAAGCATACCTAGGAATAGGCGGCGCATAGTGTATAGCACACTAGATTCCGAGACCTTAGGCTATAGGATAGGTTGTGCATCGTTCATGGCCTAGTTTTACCAAGGCCTAGCCTTCCTCGAAGCCTATTTTGGCGTGGGAAAGGCTCAATCCATAGCCTTATGCATCACCCTTCCTAATTTACCAACTTTACCATACAATGCGTCCAAATCGTCAATTGAAATCAATCTCCTCGTTGACTACTTCTTGCACCTATATTCGCTCAAACAAATGAAAATGATTAGTACGATGGGTTGCCTCCCACCAAGCGCCTTAGTTTTGGTCGTGGCCCGACTCTTATTTTTGAATTTTTATTAATTAAAAACAAATCAAGTACTAGAATGAAAGAAAACGATAAACGATAAATGAAAAACGATAAACGATGGGTTGCCTCCCATCTAGCGCCTTATTTATTGTCGTGGCACGACATGGTTATCTCGAGTACTTAGACTTCGTCGAGATAAGTGATGGCCATGTCATTCGTCGATTCAAGAGGACCGATATACGGCTTAACACGTTGGCCATTCACTTTGAAGACAACACCCTTATTGCCTTCCAATTCGACTACTCCAGACGAGTAGACTTGGATAACTTTAAATGGACCAGACCACTTAGATTTTAACTTACCTGGGAAGAGCTTAAATCTGGAGTTGAAGAGTAGTACCATATCACCCTTTTGGAAGTTTCGTCGAACAATCCGCTGATCATGATACTTCTTCATCCGCTCCTTGTATAAATCCGATCTTTCATATGCATGGAGACGGAACTCATCTAATTCGTTCAGCTGCTCCAACCTCAGATTCTTCACATCATCCCAATTCAGATTCAAGTGCTTCAATGCCCACAATGCCTTGTATTCAAGCTCGATGGGTAGATGACAAGCCTTCCCATAAACTAGTTGATAAGGAGACATGCCAATGGGTGTCTTGAATGCAGTCCTATATGCCCATAGTGCATCATCTAGCTTTCGAGACCAATCCTTCCTATTTGCATTAACCGTCTTTGCAAGGATTTGCTTAATCTCTCGATTGGAAACCTCTACTTGTCCACTAGTTTGGGGATGATAAGGCGTAGCTACCTTGTGTTGCTTGACACCATACTTGGCCAATACAGATTTGAATATCTTGTTGCAAAAGTGAGATCCTCCATCACTTATGATAGTACGAGGTAGCCCAAAGCGAGAGAAGATATTCTTCTTTAAGAACGCTACAACACGCTTTCCTTCATTGTCGGCCAATGCTACAGCTTCAACCCATTTCGAAACATAATCCACAGCAACCAAGATGTACTTCATTCCAAACGAATTCACGAATGGACCCATGAAATCAATACCCCACACATCAAAAAGTTCTATCTCCATAATTTTGGACATGGGCATTTCATGGTGTTTTGAAATAGCACCTTGACGTTGGCATTGGTCACACCTTCTCACATAGTCGTATGCATCTCTGAATATCGAGGGCCAATAATAATCACTTTGCAATACTTTTCTTGCCGTTCGATTCCCTGCATGATGTCCTCCAACTTGCGAAGTGTGGCATGCTTCCAATATAACAGGTACTTCTTCATGGGATATACATCATCGAATGATCCCATCTGTGCATCTTCGAAACAAATAAGGTTCATCCCAATAGTAGTGTTGAACGTCATGCATAAACTTCCTCCTTTGGTGGTAAGATAAGTTGGCAGGTATCACATTACTCTCTACGAAATTTGCAAAGTCGGCATACCATGGTACTTTCTCCATTTTTGTCGCTAATATCTCCTCGTCAGGGAATGCATCATCAATCTGAATTTCAGGTTGCGCCACATGTTCATTCTCAAGTCTAGATAGGTGATCAGCCACTTGGTTCTCGCAACCTCTTCTATCTTTGACTTCGAAATCAAACTCTTGCAGCAGCAGTACCCATCGAATCAACCTTGGTTTGGCATCCTTCTTCGTCATTAGATACTTAAGAGCTGCATGGTATGTATGGACGATCACATTGGTACCCAATAGATAGGCACGAAACTTCTCAAACGCATATACAACCGCTAGGAGCTCTTGTTCAGTAACAGTGTAGTTCCTTTGGGCTTCATTTAGGACCTTACTCGCATAGTAGATAGGATGAAATAGTTCCTCCTTTCTTTGTCCAAGAACAGCACCAACGGCTACACCACTAGCATCGCACATGACCTCAAATGGGAGCGTCCAATCTGGTGCTACCATGATAGGGGCTTCAATGAGTTTTCCTTTAAGGCATTCGAATGCCTTTAAGCAATTGTCATTAAAGTCAAACTTCGCATCTTTCTCCAGTAGTTTGTACAATGGACTAGAAATTTTGGAAAAGTCTTTGATGAATCTACGATAGAAACCAGCATGGCCAAGAAAACTACGGACTCCCTTCACCGAAATTGGAGGCGGTAGCTTCTCAATTACCTCTATTTTTGCTCGATCAACCTCTATTCCTCTTTCAGAGATTTTGTGCCCAAGAACGATTCCTTCTTTTACCATGAAGTGGCACTTCTCCCAATTCAGCACAAGGTTGAACTCTACACATCTTTGCAATGCCATGCTCAAGTTTGCCAAACATGCTTCAAAAGACTCACCGACAACTGAAAAGTCATCCATAAATACCTCCAAAGTGTCTTCAACCATATCAGAGAAAATAGACATCATACAACGTTGAAAGGTGGCTGGTGCATTACACAACCCGAATGGCATGCGTTTGAAGGCAAACGTACCATATGGGCATGTGAACGTTGTCTTCTCTTAGTCTTCGGGAGAAATACAAATCTGATTATAACCTGAATAACCATCCAAGAAGCAAAACCATCCTTTCCCCGCTAATCGATCTAGCATTTGGTCCATAAATGGCATGGGGAAGTGATCCTTGAGTGTCCACGAATTCAGCTTGCGGTAGTCCATGCATACTCTCCATCCAGTAACGGGCCTGAGTGGAATAAGTTCATTCTTTGCATTTGCGACCACCGTCATTCCTCCTTTCTTGGGAACACATTGTACAGGACTTACCCACGTACTATCAGAGATAGGATATACAACTCCTGCGTCTAACCACTTTATAATCTCCTTCTTCACCACTTCTTGCATAGGTGGGTTTAAACGCCTTTGATGTTCAATGGTGGGTGTGCACTTTTCTTGAAGCTGAATTTTATGTGTGCAAATCCCAGGTGGAATACCAATAATATCCGCAATGGTCCATCCAATGGCTCTAATATACTTGCGTAAGATCGAAATAAGAGCTGCAACTTGTTGCTCACCCAAATCGGCTGCCACTATGACTGGAAGTGTGTTTCCGCTTCCTAAGAATGCGTACTTCAGATGACTTGGCAGCTCCTTCAATTCTAGTGTGGGTGATTCTTCAATAGATGGCTTGGCTGGTGGTGTGGGTCGATTCTTGAGATCAAGATCCAGCTTCTTGGGAGTATAGCGATATGTCCCTAATCCCAATAGCGCACAAACAGCTTCTTCAGAAATTTCAGCATCCTCATTCTCTCCTTTCATGAGCAAAACCTCCAAAGGATCATCAAGAATTTGCTCTTCTTCAAGGCGTTCTTTCTCATCGTCAAAGACAACATCAGCCACAGAAAATACACTCAGATCTTTGGGTTGCTTCATTGATTTTCAAACATCAAATCGAACCACTTCGTCATTTATTCGGAATGAAAGTTCATTAGCTCTCAAATCAATGAGCACACTTCCTGTAGCAAGGAAAGGGCGTCCCAAGATTATGGGAACCTCTGAATCTACTTCACAATCCAAGATGACAAAGTCTGCTGGAAAGATAAATGAAGAAACCTTTACCAAGACATCACATAGAATACCAACTGGTCGTTTTACCGACCTATCTGCCATAACAAGCCTCATGTTAGTTGGTGTAGGATCTCCTAACCCCAACTTCTTGTAGATCGATAATGGCATCCAGTTGATGCTGGCTCCTAGGTCACATAATGCTTTGGCAAAGTTCAAAGATCCGACAGTGCAAGGAATAGTGAAAGCTCCGGGGTCGGCCTTCTTCTGAACTATCGATCGGGTAGCAATTGCACTACAATGATGCACATCATCCTTCAGCTCATAACTTGCTGCCCTCTTCTTAGTCAAAAGATCTTTCATAAACTTCGCATACCCAGGCATTTGTTCAAGTGCCTCCACCAATGGAACATTAATGGTCAGCTGCTTTAACATAGTCATGAATTTGCTGAACCTCGTGTCCTCAACCACCTTCTTCAATCTTTGGGGAAAAGGTGGTGGTGGGTATGGAAGTGTTCTCTCCATGGCTTTCTTCTCCTCTTGCTTCCGTTTTTCCATTTTTTCAGGCTGCATGTCACTGGGCGTGACGTCCTTGACGTCAGAACTGGTTGTTGCGGCATCTTCTCCTTTTGCGTTATCATCCATATCCGAGACTTCTTCAACCACTTGCTTGCCTTTTGCTGAAGGTTCCAGCACCTTACCACTTCTGGTAGTGATGTCCATGCATGACCCATCATTCCTTGGGTTTTGCACAGTATCGCTAGGTAAAATGCCAGCCTTTCTTTGATTGAGTGCTGCTGAAAGTTGGCTCAGTTGCTGCTCTATTTGCTTGATTGAAGTGGAATGAGAATCAACTAGTTGTTTCATGGAAGACAAATCATTGATTACCTCAGTAACTCCCGCGCTCGTTGTTTCCACTCCTTTCAATAATTTAGCCATCATGTCTTCCATACTTCCAGAATTAGATGTGGTGGTATCACGTCTACCAGGGGGAACATAAACACCACTCTTTTCATTGTTTTTTCTCCAACTACCTTGGTCCTTGTTTCCAGAATTATCATAATAGTTCCGACCTTGGTTTCCTTGGGCATTCCCTCGGAAACCCCCCTGATTGTTCAAGTAGTTGGCTTCTTCTTCCGAATCAGATTCGTCTCTTCCTTTTAGCGCCACAGCTTTAACTTTTTCGGTCTTCCTTGATAATAAATGCTTTGTAAGAAGATCCATTTGTGTTTTCATGTGCGCCATATCTTGATCACGTTCTTCTTGTCTTCTTCTTTGGTCTGCAGTCATGCCTATAGATAAAGTGGGGCTTGCTACCTCAGAATCCCTGGTATGCCAAGCTCTACTTTGTTTCGTCATGCGATCTAGCATATTGCTTGCTTGACCAAAGGTGAGGTCCATAAAAGATCCTCCAGCTGCGTTATCCACCACTGGCTTAGTTATTGAATTCAAGGCTCTATACAATATCTCCATGAGGTGAACATTAGTCATGTGATGGTTTGGGCATCTCGCTAGCTTTGTCTTGAACCTCTCCCATGTTTCATGAAGAGCTTCAGTGGGAAGATGACGAAAGTTGCTGATTTCATCTCTCAATTGTGCCCTTTTGGAAGGCGGAAAGAATCTTTCTAGGAAAGCGTCTCTCAATTGCCTCTAATTTTTAATTGAATAAGGAGTCAGCCCATTCAACCATAGTGTTGCCTCCCCAGACAGAGACAATGGAAATAGACGTAATCGAATTGCATTCTGACCAACACCAGGATTGTCAAAAGACTTGCATGTAGAAATAAAGTTGATGAGATGCATATTCGGATCATCGCCTGCTAATCCACCAAACAATCCCTTGAGTTGCAATAACTGAATCATGGTGCTTGTGATGTTGAACTTGGCTCCGGGCGCTAATGGTGGTGGAATTATAGCTCCAGTGGCTCCGGCACCATCAAGATCATCATCATCATCGTCGAAAGCTGGCTGCATAGGTTGGTGATCATATCTATACCGAGCTTGTCGACCTCTTCTGTTGGCAGGTGTTATGATTTCAGCATCACGCCTAGGGTTTAGTAACTCGTCATCACCTAAATCCTCATCGTCAGGATTTGGTGCTCATGCAGGGTTATCAATGTTCTGCTGTTGAACCTGGGTTGCGGCAAGGGCAGCCAATCTTGCTTGTTCCTGTTGAGCAGCCATCCTTGCGATTTCAGCTTGTGCTTCCATTCTACCAATGCGTTGTGGTTCAGGATTGATTGGTAATAACGGTTGACCAGAACTTCGAGTATGGGGCATGCACTAAAATAAAAACCTGCAGTAAACAAAAACAAAAACTAAAAGTAAAAGTACGAGAGTCTTAGACCAAAGGGTCTAGTAATTTTCACGAACTTAATTGACACTTGTATTCCCCGGCAACGGCGCCAATTTTTGATAACGCTCAATCTACAGCTCTCGTAGGAGTGTAAAGCGGTCGTTAGCAAATATAGAACCCAACTGGGTTGGGTATCGATCCCAAAGGGAATAGCTTGGTCAACAAGTAAGTAAAGATTACTAGACTTTTAGTGCAAGTCTCGTAAAAAAAGGGAGGAGTCTTGTCGTGCAAGTAATGTAACCAAAATAAGATCTAAAAACGGCAATAGAAAAGTAAAAAGAGAAAGAATGTTTTGGTGAGATGTAAACAATCAGAATTGAGAAGTTGGGGTTATGTCCACCTTCTGAGGTATACGTCTCTATTGTCTATGAGTGTGTAGAATTCTGACATGCAATTGCTTATAGAGGATTGTAGTCGATGGTAAATCCAAGCGTCTCTCGACCTAAACAAGGACTATTTCACTTTAACTCTCTCGAGCTTAAAGCGTATCTAACGGTACGAATTCTCCAAGAGGTTAGTCCAGTTACGGCACTAGCGTTTTAATAGGAAAGGGTGTCCTACTACCTTGACATTATCTCTTTTCCAGACAAATAACTTTTCTCTCGAACAAGTTAAATGTTAGACTGGAGTATTCTTGCGTTTGCAACTGCAAAGAATGTAGATTAAGATGAAGAGAATAATGATATAAGCAATATACGTGCCTCGAACTCACAAACTCACAGCAATAGATAGTAACTCATTCGGCTTCCATAACCCCAACAGAGAAGTTTAGTTACCCATGAATGCGAAGGAGATCACGCTTGACATTGTTGTTATACCACAAGATTGATTAATTTCGTGTAGCGTAAGTGGTAGGCGTGAGGCGTGAATTCCTTAGCAAAGTAACGATTCTCTTGTTGCGGAAATTAAGAATAGATGAATGGAAGAAGAAAACTAGAATTAATAGAAAGATTAGAAGAGTTGTAGAATTGTTTGTAGTGTAGAATAATAGAGGAATAGAAGATGTGTCTAGATCTTCTAGCATGATAGGGTATTTATAATACCCATATCCTAATCCTACTAAGCTAATGAAATAAATAACCAAATCCTACTAGACTAATGAAATCCTTAACCCATATGTACTAGGTTAAGGTAACATTATGATAATCCACTTAAAATAATGAAATACATAACCTAATTGTACTAGGTTAATGTATCATTGTCAAAATCCATCTTTTTGTCTGTAAGTCCCCAAAGTCTTCAGAATTGCTGTTTTAGCCCGGGACAGATTTTCCATGCAGCAGTTTTGGTCCCCCAAAGTCTTCAGAAATGCTGTTTTACCCGGGACAGATTTTCCATGCAGCGGTTTTGGTCCTTAGGCGTGTAAACTCCCTTCCCTTCCTTCGTGAGCTTTCTTTAGCGTCAAGTAAGCCATAAAATGCTGAATTATGCATCATTTATACCTGAAACTTTACTAATCATGTTCGTTAGCTCATTTACAGGAAAAAGGACTAAAAGTGCATGAAATATATAATTTGTTCTCAAAACTAGGCTAAAATATGGGAAAAATATATTGATATAGGCGCGTAAATTTGCCTATCATCAGTTGGCATGACTGCAGAACAAAGGCGAAGAGAGGAGGAACGCGATCAAGATATGGAGCACATGAAAACACAAATGGATCTTCTTACAAAGCATCTATTATCAGGGAAGACCGAAAAAGTCAAAGCAGTTGCGTCAAAAGGAAGAAACGAATCAAATTCAGAGGAAGAAGCCAACTACTTGAATAATCAGGGGGGTTTCCGAGGAAATGCCCAAGGAAACCAATGTCGGAACTATTATGATAAATTTGGATACAAGGACCGCGATCAAGGTGGTTGGAAGAATAAGACTGACAGGAGTGGTTTGTATATTTCTCCTGGAAATCGTGAGGCCACGGCATCTGGTTCGGGGAAGATGTCTATGGAAGATATGATGTCAAAGCTACTGAAAGGAGTTGAGGCAACTAATACGGGAGTGAATGAGGTGAAGAATGATTTGTCTTCAATAAATCAATTGGTTGACTCGCATTCTACTGCAATAAAGCAACTAGAGCAGCAATTGAGTCAACTTTCAGCGGCATTAAATCAAAGAAAAGCTGGAACACTACCTAGCGACACAGTGCAAAATCCAAGGAATGATGGATCGTGTATGGCTATTACCACCTGGAGTGGTAAAGTGTTGGAAAACCCGTCCAAAGGCAAGCAGGTAGTTGATGATATGGCGAATAATGAGATCATTGCAGAACCAAAAGATGCCGAAGCAGCTGATGAGGTTGTTGGTGACGTCACCCCTCAACGTCCACAGCCTGAAAAGATCGCCAATCTGAAGCAAGAGGAAAAGAAAGTCGTGGAGAAAACTATTCCCCTTCCACCACCACCTTTTCCTCAAAGATTAAAGAAGAAAGCTGACGATACCAGGTTCAATAAGTTTATGACTATGTTGAAGTAACTAACTATTAATGTTCCTTTGGTCGAGGCGCTGGAACAGATGCCTGGGTATGCTAAATTCATGAAGGATCTTTTGACAAAGAGGCGGGCAGCAAGTTATGAGTTGACGGATACTGTTCATCATTGCAGTGCAATCGCTACCAGATCACTAGTTCAGAAGAAGGCTGACCCCGGTGCTTTCACTATCCCTTGCACGATTGGATCATTGGATTTTGCCAAGGCATTGTGCGATCTGGGTGCTAGCATCAATTTGATGCCACTATCCGTCTACAGGAAGTTGGGGTTAGGTGACCCTACACCAACCAATATGCGGCTTGTGATGGCAGATAGGTCGGTAAAACGACCTGTGGGTATCTTGAATGATGTGTTGGTGAAGGTTTCCACCTTCATCTTTCCTGCAGACTTTGTCATTTTGGATTGCGAGGTGGATTCTGAAGTGCCCATAATCTTGGGACGCCCCTTCCTCGCAACTGGAAGTGTGCTTATTAACATGAGAGATAATGAGCTTTTATTTCGAATGAATGACGAAGTGATTCATTTTGATTTGTGAAAATCGATGAAGCAACCAAGAGATATGGATGTGTTCTCTGTAGTTGATGTTCATTATGAAGATAAGAAAGCATTATCTGTAGAGAAACAGCTTACTGTTGAGCCATTGTCTGTTGCACTGCTGAATGTTGAGCATGAGGATGATGAAGACTATGAAGAAACTATGTGTGCTCTAACAGAAATAGGGTCTTATTCTCATACTCCTAAGCAGCTGGACCTTGATCTTAAGAATCAATCTTCACCAACAGGAAAGACTTCCATTGAAGAGCTACCAATGCTAGAATCGAAAGAGCTCCCCAGTCACCTAAGGTATGCGTTCTTGGGAAGTGGAAATACACTTTCGGTGAGTGTTGCAGCTGATTTAGGTGAACAGCACGTAGAGGCTCTCATCTCTGCTCTAAAGAGCTACAAGAGAGCCATTGGGTGGTCTATTGATGATATAATTGGTATCCCTGTTGGGATATGTACGCACAAGATTCATCTCGAAGGAGATTGCATGCCTACAAGTAACTATCAGCGTCGTTTGAATCCATTAAGAAAACGATGCCCCATCTATCTCGATGAAGTCTAAGTAATCGAGATAGCTATGTCGTGCCGAGACAATAAATCAAGCGCTTGGTGGGAGGCAACCCATCATTTTTAATTGTTTTGTTTTATTAAGATTTTTTCGAGCCACGACTAAAACTAAGGCGCTTGATGGGAGGCAACCCATCGTTCTAATCGTTTTTGTTGTTTTTGAGTAAATATAGGTGCAAGAGGTGTAAATGAGGAGATTGGTTTCAAATTTTGATTTGGAAGTATTGCATGTTGAAGGTGGTAAGTTAGGAATGAAGAAGAAAAAGGCTATGGGTTAGGCATTGCCTATGAAAATATAGGCAAAGAACAAGGCAAGGCCTATGTAAATCTAGGCCACGAACAAGGCATGACCTATGCTATGGCCTAAGCTCTCGGATTCTAGAGTGCCATAGCATAGGCGGCGCCTATGATATGGCACTATGCTCAACAATGCCATAGCATAGGCGCCGCCTATGCAAAAACATTTTGTCTCTGAATCTAGTATGCCATGGCATAGGCGCCGCCTATGCCTAACAATGCCATAGCATAGGCGCCGCCTATGGTCACTTTTGGTCTCCAAATCCAATTACAAATGGGTCAAAACCCGACCCAAGCTTGTCCTATAAATAGAACCTTAGTCTTAGAACAAAAATGCATTGCAACTTCAACCTAAGAGCCGCCTACCTCTCCAAAATCTCTCAAAAATTTTCCTTTTGCTCTTTTACTTTGCAAGAACATCTTCCGAGGCCATCAACCAAGTACAATGGCACCAAAAGCACGCCAAGGAAAAGACAAATAAACCACCTCACAGAAAGGCCAGAAAAGGGGAAGAAAAGAGCAAGCTAAATCCTCATCGCTACAAATACCTCAACGCACTTTTGGATCAAGTGGGGTACAATTTGAGGAAACTCTGAGGATGACGACTCTGATGATGATTTCGACGCAGGGGGAATGACCCCAGACATAGAAGAGGAGTCCGACTAATCAGGTTTTCCGTATTTATTTTCCACTGAGGGCAGTGTGTCCCGTCTAAGTGTGGGGTGCTGGTATTCGTATGCTGTACTTATTTGCCTGCATTTATGGTCATATTTTGATTAGTCATAGATTTTTTTTTAGATTTTGATGCATGAAATTGTTCTGATAAGTGGCATGGTGTTATGACAAGAGTTTGTGCTAGAATCATTACTATTGAGACATTTAGGCTCTAAATCTGACTCATTATGTGATAAGTGTGTGGTTTAATTCCTTCATCTGTTGGGTCAAGAGTCTGTACTGCTCCCAATAAAGTCGACCATATGCCTTGTGTGTATAAGGTGATAGTATATTCTGTGTTTGTGGCTGATGCTAGAACTTGCCTGGTGTGTGTGTAAAGCGAAATAAAGAGTGCAAGTCTAAGAGATGATTTAGGCATTTCTTTGGCAACCTGTGATTGTTTACCTTCGTTTTACTTACCCTTGGACATTATCCTAGTTAACCCCCTTTGAGTCTTTAGCCTATTTTCTTTGACAGCCTCATATGTAAGCCCAATCCATTTTTTTTTCAAGACCATAATTTGATCCAAATTCCTAAGTGCTTTAAATTATAAAGTCATGTGACAAAATAAGAGGAAATTGGGTGAGAGTGATGCCTTAAAGTGTATTGGTGCTTGAATTTGTTATGAAAAAGAGTGGCTATCATAAGAGGTGTTCTATAGAGAAGAAAAAGAAACAAAAAAATAAAAAGATAAATTGTGTTTATGATTAAATAAAAAAATAGTTATGTTTGAATGGAAAAAATAGGTAAAAAGGGGTGAGAGATGAAAGAAAGGTATAAAGGTTGATTAAAAGAGAGTGTTAATGACATAATGTGATGTATTAAAGCGCTTAGGAACATAGTCACTATTTCTGGCCAAAATAGTCCTACCCGTCCCTTAGCCTACATTACAACCTGTAAAAGACCTATTTGATCCTAAGCTTAGCATTCTGATATTAGTGGAACATTACACTAAGGGAAAGCCTATGGTCATCAGTTGCAACATATGAATTCTTTGTGAGAGTGAGACCAAGGATAATCTTATACCCATGTTTTGAAAAATGCAATACTTGTGAGTGATTATGGGTAATATCTTATGTGAGACACACATGGTTGATGAGTTTTTGGTAGTCTTGTATGATTCTTTGTGCCTTAACTTTTGAATACGAATTAACCATCATCACGAGTCTATGTTGGAGGTTGAATTGTTTCTAGAAATGATTAGAAAACTACTCTTTGTTAATAATTGTTGTGCCTGTCTTGATGAATATTTTGTGCTGTTACTGTGAAACCCTAAGTAGATGTTTATATGGACATGATATATTGTTCGAGGACGAACAAAGCTTTAAGTGTGGGGTGTTGATGATAGGCGTATTTACACGCCTAAAGCACCTTAATTTACCCATATTTTAGCTAAGTTTTGAGGACAAAATATATAATTCATGCACTTTTAGTCTTTTTTCCTGTAAGTGAGCTAACAAACATGATTAGCAAGTTTTCAGGTATAAATGATGAAGATTCCAGCACTTTATGGATAACTTGACGCCCAAGGAAGCTTCACGAAAGAAGAAAAACAGCGTTTGGATGCCTATGGACTGAAAGTGATGCATGAATAACTTGTCCCGGGAAAAAACAACATTTCTAAAGACTTTGGGGATCAACAGTAACTTAGTAGGATTAGAATAAGGATGCAGTAACCTAGTAGGATTAGGATAAGTACGCAGTAGCCTAGTAGGAATAGGATATGGGTGTTATAAATACCCTATGTTGCTGAAGTTTTTTATTCATTCTTGAGTTCCGAAAACAATTCTCTTTCAATTAATTACTTTCTCTTCATCTATTCAATTCTTAATTTCCACAACAAGAGAACCGCTATTCTAAAAGGGAATTCACGCCTAACGCCATACCAAACCCTACTACACGTGAGATCTTTATTTTGGTATAATGATAAAGTCTATTGTGATTTCCGTCGCACTCATGAATAGCTAAACTTCTCTGTTGGGGTCATGGAAGCCTTATGAGATACTATCTATTGCTATGAGTTTGTGAGTTCGTGACTCGTATGATGCTTATATCATTATTCTCTTCATCTTAATGCAAATTCTTGTGGTTGCAAACGCATAAAATACGCCAGTATAGCATTAACTTGTTCGAAAGAAAAGTTATATGTCTGGAAAAGAGATAATGTCAAGGTAATAGGGCACCAACCCCTGTTAAAAAGTTAGTGCCGTAACTGGATTAACCTCTTGGAGAGTTCGTACCGTTAGACATGCTTTAAGCTCGAAAGAGTTAAAGTGAAATAATCCTTGATGGTCGAAAGACGCCTGGATTTACCATAGAATACAACTCTCTATAAGCACATGCATGTCTGAATTCTGCATAACTCATAGCCAATAGAGACGTATAACTCATAAGGTGGACATAACCCCAACTCTCAATTCTCATTGGTTAAACATCTTACTAAATATTCTTTCTTTTTACTTTGCTATTTTTCTGTTTTTACTCTATTATTTTGTTTACAGTATTGCACGCTACAAAATCCCCCCTTTTTCGAGACTTGCACCAAAAGTCTAATAATCTTTGCTTACTTAGTGACTAAGTATTCTCTGTGGGATCGATACCCAACCCAGTTGGGTTCTATATTTGACGACGACCGCTTACACTCTTACGAGAGCTGTAGTTTGAGCGTTATCACTAATTTAATACCACAATTCTCGCATCACTAACATCTATTACCAATCATGAATTACCAATGAAACATCTTACATTCTGTACTAGTCCATCAAAATATATATGACAAACTTATCCATCAAAATTCCTTATTACATTTAACTATGGCCTACAAGAACATCTTCTTCACAACATTACTACTACACCTTAAACTTGACTACACATCTCCTTACCTACTAGACTGGCTTAAAACTGCTAGCTAAATAGATCAAAAGACTCTCAGTGTAGTAAAATCACATAATTAGGATAGTAAATCTTAATCTTAACATAACCTATTATAGTCTATTAGCACATTTTCCTCCCTCATATCATATCTACTTATCCAGGCATACCTTTAAAATACCTTCAAAATTCTATACTTCACTGAGTCACCCTTTCTAAGATTCCCCAAAGAAGTCTAAATTTATAAATTATTAGCCACTCTATCCTTCCATTCACAACCTATGATTAATTTTTTACTATTACACGAACTAGCCATCATGAGTTCCTTCCCTATTTCAAATAAATTCTAAATCACCATAACTAATCACTTCCTCTACTAAATACTATAAAATCTACACATCTTCCTGCAACCATAACAAATCACCATAAGAGCATACCATACCCAACATTCACTCAATGGTACGTGAATACAACTACCCTTTTCCACTAAAAAATTACTCTCACCTTGGCTTCTAAACTTTTGGCTTCATAATATTAACTTGGGATCATCATAATTTTCATAGGTCAAAACACCCTAATTTATATTACCTCTCAGGTGGAAATACTATCCCAACATTTAGATACATACTTTTCCCCTTAAGCAAGCTATCCACAATAAAGTTTTTAGAAGGTACTAAATACACCTCTTAGATCAGACTAAAATGCACGATTCATAAAGATAGAGGTATACACTTGAATCTATACACTTTGACACACTAATGAAATCCTTTCAAGTCCTTATATTGATTCATAACTTTTTGATGACTCAATCTGGAAGGACCACATCATTAGGAATCTAGGCTTTTTGCACTTATATCCCCTCGATAAAGGGGCATAGCCAAGAAAATAGAGTAAGGAAGGAATTTTGGATAACTTTAATGGACAATATTATTGTATGATCTAGAGTATGAGAAAATGAGAAACATTTCCTCAATGTCTTGTAGCATCTCTTTTATAAGTGTGGCGCGCTACACACCCATAAAAGGGACTCTACTCGACACGATTTTGTCTACACCCAAAGATACTGAACCGTGCTCTAATACCAAGCTTGTCACGACAAAATCGGGACCTAGTCGGGATGGGCGTCCCAAACCAACCAAGGCTAAGATAATCCCCTTAGCTACCTTAAGAGCATAAGAATAATAAATTTGTAGAATCTTACCAATAGAATAAAAAGGAATTTATTGAACCGACAGATCAAGTTTGTAATTCAAGAGTCAAATCCACAAAGTAACTACCCAGCGCTGTCCATAAAGCCCTCTAACCATTGAATATCAACCAAGTCGAGACATGACCCCTACTATGCCAAAAAAAACCAAAACTTTTAAAATAGTAAAGTAAACTAAAAGAAAACGGGCCTTTCGAAAGATGGAGGGCTCACCACTTCAATAGCTGTCCAACCGAGATACCAAATCACCTAATGTTGTAGAGGATTTCAAGAAAAGCCCTCAGAACCTACATTATGAAATGATGTCGCATTCGGGGATGGTCAATACGACGAGTACTGGCATGCAACCCATGAAAAGGAATAAAATATATGCATTTACCAAAACTCAGTCATAAAACATTTGCTCAACAATATTATATATATATATATATATATATATATAATCCTGAACTATATAGCTTAAAATTTACATCTTACATGAGCATTTAAAATTTAATCCTGAACTATATAACTTTCACTATCATCTGCTAACCCATGTCAATATAGGTCATCTAGTAATCCCATGAGCTCTATGGGTCCAGTAATCCCCAACTGATGGGGCCCCAGTCCGTGTTGGCTGTACATATCGAGATTAAGCTAAAGTCATAAATTGATCATAGCCACCATACATATTATCCTCATGTTAAGGACATAAAATCTGGTCATCCTATTAAGGTACGACATTTCTATGCCGGCAAACATAGGTTTTGGGAGTTAGTCATAAAAGACTTACACCTTCATATTGAGGTATATAATTCCCTTTAAAAATCAATTAAAACCGTTTGCACATAACCTTCACCATGGAGTTGTTCATTAGGTAATATTCATACTGGTATTGCCATACTAAAACTTGCAATCCATTCGTATCATGTCAAGAAATATTATCATAAATATTATCGACTTTATAACCCCATCATTAAAAATCATACTCACATTCATCATTAATTTGCATGAATATCTCAAAGTAGGTCATAAAGTTCAACACTTTCAATATTTCAAAAAGATAGGGTATCATCCTTGTTCATCATATTAATTCAAAGCTCTTTGAAAGACTTGAAAGTCATAATTTCCATCATTCATAACATTCACCCCAAGAGAGATTCTAGAGTCATGTAAACTATTTTTTCATTAATTCCATGCAAAGTTTCAAAGCACAAAGTAAAATTCGTAGTTTTCATGCAACTTCAAGTTTTGAAATGGGTTGAAGGCCATATTTTTATCATGCAAAATCTTTTAAAAGTTGTGAATCCATATTACCAAGTCCACCATTTTCATATAATAAATTCACGTAGCAAAACACTTTTATCATGCATAGAAAAACCGTTAAATCAAGAGAAAAATCAATATAAAGATTTCATAACCAAACCCATAAACCCTAATTTCAAACAACCACTAAAGAGTACATAATTACAAAGTAAATTGACAAAATATAGTAATTCTTAAAGTAAGGAGTGTAAAATATGCCTTTTTGATGGAAGAATTTTGAGAAGAACTTGAATTTGAAGCCTTGGAAGTTAAACCTTGAGAAGAAATCCTAATTTTATTTCTCTTGAGAGTGGAGAGGAGAAAGAGTAATGAGAAACTAATATCTAATGAGTTAGCTTTTAAAGAGTAATTTAAGTCATAGGGGTAGGGTTTGAGGTGAGAAAAGGGTCGAAATGCCCCTAAAGAAATCGAAAAAGATTACAGGAATTTCTCAGTTAACAATTAAGTTGACAACCCATTAGTTTATTGACAACTCGTCACTCTCTAGCTGGATTTGTCCATTTACTGGTTAAGGTTGACGACTTGAGTTGATATCTCGTCAACTTAGTCATCAACCTCTGAAAGGCAGACACTCCCAAGTAAAATGAGCATAACTTTCTTCTCTGATATTAGATTTAGGTGAAATCTAATGCATTGGAAAAAAGACCCGAAGATTTTTTATTTGGTATATAGCTGGACACCTAACACATTATATTCTGAGAGTAATGGTCGTTGGAAGTTGGCCCAAGTAGGAACGTCCACTAAAACTTAATGAAAAGTTCTCAACCCAACTTTGAGTTAGGAGATTTTTATGATGTCAATCCATTTCCAAAGATTCTCCCATACTATAGAATTGATCATCACACTTATATTGACAAAATAAATCATTGGGTTTGAGTCTATACATGTAGGAACGACGGCTCAAATTTTAGCCCAAAAATGTGGGGTGTTACACCTTCTTTGTTCCTCTTGACGAATTCAAAGCCTCTATCCACATCATCATAAATCCTAGGGGATGACCCGATGTGCCCCTTGAAATCTCATCCTATGTAATTTTTGTTGGCATTTGGTACACCTCTCACCGCTTCATCTAAAATCTCCCAAAAGGTCTTCTTCTCCTCTTCAACCAAGCCCACACGCGGTACGTAAGCACTAATAATGTATAAGAAGACCCTCCAATGACTAATTTAATCGATATTATCCTATCGTTTACCCTCCTAACCTCTTCATCTACTAAAATTCCTACTCCATTCCTATTCTTCACGCTTTTCGAGTCCCACAACTTATATCCATTCACTTCCCGCGCCATACGTATCCATGTGGTCTCCTGAACACAAGCTACATTAATCCGCCTCTTACTTAGAATCTTCACTAGTTTTATGGACTTCTCCGATTATGTCCCTGTATTCCAAGACCCTACTCTCAACCTAGAGAGGCTCCTTTAACCCACAACTCACTCAATATTGTGAAATATTTTTATAAGAAAATATATTTCCACATAACATTTTATGTTATGCAGAATATACTTATATTTTTGTGTTCTTTTTATTGGTTCTAATACTTGAATCTTCTTTGGTTGAGATGTTCATGTTGAGATCTTTTCTAGCCTGGATAGTCCAATTATATTCATCTTCAACTGATGAGAGCCTATCAGTACAATGTGTACTACAGGGAAACTTGATCAGCTAAAACTTTATTTTATTTAAGTCTTAAGGCAGAACATAGAATTTTTTTTGTAATATATTTTGAAAAAAACACCAAACTTCATAAACAAACACTGATAGCAAAAAGTAAGTAGGAACAAGCTATTGGTGAACAATAATAAAAACTTGTTCAAAATACCCTTGTGGTAGTTTTAAACAAAATTTCACGCATAAAGATATTTTTTTTACCTTGGTATATATAAGATAATCAATGGACAATAGACAATAATTTTTTGGAAACAGCCCGTCTAGCTATAAGAGGTTGCGGTAAAGTCTGGATATACTCTACGCGCCACGGATGACGGATCCACTTGTGGGATTTCACT
This sequence comes from Capsicum pubescens, assembly GCA_030864215.1. Taxonomy (NCBI): domain Eukaryota; kingdom Viridiplantae; phylum Streptophyta; class Magnoliopsida; order Solanales; family Solanaceae; genus Capsicum; species Capsicum pubescens. The sequence goes on along the minus strand of CM061538.1, from coordinate 75,725,259 downwards.
GTTACGTTTTTGTTGTATCAATGGGCAAAAAACATTTTCATATTATTCAATTTAGTTTTGGTCGATGTTAAAATAATAGAGAAATCTTAGCAACTCGCTAGGTTGGCTACATAAACTTTCACCTTATTGGTGAAAGTTCGATTCTCCACCTCGTTATCTGACTCCCCCATTTTTTCCCTCCCACCACCCCATTTTAAAATATAAAAAGAACGTAAACAATGTCAAAATAATAATTTCTAGATGCATATTGCAATAAATAGTGGAAGAGCTATGACTTTCATATTTCACCAAGGGGTTCAAAATATGAAAAAATAAACACATAAAGAAGACAAAGAGGGTTCAACATATACAATCAATATATATATATAAAGGAGAATGTTAGAATAGGTGATGTGGCACTTCTCAATGGCCTCCATTCCTATATATCTTTTTTCTCCTTTTTTTTTAAAAAAAATTTCACCATTTTTTGCATTGATCAATTTGTTTAATAAATAAAAAAGCTATTATATTTATTATATTCATTTATATCTCATGAGTTACAAAAAAAACCTCCGTCCATTTACATTCTCTATTTAAGTAACATGTCCCTCCCACTTTCTCTATCAAATTCTTAGGACTTGAACAATCTATATAAATAGGCATTACTCGGAAGATAACATTGAACTTTGTAGCCATGGTTGGACGCAAAAGAAGAAAATTAAAGTTAGTAGGTTTTCAATATATATTGTTTTAAGCATTGGACATTTTACTTTGTATGATTTAGAATTAATTGAATTTTATTGAATATTTCACATTTACAATTATTTGCAAATCTTACGAAATATTTTTGTGACTTTTCATATATTTGTGATGGTGTGATCATTTCTTTCTTTTCATTTATTAATATTATAGTGTTGTACATGCTTTAACATAGTAGGAGGGTAAACGTCAAAGGCCAGTCTCAATCCACCAATTTGCATATTACTAAACATTTCAGAGAGGAGAATATTGTTTCTTGATTCTTCATCTCCACTTTGAGCAGTATAACCTTCTTGTATACCATGACGCCCGATAATATAACCAAGAGATTTTAAGTGCTAATATGCTTCATAATATTCGAAGGAACATCCACTTTTCCCTTCTGCAACCTTGTTGTATACATGTTCCAGAGAAAGGGGTGTATCATTGTTACTGAAGAGATGTAGAGTCCCAATTTCGGCAAGATATCTACATGACAAAACCAATATCATTCTTTAAACACTGGAAATTGCAGAAGATAAATTTCAAATGAAACAGAATTTCATATCAATTCCTAATACAAATAAATGTGTTGGATGAAAAAACTCACCTTTAAATACTTGCTATCTCTTCATATAATTTATCCATTTGATTTTACTCCTTTCGCCAACCAGACTAATTTTTCTAACGTGTTGAAGCAGTGGACAATTGAGCAACAAAAGTTCACAAGTATAACCAGAAGGTAATAAGAATGTCACTTGGAGTAACAGAAATTTATGCCAAAATCAGCCCCCAGAATGATTGACGAGCAAAAGATCGACACATAAGTATACCAATTTATTAGTTGAACTATACAATGTTTAATTTTTGAAAACATAAAAACAAGAGAAAGAAACCTCTTTCGAGGTTTTATTAAGATACTTAAGAAAGGTATTTTCAATTTTTTCTCTCAGCCAAATTGATCACAAATTTGAATTCTGACCAAATATGCTGAAAATCATCCCATTTATTATTTTTTCATGGCTTATTCCAAAACTATGCATGAACTCAAAAGTTAATAGTATTTTATTCTTGAACTATGGGAGATAACAAGAAAGAGATTTTTTATCACCTACAAAATTTCTTCAATGAAGCAATATATCTTGCCATTACGAACTATCCCAGGAGTTGTCCACAATCCACCCTTCCTCTCCACAACCTCAGCCACTCCTAATGGATCAAACCATCGTGATCTTGAAATATCTTTCCTGAAGGGAAAAAAAGGCTGCTCATTAAACATTCCTATATGTTTTGCAACATTAGACTAAATCCTAGAAGTCGAAAGGTGTTAAATTAAAAGTTGAAAGATGAAAGTATTAGTTTTTTTAAGATAAAAATATCAAATATTTTGGTGAAAACTATTAAGGATGATGCATTTAAGTAAACTGATACTTTTGATTTCTATTAAATCTCTACTTTTCTATCTAAATCTCTCTCTCTATATAGTATATATAAAGAAAGATTAGACATTTGATGACATGACATATTTTTAAGGTCATCATTTTTTATTATCTTTTTCCACTTTTTTGATTATTTCTTCTTTATTATTATTATCAAATATCTAATTAATTATAGATTAAATAACAATCATATAATTACAATAAAGACAAAATTTATGACTTTTTGAATTCTAAAAATTATGATAAAACTTTTGAGTTTCCTCCGCTTAATTCATACGAATGGAATCACAATATAGTATAATATTTTTGATTCTTTTGAAAGCTTATGTTTATTAATGAAATTTAATGCATTGAATATATAAGTTACTAATAAAGTTAAAACGTTTTATTTTCTGGCCTTCAAAGGATATATTAAAGAGTCATGAATTATTTGTGTTTTCATTTATCAAATTATTAAAGACTCCAAGTATTAACATTTGTTGTTAAATAAGGTCCTCAATTGGCTCTTTGATGGTCAATTTATCATTATAAAAGGTTTTCTTTGAATCATTTACATGAAACATGAATGCACTCGCTTTTTTTCTATTTAAATTTTATCATTTTTACACTCTTTGAAAACTATGATTAGTATTTTCAGAAAATATATTGTGGTGATAATATATAATTCATGCAGTAAGTCAAATTTTATTAAGAGGTTATTTCTTCTTTGGTTGTATATTTATCAAATTTATTCTTTTATCTCAAATAAAATTATATTAATTTCTTTTTGTGAATCTATAGGTTACTTTGCAATTACATAAAATACGAACAAATTTATGTAAGCAGTAGATTTAAATTTTCATATGAAATTTCTACATGTCTAATCATAAATAACAAGAATGGCACTTGAAAACTGCATGTATATAATGGGTACTGGGTGTTCATGTTTTGTTTGTGTACTCAAGTTTCTCTGTTTTTGGGTATATTTATTATATATTATATATATTGAAGTCTCGAATCCTCATATTAAGTTGTATCCTCTCCAATTCTAAATAAATGATATATTTTTTTTTTATCTGAATATTTTATTTGTTGAACTCTTTATAATTGTCTTCAAATTTTTCTCTGTTTGTTATTTTTATCTTTCATTAACATAACTTTATGTGCAGGTTTTTCCTCTATTTCTTCTTCTCTATCTCTTAATTTCTACAATTAGTATGTGGTGTTGCTTTTTTTATTTTGTTTATAATTTTATTTATTTATTTATTTTAGGTTTGTTATTTTTTGCAAGTTGACATCTTAATTTTTATGTGTTTGTTAACTGAACATTATCTTTTAAGGTAGCAAGAAAGTAGTCTGTCTTTGAGATTTTTTTATATCGTATTCGGTGTTCGACAATTATATTGAAGACAATTAATCTTGATTCGCGCTGAAAAGTTTTATTATGGAGCTAAAACACTCTCAATCAAAAGCGACCTCATACTCAAGGCTCGAACCTGAAATCTCTGAAAAAGGATTGAAAAATTTACCACTCCACCCTAATTAATCTTTAATTGTGAAGTTGACCAACCTCACGTAGTTGCCTTGTTTGACTTCGTGCATGCCAAGCAACAATTACACTTTTTGATGATGTCTCTATCTATTTAAAGCTTTTATGACACTCTCTTATGTTTTATGTTTGGATACTTGAATTAATAAATTTTGTTTTAAAAATTAAGGAATTTTATCTAAAATATCCTTAGTTAAATGTTGTATACATCATAAAATTTACAAATTGAGTTAGAAATGTTTCTGGAGCAAATTGGTGAAAAGGAACCAAATATCTTGATTTTATTTTGTTTCATTTTTTGGAAGCTAATTCATTTCCGATAGCAAACAAAAGTGATAATGACAGTGAAGATCTAGATCAACAATGAATTTCATTTGGGCCGAATACATAGACAACTTTTTAAATTTGTGTGAATTTTTTATTTAGATCCCCAAATTAAACGTTATACTATCTATTAAATAAACACTAGAACTAGAATCAAATAATGTCTATTGAGCTCACATTGTTTTCTTTCAACTAACTCAAAAAATAGAATTCAGTTAACTAATAGAATTAAAATCATAAAGGGTATTTTTTTTAAAAAATAACTAATTTATTTTAAAACCACGCGAAGTGCGACAAATTTCACTAATATATACATAAAAAGAAAATTAAACCATGCATAATAATCATAATTTTCAGTCAAATAGGATTTAGATGAACCCCTCCACTCTACCTAGTTCTGCCCGTGATAATAAGTCAGATTTTCATGCACCTAGTGAATCCAGTTATTATTATTATTATTAGTATTATTATTAGTACTATTACTACTACTACTATTATTATTATTATTATTATTATACTACTAATAATAACAATAGTAATAATAGTAGTAATAATAATAATAATAATAATAACAATAATAATAATAATAATAATAATAATAATAATAATTATTATTATTATTATTATACTAATAATATTAACTTTTGAGCTCATAAATTTGAAAAAAATAACATGTGGAAAAAAGCAACCGTTCTTGATATTATTGAGTCTTGGATGAAAGACAATGGATCAACAACTCAAAGTAATAAGCTTCATGAAGAAAACTTTTCTGTTTTATGCTAATTTAGGTAGTCTCATGTCAAATTTTGACTAATTTATGGTGAAAGGTGTGCAGATCTTATATTTATATTGTGAAACTCATTAAATATATAAAAAATTTAATAACATGGTGATTCTTAGATACATAACTGTGAAAATCAAGCTACACAGCTTGATCATTTATGAACAATGGAAGGAAAGTAAAAGGAAAGAAGAAGAAACTGATTTTTATTCATTAACCCCCTTTTTTGCATAATGTAGTGTTGCCTCTATTTATAGACGGAGCAAGTGAGATTATCAAAATATCTTAGCTCAATTTCAGCTCAATGATAGCTAAGCTAACCACTTCTTAACTGCATAATAACTTTACTAACTACACCGCTAATCGCCTAATCAATGAAACAGTGAAACTATCTAATGCAACAGTAAACTGTAAACATAGAGAAATGCATCAGTGTAATGCTTTAATCCATATATTGAAACACTCCCCCTCAAGCTACAAGGTGAATGCCATTTAGCACACAAAGATTGCCTAACAAAAGTGAATGCTGATCTTGACTTAAGCCTTTAGTGAGAAACTCAACAACTTGATCATGAGTAGTGACATGAACAGACTGAATCAAGACACTCCTGATCTTGTCTCTGATGAAATGACAATCAATCTCAATGTGTTTTGTTCATTCATGAAACACAAGATTGTCTGCCAGTTGAATAGCTGAATTACTACTACTAAATACTAATATAGACAGGGTAATAGGGACATTGGGTTCTTGAAATAAACCAACTAACCGAGTTATATCTACAACTGTTAATGCCATGCTTCTACACTCAGTCTCAGTAGAACTTTTGGACATAGTATGCTAGTTCTTGGACTTCCAAGAGATCAAATATTCACCAAAATGGACCACATATCCCGTGACTAATCTTCTAGTATTAGGAGTTTGAGTCACACCAACAAGTGAGGGAAGTAGAAGGGTCATCCTTTAACCAAATACCTTGTCCAACAGAGCCTTTTGGATATCTAACTACTCTGGTAGAAACTTCCCTTTGAGACTTCTTGGTTTGCTGCATGAAATGACTAAGTGTCTTGACAATAAAACTAATATCAAGCCTAGTTATAGTAGCATACATGAGCTTGCCTCTTTGACAAGAAGAAATATCTTACAACAAATCAACCCCATGTTCACCTGTAGGTTCATCATATTCAACTGTGGTTAATCTCAGATTGTCTGTGCAGGCTTAGCACCACTAAGACCTGTGTCTAAGATCAACTTAAGGATATACTTTCTTTGATTTAGGATTACTTCTAAAGTACATCTTAGAACCTCAATACCCAAGAAATAATTAAGATCACCCAAGTCCTTCATTTTGAATTGCTGATGTAACTCCTCTTTGGTGGCTTTGATCATATAAACGTTACTCCTAGTAATAAGTAGATCATCAACATATACTAGAACCACCACTGTATCTGCTCTTTTATGCATAGTAAAGAGAGAATAGTCATGTGCACTTTAAGTGAATCCAGCTGCAAGTAATGCATTGGTAAGATTGAGGTTCCACTATCTGGAAGCTTGCTTGAGACTATATAAGGACTTTAGTAACTTGCAGACTTTATTCTCCCCTTGAAACTTTCTAACATCTCCATGTATACCTCTTATTCAAGACCCTCCTACAAAAATACATTATAGACATCCATTTGATGAAGACACCATCCTCTAGATACTGCTACTGTAATCATACACCTGAACTGTCACCATTTTAGCAACAAGTGAATATGTCTCATGATAATCTAGCCCTCTTGCTGACTATACCCCTTTGCTACTAGTATTGCTTTGAACCTCTATACTTTACACCATTTTTCTGATACTTGATTTTGTAAATCCACTTGGAACCAACAATGTTCTTTTCTTTGGGCAAGTCTACAATAATCCACGTGTTGTTGGCTTCCAAATCTTGAATCTCTAATTTCATATCTTTCACCCACCTATCATCCTTTATAGCTTGCTTGAAATGTTGAGGTTTAGTTAAGATAGAAAAATTTGTCAAGTAACACTAATAAGAATTGCTCACTCTATTGTAAAATAAGTTGTTCGCTAAAGAATGATTGCATTTTTTGCAACTAGAGGGATTGACATAATATTGCATCCATGTAGGTTGTTTAATAGTTCTAATAGGTCTGATCAATGAAGCCTCAACTAATGAAGGACCAGCTTTGTTGTCTGTACTGTTGTTCATTCCGTATGAATCTGTATGAGCATTGGTGTCTATGTTGGATGTATCTGCATCTGTATCAGGTAATGATGTATCAATAGATCTATCAACTTCAACTAGTGATGCAGTGAGTGAAACATCTTCATGAGATATATCACTATCTATGGAAATTAGGAATCAAACATGTATTCATTAGTTTTGGATACTTCTGCAGGCTTCTCCTATTACTGCAACTGTCCAAAAAGAAAGACATCTTCCTGGAACATGACATCTCTACTAACTAACAACTTCTTAGATTGCATATCTAATAGTATCCTTTTTGAGTTTCAGAATAGCCCTCCAACACAACAGGTTTTTTTTTTCCAGAGAACTTATCACCATTTGGAATAATTGTCACATAGCACACACAACTTATGACCCTCTAAGTGAGACAACTTAGGCATTTTAGAGAATAGAAGTTCAAAAGAACCTTTACCATCTAGAACTAAAGATGACAACCTATTTATTAAATATACAACAACTTTCACACACAACGTAAGAGCCCTAGCTATGTATAGTATTTGCCTGTGTTTTCTTTCCATAACACCATTTTGTTATGGTGTATAAGGATAGCTGGTTAGGTGCAGAATACACAAAGATTAGAACAATGTCTGACACTAGGTATTAATAAAACTCTGTTCCATTATCATACCTTATATTCTTTGTCAATACTCTAAATTGTGTTTTGATCATAGATATAAAGATCCTAATGGCCACTACAGTCTTAGACTTTAGTTGAAACAGATGAACCCAAGTGTATCTACGGTAATAATCCACCATAGTAAAAAAAATAACACTTATTATCAAAGGTAGAGGTTTTATAGGGTCCTCAGAGATCCATGTTTACAATCTCAAAACAAGTAGATGACCTAGAAGTACTACTAGGAAATAGCAGCCCCGTTTGTTTAGCTAATGACAAACTGTACATTTATTCAAAATATATACATCTTTATGATTCTTCAAAAGGTGTAGATACCGTAAAACCTATGATGTTGGATCCCCAAGTCTTTTGTTCCATAGAGCGTAGTTTTGAAATGAAATTTCTGCAATGATCTTATTATGCCTTTGAGTTGTAGTGTTATTCTTGTCTTCACACTCTCCTTTAAGAATATAGAGTCCACCCCCTATCTACCAATCCCCTTCATCTTTCCACTAAAGAGGTCCTAAAATACATAGAAATCAGGATAAAAGAAAACAAAACAAGATAATTCCTTGGTTATCTTGGCGACAAATAACATATTAAGCCTAAATTCCAGAACAAATAAAACATCCTTGATCACATCATCTACAAATATATAAGCCTCTCCAGTGTGGGATATGTTCACTTCATCACCACTAAGAAGATGTAATTTGTCCTACTGATATTGAATTAGACCTTTTCCATCTTTGAACATATGTCTATTTGCATACACATGATATATAGCTCTTAAATCCATAATCCAACTCTAAGAATAATTTTATGACAAAAAAAAGTTGTAATGTCTATCATATTGACTTTTGTCATCTCCTAGGGGTCTTTTGTTTTGCATGTTCATGATTTGAGTGTATTCTTGTTCTATAAAGGTATGACCCTTAGCCAATGGTGCATGACTCATGTCATGACTAAAAGTAGCAGCATCAAATTGTCCTTCTACCATATTTGCAGTGTGAGACTATTTTCCACCATTATCAGTATAGTTGTTTCCACCATCATATGTCTTAGAATTGTTAGCAGTATAACTTTGTTTATTCCTTTGATTCCAATCAGTGGGATAACCATCAATTTAAAATAATTCTCCTTGGTATGACCTGTGAAATGACAATAGTCACACCTTCTTCCATTGTAATTAGTACTTTCCTATTCATGACTATAAGTTTGAGTGACCTGCATAGCCAGTGGCTCTGGCTTATCATGCACAACAATCATACAAGATAAATATTGGATTTCAGCCTCTATATAATAGCATAAGCTTGATTAATGGTAAGAGTTAATCCCTTCAGGAGAATTGGTCTATAAGCCTGATAGTATGACTCATTTAATCCACTCAAAAACTGCAGTAATCACAGCTGACATATATAATCTACATAGGGTAATCATAACTTGGATTTGGGACCAAATCATCTTACTCACTCCATAATTTCTTCAATTTTTGTAAAGTAAACTGAAATTGAATCTGTACCTTGGGAATGCATGTTAATTTTATGATGTAATTGGTATATGCATATGCGGTTCACCTTGTCAAAATGCTCTTTAAGATCTTCCAAGAATGCATAAGCACTTGTAGAATTTACAATGTCACAAAGTAGATTCTTACTGACTGTATTCATAATCTAGGACAATACAATCGTATTGCAAGCTGTCTATTGTTTATGAAATTCCTTCCTATATGAGTCTTTGTTGAAAGCTCCAGTGAAAAATCCATATTTTCTCCTCCCTAAGAGGGTAATTCTCATTGATCCACTCCACAAATTGTATTTTTCTGATCCAACTAATTTGATAAGAACAAGCACAACACTTGAACTATTTGAAGCACTGATGAAAAGTGGATCACTTTGATCAATTTTTGGGGCCATGGAAGAAACAACCGCTGTAAACAAGGAAAATACCTAACTCTGTGAACAGGGAAAATCGGGAATGAATAATTCCCAGAAAAACTCAAAATAAAGGAAGAGAAGAAATCTGAATCTTTTGAATACGAAAACTAACTTTGATACCATGTGAAAATCAAGCTACACAGATTGATCATTCATGAACTATGGAAGGAAAAATAAAAGGAAAGAAGAAACTGATTTTTATTTATTAACCCCTTTTTTGTACAATGTAGTGTTGCCTCTATTTATAGACGGAGCAAGTGAGATTATCAAAATATCTTAGCTCAATTACAACTCATTGAAAAATAAGCTAACCACTTCCTAACTGCCTAAGAACTTTACTAACTACTTCACTAACAGTCTAATCAATGAAACAATGAAACTATCTAATGGAACAGTAAACCGTAAACATAGAGAAATGCATGGTATAATTCTTGAATACACATATTGATATTCACACACTTTATTGTTTATAAAAAATTTCATAAATTTTGTTCTTGCCTGACCATGTTATTAAGAACAACATAAATTTACGTACATAATGTAACTTCAACCAACAATTACATCTTTTGCAAAATAAGAACAACTCTCAACCAACTTCATAGACTCAGATGAGCTTATTGAATACTAAGATTGAATACCAGTGAACGTGGTGGCAGCAACTCAGAGGGCCTGGGAGGCGTTTGCAAAGCTTGCAATTCACCTTCAAGTATTTCCACTACTTCAGTCATTGAGGGACGATCGAGTGTATTAATTTTTATGCACCAAAACACAACTAAAGTCAGCTTCTTTATAACCTTATTTTCATCATTATGTGTCTCGTCTAGTACTTCAACTTCCTTTCCCTTGTCGAATTGATCATAATTCCAATATGGAAAATACTGGCTTGACATATCCTCCCTTACTTCCAAGTTTCTTTTTCAATCCCGCCATATTAATTATTTATTGTCCAAATCTATAAAAATCTACCTTACAACATGCTTCTAATATCTGTAGGGAACTTTTCCGTATCTCTTATAAAATTTTACGCCAACAGTTGCAAGATCAAAGGACGAATTCCAAATGATTTTGGAAACTTAAGCAACTTATTAAACCTTGATATTTCTGTAAATATCTTGGTTGGATAAATTCCCACAACAATTGGCAACTTGAGAAACTTTCAGCGCTTCAACTTGAGTAACAACAAACTTACAGGATTTATTGGTGACACATATGTAAATTTCAGCCGTTGGGTGATATTTACTCGGTTCAAAATCAACTTTTAGGATCTCTTCCTAATTGTTTAGGAAATATTACTTCCCTTAGGGAGATACATCTGGTTTCCAATAAATTGAGTTTCTATGTACCACCAAGCTTAGGGAACCTTCAACATCTAGTGGTTCTTGACTTATCATCAAATAACATGGTAGGTTCCTTACCTCCAAAAATTATAAATCTAAAGGTTGCTACTCTAATAGATCTGTCAATAAATCAATTCTCAAATCAAAACTCCTATAGAAATTGGAGGATTGCAAACTTTGGTGCACCTTTCTTTAAAACATAACAAATTGCAAGGATCTATACCTGACTCAGTGAGCAACATGATAGGTTTGGAATTCCTAGACCTTTCTAACAATAATATATCAGGAATCATTCCTATGTCTTTGGAGAAACTTCAAAACCTGAAATATTTCAATATTTCTGTCAATACGTTGTATGGTAAAATAGCCTCAGGGGTCATTTCAAGAACCTCTCTAATTAATTTTTCATCTATAATGAAGCATTGTATGGTTCTTCAAGGTTTAGTGTCCCACCATGCCCCACTTCATCAAAGCACAAATCAAATAGGAAAAAATTGCTAATTCTATTTCTTTTGCTGAGAATCACACTTCTATTTGCTCCTATCACCTTAGTGTGTGTATGGATAAGGTACAGTAGACATAAAATATCTCCTCAATAAGATGATTCATTGTCTGTCATAACAATATAAAGAATTTCATACTATGAATTATTCCAAGCAACTGATGCGCTTAGCAAGAGTAAAATGATTGGTTTTAGGAGTTTTTGCTCTGTTTATAAAAGGTGTTCTCAGAAGTGGAACTGCCATTGTAGTTAAAGTAATGAAATAAAATTTATGACTTAATTCCATTGTACAGTTGACTTAAGAGTATGTACAATTAGATCAAGAGTTAGTTAATATAGATTAGACTAGTTAGACTAATTAGCTGACTAGTTAGTGATGTACAACTGTCAATAATGTAGCATGTATATAAGAAAAAAGAGTATATTAGTTCTAGAGAGTTCTGTACAAAAACGGTTATTGTTTTGCTCAGCATGAGTTGGTAAACTAATTTGCTTTCTTTCTTTCTCTTACTCTTTCTCTTTTCTCTTAGATGATAGCACACAAATTCTGTTTATCTTCAAGGTATCATAGATAAAATCCATTAATATGGTCTGCATAAGCTGATTTGAAAGAGATATTGAAGGAAAAAATTTAGTACAACAATGATGGTGGAGGTCGATAATACTCTGCCGGAGAAATTGAAGCACAATCATCCTTTATATCTCAATCAGCCGGATACTTCTAGAGTGTTGTTAATTTCTTTAAAGCTGATAGGATATGAAAACTACTCTGTTGGGAGTCGATCGATGAAGATTGCAATACTTGAAAGAAACAAGTTGGGATTCATCAATGGCACATGCAGAAGAGTAAGTTTTGGTCCAAATCTAGCTGATCTATGGGAGTGTTGTTATGAAATCATCTAGTCATGGATAATGAACTATGTTTCGAAGGAATTATTGAGTGGAATTATATACTCTTCAGATTTATCCTCTGTGTGGAATGATCGTAAAGAGAGATTCGATAAAGTTGATGGATTATGGATTTTTCAGATGCATCATGAAATCGCAACCACCTCTTAAGGTACTAGTAGCATTGATTAATATTTTAATAAATTGAGCTTGCTTTGGGCAAAGTTTGATTGTTTAGCTCCATTCCCTAGTTATGATTATGAGAAGTCACGAGAATTTGTAAAAGGGCAGAAGTTGTTACAATTTTTAATGGGACTCAATGACTCATATGAACAAGTTAGAGGGAAAATTCTTATTTTAGTCTCAATTCCAACTGTAAATCAAGCATACTCTATGATAATTGAAAGGAAAAAACAAATAGTAATTGCTCATACTATTAGACCTTCTAAAATGTAGAGATATCTGCTTTAATGAGTAACAAAAGTAGCACTTCTAATAAGTATAAAAGGAATCCTCACTGGAATTCTAAGTATGAGTATTGTAAGTTGATTGGTCACACCATGGATGTTTGTTTCAAACTTCATGGTTATATCCTTGATTTCAAGTAAAAAAAGGAAGAATAATGTTAGTACTTCTTCTAACATAAGAGATGGAGATCCAAGAAATAACTCATACAATATGAGAGGATATGATGCTAGAGGAAGAGCTTACTATGTGAAAGGAGAGATTACTAGATTTTTAGATTATACACATGTAAAAGGAGTGTCAATTGGTGATGATAGCCATCAGGGTTCATAGATGCCTTCTTATACTCATTCTCAATATGATAGAATGATGAATATGTTGGAGAATCCTTATTACTACAACAAGGTGATTCAATCTCTTAAGAAGGAACATGCAGGAGATAGTTCCGTGAGCATGAGCAAACTGTCTATATCAGAAGATGAAAAGATGAGAGGTAACTCTTCTGCATCTCATGTTTAGAGGTTAAAAACACAGGTATTGCTTCTTCATTTTGTGTAACTGATAATAAGACAGAATGGATAATTAATACAGGAACAACAAACTATATGTCCTCTAATATTGAGTTATTAAAGCCAACACAACTATGTGCTAGTGACAAAAATGTTCACTTAAAGTATCACATACTGACTCTTGTGAAGTGTTGAATAATCACACCATTAGAAATGTATTATACATACTTTACTTTAGGTATAATTTGATGTCAGTCTCCAGGATAACTAAAGATTTGAATTGTTTAGTCAAATTTCTTCTTGATTCCTAAATATTCTAGGACCTCTCAAATGGGAAGGTGTTGGAGACTGGTAAGAAAAATGATGTCTTATACTTACTTGAACACAAAGTGAAATAAAAACACCAAGCTCAACCTATTAGGGGATTGATTTATATAAAAAATAAGGTGGATATACTATTGTGGCATAAGAGAATGGGACATGCATCTGTTAGAGCCATGTAGAAACTTCTTGGTGTTGCTTTTGATAATTGTAAACTTGTTTTAGATACATGTGATAGATGTCGTCTTGCTAAACATACTAGGATGCCATTTCCCTTAGTGAAACTAAGTCTACAACTATTTTTTATTTACTTCAATTGGATGTCTGGGGCTCTTTTTATATTCAAATATTTGATGGTTATAGATTGTTCCTGATAATTGTTGATGATCATTCTCGACTGACTTGGATTTATCTTCTTAAATTTAAAAGTGATGTTTACATGATTTTGATGAACTTTATTCAATTGGTGCAAACTCAATTTCACAAAACTATAAAGGTGGTTAGGTCAGATAATGGGACTGAATTGGTGAATACATATTTTCATACCTTATTCTCCACCCATGGGAAAGTGCATCAAATAACTTGTGCTTACACTCTACAATAAAATGGAATCGTGGAGAAAAAGAACAGTTATAATTTAGATCTAGCCAGATCAATCAGATTTCAGGGTTCAATACTTTCTAAGTTCTGGGGACATTGTATATTAGGAGTTGTATACATGATGAACAAATTACCTTCTTCTGCATTGAAGGGAAAGACTCATTTTGAATCTTTCCATGGTTATATCCCTACTCTCACTCATTTAAGAACATTAGGTTGCTTGTGCTTTGCCAAGAAGATTCCTCTATAGGGATAAGTTTGATGCTAGAGCAATCCCTGCTGTTCATATGGGGTATTCTGTAACAACTAAAGGCTATGTTCTATATGGCTTAGTCACTCATTTTTTCTTTTTGTCAAGAGATGTGTTGTTTAAGGAAAATATTTTTCCTTTCCAAACTTTCTTTCTTCTCCTATATTTATGGACTTCTCCACTTATCCTTTTATTGCAACCTCTTAAGACTCAGTACAGATTGATGAAATATTACCTCATTCTCCTATTGAGGCTGATCATGATGCTACTGCTGATCACTTGCATGCAAAATCTATGTTAGTTGATACTGATGACACAATTCCTGTAGCTATTAATATGCCTATTGAGGTTGTTCCTTGATAGTCTAGAGGAACTAAGGAGCAACCTACTTGGATGACTGATTACATCTCCAATAATGCTTCTGCAAGCACTCAATATTCACTTTCTCAGGTGTTAAGTCATGGTCATTTTTCACCTACTTATCAACATTATTTGGCTGCCTTTTCTTTTGTTACTAAGCCCAAGACATATAAGTAAGCTTGTTCTTATCCTAAGTGGATTAAGGCAATGGAATAAGAAATTATTGCACTTGAAGCCAATCATACTTGGAAGTTAGTTCCTCTGCCTCCAGGGAAGTATTCTATTGGATGTAAATCGGTTTACAAGGTAAAGTTTAAAGCTAATGGTGAAGTAGAAAGATAAAAAGCCAGATTGGTTGCTAAAGGTTATAACCGGAGAGAGGGTCTTGATTACTAAGATACCTTTTCACCTGTGGTGAAAATTGTTACTGTCAGAAGTGTATTGTCAATTGCTGCTATGTTAGGATGGCATATCCATCAAATAGATGTATATAATGCCTTCTTTCAAGGTGATCTCTTTGATGGAGTCTACATGACCCTGCCTGAAGGATTTTCTAGCCAGGGAGAGTCTTAAGGACTGGTTTGTAGGCTAGTTAAATCCTTATATGGTCTTAAAAAGACAGACAATGGAATGTGAAACTTACTGATGCACTGATTGCTTCAAAATTTATGCAGAACAAACTAGACCACTCATTATTCATAAGAAAATACATTGAGAAAATTTTAGTCATTTTGGTTTATATTGATGACATGATGATAGAAGGGAATGACTTAAAGTTAATTGAGTAGACCAAGCAAGAGTTGCATGCCAAGTTCAAGATTAAAGACCTAGGCACTCTAAAGTACTTTCTAGGGATAGAATTCAATAGGTATAATAAAGGAATATTGATGAATTAAATAAAATATGCTCTAGAAATGATAGAGAAAGTTGGTCTTACTAGAGAAAAGCCCTCCTGGACACCACTGGAAAACAACATGAGACTAACCACTAGAGAAATGGATGAAATAGCTGGGGTAGAAGATGATCCAGCATTGGAAGATATGTGATCATATTAAAGACTGATTGGTAGATTGCTTTACCTGACTCTAACAAGACCAAACATATGTTTTGCAGTGCAAACACTAAGTCAATTTTTACAAGAACCAAAGAGTTCTCACATAGAAGCATCACTAAGAGTGGTGAGATATATAAGGAGGAAACCTGCAATGGGAATATTGATAAGTAGCAGGAAATAGAACAAGTTGACAGTATATTGTGATGCTGACTGGGTAGCATGCCAAAACACTAGGAGATTAGTGATAGGTTGCCTATTTAAACATGGTAATTCTTTGATATCTTAGAAGTCCAAGAAATAAACAACCATTTCAAGAAGCTTAGTAGAGTCAGAATACGTGAGTATGGCTTCTACAGTCTCAGAGATAGTGTGGATTACAAGATTGTACAAAGAATTAGGAAAAAATCTGGAATTGCTAGTAGAACTCTATTGTGACAGTAAGTCATCCTTACAAATTTTAGCAAAACTTTTATAGCATGAGAGGACAAAGCACATCAAAATAGATTGTCACTTCATTAGGGAGAAGATCCAAATGGGATTAATTAATCCATTGTTCTTAAGAACACACGAGAAACAAGTAGATATTTTGATAAAAGGGTTGATTATATCATAGAATGAATATTTGGTTCACAAGATGGGTATTTTGGATGTGTTCATGCCTTCCAGCTTGAGGGGGAGTAATGAAATAGAAGGTGTGACATAATTGCATTGTATAGTTGACTCAAGAGTATATTGTAATGACCCTTCAGGTCATTAGCCCTGTTCTTGCTTATTTTTGCTGATAGAGCTCCTCCATCATCTTCCCAAGTCAATAGTAAATTGCTGGAACCAATAGTTCGGTTACCTGTCGGTTCATTTGATTTTTAGAACCACTTTTTCAATTTGAAGTCTTTGTCGATTCCAAATGGCAGCCTAGAAAAAAAATTCGTAAAATGATTTTGGATGTAAATTTTGACTATGCCAACAGCTATGTAATATCAATTTTAGGATAGATAGACCCTTGGTTCGGATCCCACAGCACCCGAGCTCATTTAGTCAAAAAGTAAAAAATCTAAATATATGGGTGTGGGATCCACAAGTGGCCTAAATGACATTGTATGGAAAATCTGACTTCACCAGTGCGTCCAAAATATTGAATTTAGTGAGGTTACATAGTTCATTTGCAAAAATAGAGTCCAAATATGTCTGCAAGGTCAAAAACAAGTTTTGACTTTGCGGGCCCATCTAAAATCATATAAACGAGTCTTTTTGGCAGACTTTGGGGCATTCTTCATTTCTATTAAAACCCTAGCAGCCATAGGAGATTGGTGACTTAAAAAATGGGTCTTGTGGGTTGATTAGGGGCTTAGTAACTTGTGTAATCCATCTTGCTACAACTCTAAGGTAAGAATTTCTCTAATTTGATATTGATTTCATGGATTCTTGACTCAAAACCCCTAAATATTTGTGGGTTAATTTTAGCCCCAAATTTGAGTGATTGAATCAAATTACTTGAGGGTTTTAACTCCCTAAAGATAATTAGGCTATGGGTTAGTCTTGGAAACTCCTTTCCAAAGGTGAAACCCAATTGAGGTTTTGCCGTCTATTTGAAACCTATGGTACAATGGTGCTATAATGGGTATTGTCATTCTTGTTGTAATGCTTAGATTATATTGTTGATAGAATTACTTGTGGAAGGGGAAACTTATGAAAAGGAAAGGAAAAGCTTATTGGTTCATGAGTTGCTTGGATTAAAGGTAGGTTAGGCTTACCCGTAGTATAGATTGAGCTTTTTTGTAATGTAATCATTGATATCTTTTGTGATTTGGCAGGGAATTTAGACGATAGTTGATTAAATGGTGAACTTGGGATTTATAAATTGCTATAGGCCATGGATTTATTAGGTATGATATTTAACCCTTAGTCTAGGACCTTGGTTAGCTTAATTGTAGTCTCTTGACTAGTGTGGCAACACTATAGTTGTTCTAAGTAGACATAAATGGTATACTTCTCTATCCTTAGGAGTGTATTGACATATGTAATACCTAGCTATGAGATGACCTTGGTGTTGGGTTGACTTAGGAAGGATTCCTGAAGAGACTTTCCCTATAGACCTATAAAGGATTGGTAAGCCCTTATGGTGAGGTATGGATGACTTAGACTAATTTTGGGTAGAATCTATACATATGTTCGTAAGCTTGGAATTCTCAGGATTTTGAAGTGGGACTTGACCCACCTTAATCTTGAATAAAGTAAATGCTTAGCGACCTAGATACGTGGTGATTGTCCAAGCTATATATATATGTAGGAGTTATGGTGGTTGCACTCGATTATCGGGTTATCTTGTGATCATGACTTGAATACCCTTGTTAAGTTATTATTGTGCATGTTTGGTAAATACTTATTCTCTTTTTGATGCTCATATTACGTGTGAAGCTTATTAGTAAGGTAAAATGTCAAGTGTTATCCCACATCCCTACTACTTGATATATTATGAGCTTTTGTGTATGGTTATTGGTTTGGCTATGCATGTGGATGTATTTTGTTTTATCCAGAGAAATATGTGATTTTATGATGATGCCCAATTTGAGTCTGGAGGAATATGTGATATTATGATGATGCCCGATTTGAGTCCGAAGGAATATGTGATATTATGATGATGCCCGGTGAATTTGGAGAAATATATGATATTATGATGATTCTCAATTTGAGTCCGGAGGAATGTGTGATATTATGATGATGCCCAATGAATACGGATAAATACATGAGTCAATCTGTCTACAACAACCCAAATCAAATCATGTTGACGACGCGAATGGGGTAACCCTGTCATAAAGTCCATGTTCACGTCCTCCCTCTTCCAAATGGGAATACAAAACTCCTGTAAGGTTCCACCAGATCCTTGGTGCTCTACCTTAACCCGTTGATAAGTAGCACACTTAGCCACAAATTCTATAATATCCTTCTTCATACCATTCCACCAATAGACTTTCCAAAAATTGCGGTGCATCTTGGTAGCTCTTGGGTGAATGGAGTAATGCGCACCATGTGCTTCTTCCATAATTCATTGCCTTAACCCATCAATGCACGATAGACACAGTCTACTCTGGTATCTCAACACACTATCTCCCTCTTGGGAGAAAACCTCTACCTTTTGATCTCTAACTGACTCCTTCAACTTAACTAGACTGGGATCCCTATCTTGATTTTCTTTCACTTCGGCAACCAAAGAAAATTCTGAACCATTTTGAACCCATATACTACCCTCAACTGAATTAACCAAATGAACGCCTAGTCTAGCTAACTGATAAACCTCCTGAATCAACTTCTTCTTATCATTGTCAACATGAGCCATACTATCCATAGACAATCCACTAAGGGCATCTGCCACTACAATTGGCCTTGCCCAGATGATACAACACACTCATATCATAGTCTTTTAACAAGTCCAACAAATTTCTATGGTAGAGATTCAACTCTCTCTGAAAAAACACATACTGCAAACTTTTGTGGTCTGTGAACACATCAACATGCACCCTATACAAATAGTGCCTCCAAATATTCAAGGACAACACATCAGCTGCTAACTTAAGATCATGGATAGGATAATTCTTTTCATGAGGCTTAATCTATCTAGAGGCATAGGCTATGACCTTACCTCTCTGCATCAAAACACAACCCAAACCAACTCTAGAATCATCATAATAGACAACGAATACATATGTACCATCTGGCAAGGTCAAAACTGGGGTTGAATTGAGTCGAGTCTTCAACTCCTAAAAACTCTTCTCATAGGAATCAGAACACTGAAACTTAACTTTCTTTTGAGTTAATATAGACATGGGAGACACAATAGGTGAAAACCCCTCAACAAACCATCAATAATAGATAGATAAACCCAAGAAACTTTTGATGTCTGATGGAGAATAGGTCTAGGCCAGTTTCTTACAGCTTCGATCTTTTGAGAATCAACTCTAATGCCATCACCGGAAACAATATGACTGAGGAAAGCTACTTACCTTAGCAAAAATTCACACTTGCTAAATTTGGAAAATAACTGGTGGTCTCTAAGAGTTTGCAACATGATTCTAAGATGGACTGCATGGTCATCCTCACTATGGGAATAAAAAAGGATATCATCGATAAAGACTATGACAAACATATCTAGGTACTTTTCAAACACTCGGTTCATCAGGTCCATGAAGTCGGCTGGGGTATTTATTAGCCTGAAGGACATGACTAGAAACTCAAAGTGACTGTAACGGGTTCTGAAAGCTGTCTTTGGAATATCACATTCCCTTACTTTAAGATAGTGATAGCTGAATCTAAGGTCTATCTTAGAGAAGTAACTTGCACCTTGGAGTCATCAATCCTAGGAAAAGGATATTTTTTTTTGATTGTGACTTTATTCAACTGACTGTAGTCAATGCACATTCGGAGAGAGACATCTTTCTTACTCATGAATAGGACGGGAGAGTCCCATGGAGAAAGACTGGGCCTTATGATGGCTTTATCTAAGAGGTCCTTAAGCTTCTCTTTTAACTCTTTAAGATCCATTGTATCCATACGATAAGAAGGAGTGGATATGGGTTGAGTATATATAAGAGGATTAATACCGAATTCAATTTCTCTATCGGGAGGTACCCTTAGCAGATCTTTGGAAAAAACTTCAGGAAACTCATTGACTATAAGGACCGACTGAACTGTTGGAGGCTCAGACTTAGTGTCTTTGACTCGAACTAAATGATAAATACACCCTTTCGATATTAATTTTTTGGCCTTAAGATATGATATGGAATGAATCTTGGGAGACACTGAATTACCTTTCCACTCAAAGACTGGCTCATCAACAAACTAAAATGTCATGACTCAGGTGTGACAATCTATAGATGCATAACAGGAATAGAGCTAATCCATGCTCAGAATAATGTCAAAATCGGTCATGTCTAACTCTATTAAGTCTTCTAATATTATTTTGTAAAGAATAGAGATAGGGCACTTTATATAGACTCATTTGGCAACGACTGACTCACCCACTGGAGTGGAAAATAAGAAGGACTTAAGAGTTTTTTCGGACCTATTTCAACATTCACTATAAATAAATGAGTCACACAAGAGAGATTTGACCCTTGGTCTAACAACACATAAACATCGAGATAAAAGACACAAAGCATTCCAATAACAACATCTGGCAAAATCTCCTTCTCCTAACGAGATGGCAAAATATAGAATTGATTTTGGCACTGACCGCCTGTAATACCCCATATTTTTCCTAGCTTAAATTCATCCTTAGAATATTAAGGGATAACTTCAAAACTAAATAGAATTTATTTCATGTGGAATTCTTTAGATTTAGCCTTTCCATGGTATTGGGAAATTGAATAAGCTTTCCATAGATACCAAATTCGCCCAATTCCAATACTCGGCGAAGGAGTTAAGAGATTAAGTTAACAGTGTGCCACCTAGGCAGTCACCCTATTGCGAAGATGGTTAAATTCTTAATTTTCATTTTCCAGTGGACCACTGTGATATTGGCGGATTGCAGAAAGGTCCATTTTACCATCTGTCAATTTCTAGTAGTCCAACGCTATAGTGGTACATTGCGCCGAAGGCCAAAATGGCATTCCTATAGGGCACAATGATGGTGGTGCGTCGCATTGAATTTTTAGGTCTCAATTGTCAAAATCCAGTGGGAAAATATGATAGCTCCGCATCGCGGAGGCCCCCAATTTTCTAATTGTCAAATTCCAGTGAGCCACCGCGATAGTAGCGCATCGCGGTGGCCCATTAAATCGGAACACCAGTTACATTTTTCATCTTCATTTAGGGGTTTAAAGAGGGTATTTTGGACTTTTTCCAAGCTCCCAATCCATCCAAACATAATATTTAAGATTATTCTAAGTACTTTATGCTCATTATTCACCATTCTTTTCAAAAGCAAAACCCTAGAAACCAAAAGCCCCTTCTCCAGAAACCAAATTCCACCATAGATTCTCCAAGAAAGATTTAGATTGAGGATTCCCGAGACAAAATATTCAGGATCTCCAAGAACTCATCTTTAAAAGCATCATAGGAACCCAATATTCAAGCTTTTCTTCTAAGATTATCAATTAAGGTATGTGGGGGTTTTCAGCAAGGATAATCCTTTCGTCATTTTGCCCAAAATTTATTTTAAATTCAACTTTAATGAATTTTATATGATTTCCCATAAAATTCAAGTTAGGGTTTACGCCCATCATTGTTATTTTCAAGTTTATGATATTTCCAATGATTTAAAAGTTGAATTCCATGATTATGTTCATATTTTCATTCATATTGCTGAAATTTCTAGATTTTATGATGAATTATAAATGTTTATATTGGAAATCAAGAATTTTAAGATGTTTTAACATGAGACTAACGGATGGGTTATTTATCCCAAGATTTAGTATCATTACTTCAAGAAAAATGATGCTTTAAGCCTCTTATGAGCAGATTATTTACAATTTTTCAGTAAATCTTTGATCTTTCGATCATTGGTTTAGCTTTGGAATCCACTACAGATTATTACAGTTATAGATTTAATCAGATAAATGCATAAATGGTTTTCATATAAATCTTTATGCTAGATTTAAAAAGTGGATTTCCAATGGTTTGAGCATACAAATTTAAGAGGGAGTAGTATTTAGCACCGAGTGAGAAGTGTGGGATTTGCATGTCCTATCTTCTACAGAACTACGAGGCAATGTAGGTACTAATTGAGATTACTCCCATTTTTATATGGATGACAGATTTAGCTTGTGATCGATCACCTGGATTAGGTTATACTCCTTGGTAAGAGTATGGCACCTCTCTCCAACGTGAGGTTTCTTCCTTAAGAGGTCAAGACATTTGACTCCATTTAGCTCACATGATTTATGTCGGTTACGAGAACCTCCCTGCTAGCTAATAGAAAAGATTAATAGAAAAGCTTTTCGAAATACTAAGTGTAAAGGCTCACAAACTTACTCAGATATTATTTTACTTAAGATTTCAGATTACAGAATTACAACTTTTAGTTTCAGACATACAAAGGTAAGCCCTTTTTCACTTAGCCTATATGATTTGAGAATAAAACAAAAATACAAATTTTAGAACTAAGTGTTATGACTGACAAGATTTATACTATATGCTTTACTATTCATAATTTATGATCTTCAGATTTCAGATTACTCAAGCCTATATGAGTCATTTATATTTAGTATGAATGGTTTTATAAAATGTGATGATAATGTTTTACTTTTGCATTCACCCCCATATACTCAGTACATCCTCAAATTACCGATCCACTTATACATCTATGTGCTACATTGTCTCATAATATGGTACAAGTCGTGGTATGTACAGTCAGAATCAGACAGTTGCAGATTCCAGCCAGCAGATGTGAGTCCTCCTACTTCAGGGACTTTAGGTAGATATTAATTATATACATTACTTTCCTAGTCTTATGTATTCATTAGTGGTAGTTGGGGTCTCTTCCTAGCTATCTATAGTCAGTAAAGTTGAGACTTCATAGACGTCAGTTAGAGTCAGTTATGTAAATTTAGTCCTTCTTTTCAAACTTTATCAGAATGTAAAAGTTGTATCAGTATTGTAATTTCATAGATTCCATCATTTTTATGTTTTCACATAGAAACCTCAGTCATTTTATATATATTTTATTAGTTGTTTAACAGTATGCCAGTTCATGGGTTAGCTGGGGATCAGTTGTGGTCCTAAGCACCATGTGACGTCTTGGGACAGATTTATAGGGCGTTACAAACTTGGTATTGGAGAACAAGGTTCAAGTGTTTTAGGGTGTCTGTGAAGCCGTGTCTATTAGAGTCTTGCGGATCGGTGCAGAGACGTCTGTACATTTTCTTCGAGAGGCTACAAGGTACTTAAGAAAGGTTTCCCCACTTTCATACTCTAGATCATGCAGTACAGTTGTTCTCTCCAAAATTCATTTCTACTCGTGTATTGCTCCAAAATTCTTCATCTATGACTTATTCTTGAGATAACATGATTAGCAAGTTCCAGTCCCTCTCCAGATAATGCTCTCAGATTTGCTAGCAGAAGCTTCAGAAGTCACATAAGGGGCTTGAGAGGAACTCCTTAGTGTGTTAAGTTCCTTGATTTGAATGTTTATGTTCTCATTTTTATGAGTTATTCAGTTGAGATAGAATAGGATATGTATTCAGATTCCTCATTATTCCTTTAATACAGATAGTGCTCATGAAAGGAGATAGTATGAACCTAGACTGTTAAATGTAGTGTGTATTCGAGGGGTATTATGGACTTCAGTGTGATGATTTATAAATAGTAGAAATTTATTATAAGTTGATGTATGGGTATGAAGAGTAGTGGCAAGAAAAGTGGGAATGACGATTGATAGAAAGTATAGAGATAAACGTATGCATACAGTAGATTTTGCATTATGCTGATATGTCTTTCGGTGTTAGTTTAGTGGAAGGTAGAGAATGAATTATTAGTTAAGGTAAATTGTTGTCTGCTTGATGTACGGAAGGAGTTATTGATGGTATTTATTGTATTTGAAAGGTATAGGATATTAGCGAAAAGTTTGGTGGTTTAGTATCGTTAATTTAGGCTTTCCTTGAGGTTACAAATAGGAGATTAGCTTAATCTTATAGAGCTATGATCGTAATTTAGATGTATAGAAGGGTAAATAGTAATGATGTGTAGAAGGAGGATGTGTTAATGGATTGTAAGTAAGATAGGCCATATGATTATGATTGATTATTGTTGTTATGAAGTTCTAGTGGACTAGTGTTTCTTGATGTTTTATTTTATAGCTTCCAAGAGAGAATTGTATGTGAGATTGGGTTGCTGCAGTATGTTTAGCACTAGACATTAAGTTTGAACAGTTGATGGTTATCAAAGTAGATGAAATGATTTCTTGGTTAGTGATGCTAGTTATATGGAAATGATCTAGTAGTCTTAAATAGTGTATGCAAGAAGTTTGAGTTCAGTTATCTGTAATTAAGTATGATGTTGTATGTATGATGAAGAAGTATGCCCAAGGTGATATGGGGTTTCTTTATTTTCTAAGGTTATTACGTGTTGTGTGTGATTAGTAGTACCGTTGAGTTGCTAAGTGGAAGAAGACTAGTTATATATATGTGATGTTCTTAATAGCTAAGTTAAGAAGTTATGGGTAGATGATGTTGAGCCTTTTTGGTATGATCTTGATTCTCAAGGTTTAGAAATACAAGTTTAGACATGTTATATTAGTAAGCTATGACAAGAGTAGTTTGGTTTATTAAAGGTTGGTGATATCTGTGTTAAGTGTTAGAATCTAAGTTTGAATCCTTGAAGATTGTGGAAATAGAAATAAGAGTTGGAGCTCTAGATAGTGTGAACTCAGGATATGGTTACACTTATGAAGATTCTAAGTTAGTAAGTGTTCATGATATTATGCGATGACTAGTGGGGCTATATAAGGGATAGAGTTGTACCTCAAAAGAAAGTATGAAAAGTGGGTTTTACACATTCAGGTGTAGTCTTTCAGAGTAAGTTTGTTATTTTCATGTATTGTTGTGTTCTAGACTCCATAGTACAATGAGTGTAGTTTATTTTCGAGTATAGCAAAGGGTTCTACAAACTTAGATTGATGGCTTAAAGCCAAAGAGGGAGATGATAGAATGAGTAACCAAGTCAGACTTCCAGATTCTAGTAAGTGACGCCAGTGTAGTATAGAAAGTCAGTAAGAGAGGATGATGCTCGACGACCTATTCTCATCTTAGTAAAAATTTTTATACTTCAGCTATCCCAATATCTACTCATGCCTTACGTGTCAGTCCCATAATTGTAGCACATGTTCATACGTATAATAGAGAGTCATGACTCTCTCAGTTCCTATTAAGAGGAGTTCCAGTTCATCTAGCAGTTGGAATCACATTCTAGATGTTATAAACTCCAAATTTAGGTCATGCACCTCATGACTCATGTACTCATGCTTTACAATATGTTCAATACCAGTACTCATGCAACACTCTTAACGATCAGCAAAATTCAGAGTTACATCATGTACGTCCTCAGATTAGATCTCTTTCATGAGTATATATTGTGAACACTCTCTTACTTAGACCTTGGTAAAGCGACAAGCTATGATTAGTATCCCTTTATGTTCCGAATCCTGATATTCCAACCTTTCAGCGACCTTCCCTTAGGTCAAGATAGTGATGATGAATATTTGTATGGATGGGAGAGAGTAAATATGTTATATTGGGAAAGATGGTGGTATGCTAGTTTTATGTAAGTCTATAAATGAAGAAATATTAAGGTGTAGCTTTTTGTGTATGACTTGGTTAGTTGAGAGTATTTTCTACGTGCCTTCTCAAGAATAGTACAAGGAAATTGTAATTGATAGAGGTGTTGGAGAATATGAGAAAGATGCTCATATGGGTAATCGTTTGGACGTGTATATGTGGTTATGAAGATAGGCTTGAACGTCATATTGGTGTATAACACAGTAGACAAGTGGTGCATTAATGAATTTCAAAGTAAGAGGTTGAATTTTTTATAGAAGTGATAAGAAGAATTATCTTAGAGCGGAGTAGTTACAACACTGCTTGGATATTAAATTCATGATTTAGATTAAGTTTTATGGTGTGATGATATGTGTAGCACCTTGTGATTCTGGGATTTGGCCTGACCACGATGAGAGAATTTTTTTCAGTTAAACTTTAGTATACGAGTTTATCAATGCCTCATGAGGATTATAAATTAAACCAAGTGATTATGGAATTTAAGGGGATAGTATAGTTAGAAGAGTATCTGAGAAAGTGTTGCTAAGCTTTAAAGTAAGAAGTTGCATCGCTTAAGACCTAAAAATTCCATCCTAGCTTATGATTTATGGATCTATGTTCCATTCTATAAAGTCGTAGCAATGTTGAAATTCTTTATTCAGATGTTTTGTTCAGATCATGCCCAAAGTTCCTTACTCCCTAACATCGTTAGAGTTTCTTAGAAAACTGTGGAAGAAATACTCCATCTGGGTTTGGGCATTTAGTATGATTCAGTCCATAAGTATCTTGTATATCATCTTAGTCTTTTCCTAGTATTTTAACCAAATCATTATCATTCGCGGATGAATGATCCCAAGGGAGAGATGTTGTAATTCCCCAAGTTTTCATGAAGTTTTCATGTCGTAAACCACTCATTTTTTCTCATGAAATCAGATCCAGCCTAAAGAAATTGTTACCTCTAAGTTGACTCTCTCATTTCGATCTCATCAATATAGTTATTTTCATGAAAGTTCATGCACTCATAGATCAATTTAGTAACCCACTCCGTTGGGATCCAGATATACAATTTTTTTAGTTATGCATGATATATTATAGCCTCAGATTCCTCAGTAATTTTAGTCTAATTAGACACATTCGAGGATGATTGTTCCCAAGAGGGAGATATTCAAATACCCCATATTTGTCCTAGCTTAAATTCATCCTTAGAATGTTAAAGGATATATTCCATACTTAATAGCAATTATTTCATGTGGAGTTCTTCAAATTTGGACATTCCATGGTGTGGAAATTGAATAAGCTTTCCAAAGATACCAAATTCGCCCAATTCCAACACTCGGTAAATGAGTTAATATGTTTTTAAATTGACAGTGTGCCACCTGGGCAGTCACCACATCGCGGAGATGGTTGAATTCATAAATGTCATTTTCCAGCGGACCACCACGATATTGGCACAACACGGATAGGTCCATTTTCTATTTGTCAATTTCCAGTAGTCCAACGCTATAGTGGCGTGTCGCACCGAAGGAAAAAATGGCATTCCTATAAGGAACAACGATGGTGGCGGGTCGCGTTGAAGTTCCAGGTCCCAATTATCAAAATTCAGTGGGACAATGCAAAAGCTCCACATTGCAGAGGCCCTCCATTTTCCAATCATCAAATAATAGTGAATCACTGCGATAGTGGCGCGTCACGGCGGCCCATTAAATTGGGACCCCAGTTACATTTTTCCAGCTTTATTTTGGGGTTTAAAGAGGGTATTTTGGACTTTTTCCTAGCTCCCAATCCATCCAAACATAAGTTTTAAGCTTATTCTAAGCACGTTATGCTCATTATTCACCATTCTCTTCAAAAGCAAAACCCTAGAAACCAAAAACTCCTTCTCCAAGAAACCAAATTCCACAATAGATTTTCCAAGAAAGCTTTAGATTGAGGATTCCTGAGATAGGCAAGAACTCATCTTCAAAAGCATCATAGGAATCCAATATTCAAGCTTTTCTTCTAATATCATCAATTAAGGTATGTGGGGTTTTTCAGCAAGGATAATCCTTTTGTCCTTGTACCCAAAATTTATTTTAAATTCAAATTTACTGAATTTTATATGATTTACCATGAATTTCAAGTTAGGGTTTACACCCATCATTGTTATTTTCAAGTTTATAATATTTTCAATGATTTAAAAGTTGAATTCCATGATTATGTTCATATTTTCATGCATATTGCTGAAATTTCTGCACAGTAAGCTTAGTCATTTTATATATATTTTATCAGTTGTTGAACAGTGTGCCAGTTCATGGATTAGCTTGTGATCTCTTATGGTCCTAAGCACCGTGTGGCGTCTCATGACAGATTTTTGGGGCATTAAAAACTTGGTATCATAGCACAATGGTCAAGTGTCCTAGGGTGTCTGTAAAGCCACCATGTCTAGTAGAGTCTTGCAGATCGGTACAAAGATGTCGGTACTTTTTTATCGAGAGGCTACAAGGCATTTAAGAAAAGTTTCACTCTTTTCATACTCTAGATCGTGCAGTGAAGTTGTTCTCTCCAAAATTCCTGTCTACTCGTGTGTTGCCCCAAAATTATTCATCTTTGACTTATTATTGAGATAACATAATTAGTAAGTTCCAGTCCCTCCCCAGATAATGCTCTCAGATTTGCTAGCAGAAGCTTCAAAAGTTACACAAGGGGCTTGAGAGGAGCTCCCTATTGTGTTAAGTTCCTTGAGTTAAAAGTTTATATTCTTATTTTTAAGAGTTGTTCAGTTGAGACATAATTGGATATGTATTCAAATTCCTCATTATTCCTTCAATACAGATAATGCTCATGAGAGGAGATAGTATGAACCTAGACTATTAAATGAAGTGTGCATTCGAGGGGTATTATGGATTTCAGTGTTATGATTTATAAATAGTAGAACCTTATTATAGGTTGAAGTATGGGAATAGAAGAGTAGTGGCAAGAAAAGTGGGAATGATGATTGATAGAAAGTATACTTATGCATGCTATAGATTTTGAATTATGCTAATATGTCTTTCTATGTTAGTTTAGTGAAAGGTAGAGAATGAATTATTAGTTAAGGTGAATTGTTGTATGCTTGAAGTACGAAAGAAGTTATTGATGGTATTTATTGTATTTGAAAGGTATAAGATATTAATGAAGTGTTTTGTGGTTTAGAATCATTAATTTAGGCTTCCCTTGAGGTTAGAAAAAGGAAATTAACTAAAACTTATAGAGCTATGATAGTAATTTAGATGTATAGAAGGGTAAATAGTAATAATGTGTAGAAAAAGGATGTGTTAATGGATTGTAAGAAAGACAGGCCATATGATTATGATTGATTATTGTTGTTATGAAGTTCTAGTGGACTAGTGTTTCTTGATGTTTTATTTTATAGCTTCCAGGAGAGAATTGTATGTGAGATTGGGTTTTTGAAGTATGTTTAGCGCTAGACATTAAGTTTGAACAGTTGATGGTCATCAAAGTGGATGAAATGATTTCTTGGTTAGTGATGCTAGTTATATGGAAGTGATCTAGTAGTCTTGAAGAGTATATGCAAAAAGTTTGAGTTCAGTTATCTATAATTAAGTATGATGTTGTATGTATGATAAGGAAGTATGCCTAAGGTGAAATGGGGTTGCATTATTTTCTAAGGTTATTACGTGTTGTGTGTGATTAGTAGTACCGTTGAGTTGCTAAGTGGAAGGAGACTAGTTATATATATGTGATGTTCTTAATAGCTAAGTTTAGAAGTTATGGGTAGATGATGTTGAGCCTTTTTGGTATGATCTTGATTCTCATGGTTTAGAAATACAAGTTTAGAGATATGATATTAGTAAGCTATGACAACATTAGTTTAGTTTATTAAAGGTTATGATATTCATGTTAAGTGTTAGAACTAAGTTTGAATCCTTGAAGATTGTGCAAATAGAAATAAGAGTTGAAGTTCTAAATGGTGTGAACTCAGGATATGGTTACACTTATGAAGATTCTAAGTTAGTAAGTGTTCAAGATATTATGCGATGACTAGTGGGGATATTTAAAGAATAGAGTTGTACCTCAAAAGGAAGTATTAGAAGTGGGTCTTACATATTCAGGTGTAGTCTTTCAGAGTAAGTTTGTTATTTGCATGTATTGTTGTGCGTTATTTGCATGTATTGTTGTGCTCTAGACTCCAGAGTGCAACGAGTGTAGTTCATTTTAGAGTATAGAAAAAGGTTCCACAGACTTAAATTGATTGCCTAAAGCCAAAGAGGGACATGATAGAATGAGCAACTAAGTAAGACTTCCAGATTCTTGTAAATGATACTAGTGTAGTATAGAAAGTTAGTAAGAGAGGATGATGCTCGACCTATTCTCATCTTAGTACAAAGTTTCGTACTTTAGCTATCCCAATATCTACTCATGCCTTATGTGTTAGTCCCATGATTGTAGCTCACGTTCAAGCGTATAATAGAGAGTTATTTACTCTCCCAGATCCTAGTAAGAGATCTTTAGTTCATCCAGCAGTTGGAATCACATTCCAGAAGTTATGAACTCCAAATTCAGGCCATGCTGCTCATGACTAATGTACTCATGCTTTACAGTATGTTCATTTCAAGTACTCATGCAACACTCTTAACGATCAGCGAAATTCAGAGTTTCATCATGTATGTCCTCAGATTAGATCTCTTTAATGAGTCCAGATCATGAACACTCTCTTCCTCAAGCCTCGCTAAAGTGTCAAGCTATGCTTAGTATCCCTTCATGTTCCGGATCCTGATATTCCAACCATTCAGCGACCTTCTCTTAGGTCAAGATAGTGACGATGAATAGTTGTGTAGATGGGAGAGAGTAAAAGTGTTATATTAGGAAAGATGGTGGTATGCTAGTTTTATGTAAGTATATAAATGAAGAAATATTGAGGTGAAGCTTTATGTGTATGATGGTTAGTTGAGTGTATTTTATGCGTGCCTTCTTAAAAATAGTTCCTGGAAATTGTTATTGATAGAGGTGTTAGAGACTATGAGAAAGATGCTCTTATGGGTAATCGTTTGGAAGTGCATATGTAGTTATGAAGATAGGCTTGAACGTCAAGTTGGTGTATAAGAGGATAGGCGAGTGGTGCATTAATGAATTTCCTAGTAAGAGGTTGAATTTGTTATAGAAGTGATAAGAAGAATTATCTTAGAACGGAGTAGTTACGACACTATTTGGATATTGAATTCATGGTTTAGATTAAGTGTTATGGTGTGATGATAGGTGTAGCACATTGTGATTTCGGGATTTGGCCTGACCTTGATGAGAGAATTTTTTTTCAGTTAAACTTTTGTATACAAGTTTATCAATGCTTCGTGAGTATTATAAGTTGAATCAAGTAATTATGGTATTTAAGGGGATAGTATAGTTAAGAGAGTATTTGAGAAAGTATTGTTAAGATTTAAGGTAAGAAGTTACGTTACTTAGGGCCTAGCAATTCCATCCTAGCTTATGATTTATGGATCTATGTTCCATGTTATAGAGCCGTAGCAATGTTGTAATTCCTTATTCAGATGTTTTGTTCAGATCATGCCCAAAGCTCCTTACTCCCTAAAATTGTTAGAGTTTGTTAGAAAAAATAAGGAAGAAATACTCCACCTTGGTATGGGCATTCAGTATGATTCTGTCTGTAAGTATCTTGTATATCATCTCAGTCTTTTCCTAGTATTTCAACCAAATCAGTATCATTCGGGGACGAACGATCCCAAAGGGGAGATATTGTAATGCCCCGAGTTTTCATGAAGTTTTCATGTCGTAAACCTCTCATTTTTTTCTCACGAAATTAGATCTAGCCTAAATAAATTGTTACCTGTAAGTTGACTCTCTCGTTTTGATCTTAGCCATATAGATATTTTCATGAAAGTTTATGCACTCACAGTTCAGTTTAGTAGCCCACTACGTTGAGATTTAGTTATACAATTTTTTTTAGTTATTCATGATAGCTTATAGACTCAGATTCCTTAGTAATTTCAGTCTAATTAGCCATATTCGAGGAAGAATGTTCCCAATGGGGAGTTATTGTAATACCCCATATTTGTCCTAGCTTAAATTCGTCTTTAGAATGTTAAGGGATAGCTTTCAAACCAAATAGCATTTATGTCGTGTGGATTTCTTTAGATTTAAACTTTCCATGGTATGGGAAATTGAATAAGCTTTCCATCATTACCAAATTCGCCCAATTTCGACACTCGGTGAAGGAGTTAATATGTTTTTAAGTTGACAGTGTGTTACCTGGGTAGTCACCGCATCGCGGAGATGGTTAAATTCATAAATGTCATTTTCAGTGGACCACCGTGATATTGGCACATCACGGATAGGTCCATTTTCCCATTTGTCAATTTCCAGAAGTCCAACGCTATAGTAGTGCATCGCGCCGAAGGCCAAAATGGCATTCCTTTAGGGAACCGCGATGGTGGCACATTGCGTTGAAGGTCTAGGTCCCAATTATCAAAATTCAGTGGGACAATGCAATAGCTCCACATCGCAGAGGCCCTCAATTTTCCAATCGTCAAATTCCAGTGAATCACCGCGATAGTGGCGGCCCATTAAATTGGGACCCAAGTTACATTTTTCCAGCTTCGTTAGGAGGTTTAAAGAGGGTATTTTGGACTTTTTCCTAGCTCCCAATCTGTCTAAACATAAGATTTAAGCTTATTCTAAGCACGTTATGCTCATTATTCACCATTCTCTTCAAAAGCAAAACCCTAGAAACCAAAAGCTTCTTCTCCAAGTAACCAAATTCCACAATAGATTTTCAAAGAAATCGTTAGATTGAGGATTCCTGAGATAGGATATTCAAGAACTCCAAGAACTCATCTTCAAAAGCATCATAGGAATCCAATAGTCAAGCTTTTCTTCTAATATTATCAATTAAGGTATGTGGGGTTTTTCAGCAAGGATAATCCTTTTGTCCTTGTGCCCAAAATTTATTTTAAATTCAAATTTACTAAATTTTATATGATTTCCCATGAATTTCAAGTTAGGCTTTACACCCATCATTGTTATTTTCAAGTTTATGATATTTCCAATGATTTAAAAGTTGATTTCCATGATTATGTTCATATTTTCATGCATATTGCTGAAATTTCTAAATTTTATGATGAATTATAAATGTTTATATTACCAAGCATGAATTTTAAGATGTTTTAACATGAGATTGACGCATGGTTTATTTATCCCAAGATTTAGTAATATTACTTCAAGAAAGATGATGCTTTAAGCATCTTATGAGCAGATTATTTACAGTTTTTCAGTAAAGCATTGATCTTTTGATCATTGGTTTAGCTTTGGAATCAACTACAGATTATTACAGTTACATATTTACTCAGATAAATACATAACTGGTTTTCATATAAATCTTTATGCTAGTTTTAAAAAGTGGATTTCCAATAGTTTGAGCATACAGATTTAAGAGAGAGTAGTATTTAGCACCGAGCGGGGAGTGTGGGATTTGCGTGCCCTATCTTCCATAGTACTATGAGCCAACATAGGTACTAATTGAGATTATTCCCATTTCTATATGGATGACAGATTTATCTTGTGATCGATAACCTGGATTAGGTTATACTCCCTGGTAAGAGTATGACATCTCTCTCCAATGTGAGGTTTCTTCCTTAAAAGGTCAAGACGTTCGAATCCATGTAGATCAAATGGTTTATGTAAGTTATGAGAACCTCTTTGCTACCTAACAGAAAATATTAATAGAAAAGATTTTAGAAAAAAACTAAGTGTAAAGGCTAACAAACTTACTCAGATATTATTTTATTTAAGATTTCAGATTACAAAATTACATCTTTTAGTTTCAGACATAAAAAGGTGAGATCTTTTTTCACTTAGCCTATACGATTTGAGAATAGAACAAAAATACAGATTTTAGAACTAAGTGTTATGACTGAGAGGATTTATACTATATGCTTTACTATTCATAATTTATGATCTTCAGATTACTCAAGCCTATGTGAGTCATTTACATTTTGCATGAATGATTTTATAAAATGTGATGATAATGTTTTACTTATGCATTCACCCCCATATAATCAGTACATCCTTAAATTACTGATCCACATATACGTCTATGTGATATATTATCTCATAATGTAGGTACATGTCGTTGTATGTATAGTTAGAATCAAACAGTGCTAGATTCCAGCCAGCAGATGAGGAGTCCTCTTACTTTGGGGACTTTAGTTAGATGTTATTTATATACTTTACTTTCCTACTCCTTTATATTGATTAGTGGTAGTTGGGGTCGTGTCCTAGCTATCTATAGTCAGTATAGTAGAGGCTTCATAGACGTCAGTTAGAGTCAGTTATGTAAATTCAGTCCTTCTTTGCAGACTTTATCAGAATGTAAAAATTGTATCAGTATTGTAATTTCATAGTTTTATCAGTATTGTAATTTCATAGATTCCATTATTTTTATGTTTCCGCACAGCAATCTCAGTTATTTTATATATATTTTATCAGTTGTTTAACAGTATGCCAGTTCATGGGTTAGCTTGGGATCACTTGTGGTACTAAGCACCGTGTGACATCTCGGGACATATTTTTGGGGCATTACAAACTTTGTACCAGAGCACAAGGTTCAAGTGTCCTTGGGTGTCTGTGAAGCCAAGTCTAGTAGATTCTTGCGGATCGGTACGGAGAAATCTGTACTTTTTCTTCGAGAGGCTACAAAGCATTTAAGAAAAGGTTCCCTCCTTTCATACTCTAGATCATGCAGTGAATTTATTCTCTCTGAAATTCCTGTCTACTCATGTGTTGACCAAAAAATCTTCATCTATAACTTTTTCTTGAGATAACATGATTAGTATATTCCAGTCCCTCCACAGATAATACTCTCGAATTTTCTAGAAGATGCTTCAGAAGTCACACATAGGTCTTGAGAGAAGCTCCGTAGTGTGTTAGTTCCTTCAGTTGAAAGTTTATGTTCTTATCCATATAAGTTGTTCAGTTGAGACAGAATTGGATATGTATTCAGATTCCTCATTATTCCTTTAATACAGATAGTGCTCATGAGAGAAGATAGTATGAACTTAGACTGTTAAATAAAGTGTGTATTAAAGGGGTATTATGGACTTCAGTGTTATGATTTATGAATAGTAGAACCTTATTAGAGGTTGAAGTATGGGTATAGAAGAGTAGTGGAAAGAAAAGTGGAAATGAAGATTGATAGAAAGTATAGAGATAAACTTATGCATGCTATATATTTTGCATTATACTGATATGTATGTAATACCCCGATCATTCCTTAAGCCTAAATTTGTCTTTTTGAATGGATATGTATGACTTTCAAAGTGATTGATGTTTAAAACATGTTGTATTTCTCTAATTTCCACTTTTTGTCATGTAGATCATTGAATAAGCTTTCCATCGATACCAATTTCATCAAAATCCCACATCAGATGAGTGAGTTATGGTAGTTTTACTGAATGCTATCGGATCGCCCAGGTTTGACGGTCGACCTGGTAGACCGTTAGGTCCTTGGTGGCCCGTCAAGTGTCTCTTCAAGCCAAGGAAGTAGCTCTCTTTTTGGGATGTCGTGTGACGGTCAAAGTGGTGGACCGTCACAAAGTTGACGGACCATCAAGGTGTCCGTTAGACCGAGACAGAATGTCTCATTTCTGGCCCTCAAGTGACGGACGACTTGGTGGACTGTCAGGTCAACCTTCATGTCAAGGCAGAACGTTCTAGTTTTGGCACTCGAGTGACGGACAATCTGGTGGACTGTCAGGAGACTTGACGGACCGTCAAATCGACCGTCACAGGCCCCGATCAACACATTTTAGCATTTTAAAAAAAGGGCATTTTGGTCATTTCCTCCCCATGTGGTCTTATATATATCAAAGTGGAGAAGATCCACTTATTTCCTTCTCCTTTCTCTTCCAATCTTCCAAGAATCTCCTAGAAACTAGGGTTTCTACAAGATCCAAAATCCAAATCCTCTTCTAAGAAATTTAGAGAATCTTCCATGATTTTCTCCAAGTTGGTCAAGAACTAAGTTTCCCAAGTCAAAGGCATCAAGAATCTTGGCCTAAAAGTGTGAGAAGAGTTCCAAACAAGTTTCCACATCTTCAAATCAAAATCCAAGGTATGTGGGGTTTGAAAAAAAACACTCTTTTCGTTCTTGTGCCTAAAGATTTACTTTCTATTATTGATTTACATGATTTTGCATGTTGGTTTACACCCAAATTTCTTTATTTATGATTTATGAGTTTTGAGTTTAATAAGTTTGATATTTATGATTATTTCACCATCATGTTTCTTAAATTGAGAATTTATTCCATGAGTTGTATAGTGTCATTATGTATTGATGATTTCTAAGTGATTTATGATAAGTGTCAAGATTTGTGTTTTTCTATGAGAAATTGTACTATTGAATATATATATATATATATATCGATATTTGAATTGAAAGTCAAGAATGAGCTTGATGATGTTTCCTTGAAGCTTTGGCATTTGAAATGATTTGATAAGAAAATGTACTTGATGTTGAGAAACATTGTTTGAATTTGAGTCGAGTTAGGAATCCATAGTCATATATGATTTACCAAAGAGATATACAGTTGTTTTGGTCTTCATGATAGACCCATGAGTTGATATTGATTGAGGTGGATTTCCTAACGCGTTCCGAGCTAAGTCTGGGAGGAGTATTTAGCACCGAGCGAGAAATTTAGTATTTACCCAGAACTACGTGCCATCATAGAATTGATGTTGATAATTGTGGGCCAATGGCCGAGTATGAGATTGTGATGATGAGATTGAGGTTGTACTCCCTGGCAAGAGTACGAAACCCCTGCCAATGTGGGGTTCTCTCCTTAGGAGAGAAAAATATTGGACTCTATGCGGCTCACATAAAGTAGTTATGTCGGTTATAAGAAACTCTCAAACCCATAATGATCTAAATACCTTGAGTTACCGAGTCATTCTAAGTCATGAGTCAAAGATTTTGAGTTGAGTTGAATGATTTATGAGATTTATGAAGCATGTGTTATTACTGATGATTTATGGAAATAATGTTTCAGCTAATTCAAGTGAAGATAGTTATTACTGTCAGCATGCATGATTTTCTTATACACTTATGATATTATTTAAAATGTTGCATCCACCACCACATACTCAGTACATTCCTAAGTACTGACTCACATACTCGTTTGTATTCTATATTTCCTCATGATATAGGTTCAGGTGCTCAGTATCATCTGTGACAGTGATCTATGAGTACCTTCATCTACATTCCTGCAGTTGGTGAGTCCTCATGGTTCGAGGACCTATGTTCATTATTTTTGTCTTGCTAATTGATGGTTGTTTATTTTTCTTTTCAGTATGAGCCAGTTGGGGATCTATCCCAATGGCTCTTAAGTCTTATGTAGTAGAGGCTTTGTCAGACTAGAGCACCAGTATGTACAGAACGTTAGTATTTTGATTGTACAGGAAAATATTACTTTGTATCACAGTATGTTCATCACATGATTATTCTTTCTTATTACCGCTCGATTATTGTCATGGTGAATTATAGGATTAAATACAGGCTCAGAGGGTTAGCTTAAGGCTGTGTGTGGCCTTAAGAACCGTGTGACATCTCGGGATAGGTTCTTGGGGCGTTACAATGTATTTCTGTGTTAGTTTAGTGGAAGGTAGAGAATGAATTATTGGTTAAGGTGAATTGTTGTATGCTTGAAGTACAGAAGAAGTTATTGATGGTATTTATTATATTTGAAAGGTATAGGATATAAATGAAGTGTTTGGTGGTTTAGTATCGTTAATTTAGGCTTCTCTTGAGGTTACAAAAAGGAGATTAGCTGAAACTTATAGAGCTATGATAGTAATTTAGATGTATAGAAGGGTAAATAGTAATGATGAGTAGAAGGAGGATATGTTAATGGATTGTAAGTAAGATAGGCCATATGATTATGTTTGATTATTGTTGTTATGAAGTTCTAGTGGACTAGTGTTTCTTGATGTTTTATTTTATAGCTTCCAAGAGAGAATTGTATGTGAGATTGGGTTGTTGAAGTATATTTAGCACTAGACATTAAGTTTGAATAGTTGATGGTCATCAAAGTGGATGAAATGCTTCCTTGGTTAGTGATGCTAGTTATATGAAAGTGATCTAGTAAGTTTGAAGAGTGTATACAATAAGTTTGAGTTCAGTTATCTGTAATTAAGTATGATGTTGTATGTATGATGAATAAGTATGCCCAAGGTGATATGGGGTTGCATTATTTTCTAAGGTTATTACGTGTTGTGTGTGATTAGTAGTACCGTTAAGTTGCTAAGTGGAAGGAGACTAGTTATATATATGTTATGTTCTTAATAGCTAAGTTAAAAAGTTATGGGTAGATGATATTGAGCCTTTTTGGTATGATCTTGATTCTCATGGTTTAGAAATACAAGTTTAGAGATGTGATATTAGTAATCTATGAAAAGAGAAGTTTGGTTAATTAACGATAGGTGATATCCGTGTTAAGTATTAGAATCTATGTTTGAATCCATAAAGATTGTGCAAATAGAAATAAGAGTTGAAGCTCTAGATGGTGTGAACTCAGGATATGGTTATACTTATGAAGATTCTAAGTCAGTAAGTGTTCAAGATATTTTGCGATGACTAGTGGGGCTATAGAAAGGATAGAGTAGTATCTTGAAAGGAAGTATTAGAAGTGGGGTTTACACATTCAGGTATAGACTTTCAGAGTAAGTTTGTTATTTGCATGTATTGTTGTGTTCCAGACTCCAGAGTGCAGCGAGTATAGTTCATTTTAGAGGATAGAAAAGGGTTCCACAGAGGTAGATTGATGGATTAAATCTAAAGAGGGAGATGATAGAATGAGTAACCAAGTCAGACTTATAGATTCTAGTAAGTGATGCCAGTGTAATATAGAAAGTCAATAAAAGAGGATGATGCTAGACCCATTCTCATCTCAGTACAAAGTTTCGTCCTTCAGCTATCCCAATATCTACTCATGCCTTACGTGTTAGTCCTATGATTGTAGCTTATGTTTATGCGTATAATAGAGAGTCATGTACTGTCCCAGTTCTTAGTAAGAGGAGTTCTAGTTTATCCCGCAGTTGGAATCACATTCTAGAAGTTATGAACTCCAAATTCAGGTCATACAGCTCATGACTCATGTACTCATGCTTTATAGTATGTTCAGTTCCAGTACTCATGCAACACTCTCAACAATTAGCAAAATTTAGAGTTACATCATGTACGTCATCAGATTAAATCTCTTTAATGAGTTTATATCATGAACACTCTCTTCCTCAGGCCTCAGTAAAGTGTCAAGCTATGCTTAGTATCCCTTCATGTTCCAGATCCTGATATTCCAACCTTTCAGGGACCATCCTTTAGGTCAAGATAGTAATGATGAACAGTTGTGTGGATGGGAGAGAGTAAATGTGTTATATTGGGAAAGATGGTGGTATGCTAGTTTTATGTAAGTCTATAAATGAAGAAATATTGAGGTGAAGGTTTTTGTGTATGACTTGGTTAGTTGAGAGTATTTTATGCCTCCCTTCTTAAGAATAGAACATGGAAATTATAATTGATAGAGGTGTTAGAGAATATGAGAAAGATGCTCTTATAGGTAATTGTTTGAAAGTGCATATGTGGTTATGAAGATAGGCTTTAACGTCATGTTGGTGTATAACAGGGTAGGCGAGTGGTGCATTAATGAATTTCCTAGTAAGAGGTTGAATTTGTTATTGAAGTGATAAGAAGAATTATCTTAGAGCGGGGTAGTTACGACACTGCTTGGATATTGAATTCATGATTTATATTAAGTGTTATGGTATGGTGATATGTGTAGCACCTTGTGATTTTAGGATTTGGCCTGACCATGTTGAGAGAATTATTTTTCCTGTTAAACTTTAGTATACGAGTTTATCAATGCCTCATGAGGATTATAAGTTAAATCAAGTGATTATGGAATTTATGGGGATAGTATAGTTAAGAGAGTATCTGAGAAAGTGTTGCTAAGCTTTAAAGTAAGAAGTTGCATCACTCAATGCTTAGTATTTCCATCCTAGCTTATGATTTATGGATCTATGTTCCATGCTATAGAGTCGTAGCAATGTTGAAATTCCTTATTCAGATGTTTTGTTCAGATCATGCCTAAAGTTCCTTACTCCGTAACATCATTAGAGTTTCTTAGAAAACGTGTGGAAGAAATACTCCATCTGGGTCTGGGCATTCAGTATGATTCAGTACGTAAGTATCTTGTATATCATCTTAGTCTTTTCCTAGTATTTCAACCAAATCAGTATCATTCGGGGACGAACGATCCCAAGGGGGAGATGTTGTAATGCCCCGAGTTTTTATGTCATAAACCTCTCATTTTTTTCTCACGAAATCAGATCCAGCCTAAAGAAATTGTTACCTCTAAGTTGACTCTCTTATTTCGATCTCAGCCATTAGCTATTTTCATAAAAGTTCATGTAATCACAAATCAATTTAGTAGCCCACTACGTTGGGATCCAGTTATACAATTTTTTTTGGTTCTGCATGATAGCTTATAGCCTCAGATTCCTCAATAATTTCAGTCCAATTAGCCACATTCGAGGACGAATGTTCCCAAGAGGGAGATATTGTAATACCCCATATTTGTCCTAGCTTAAATTCGTCCTTAGAATGTTTAGGGATAGCTTTCAAATTGAATAGCATTTATTTCGTGTGGAGTTCTTCATATTTAGACATTTCATGATGTGGGAAATTGAATAAGCTTTCCATCGATACCAAATTTTCCCAATTTCGACACTCGGTGAAGGAGTTTATACGTTTTTAAGTTGACAGTGTGCCACTTGGGCAGTCATCGCGTTGCGGAGATGGTTAAATTCATAAATGTCATTTTTTAGTGGACCACCGTGATATTGGCGCATCGAGGATAGGTCCATTTTCCTATTTGTCAATTTACAGTAGTCCAACGCTATAGTGGCGCATTGCGCCGAAAGCCAAAATGGCATTCCTATAGGGAACAACGATGGTGGTGCATCGCGTTGAAGTTCCAGGTCCCAATTGTCAAAATTCAGTGGGACAATGCAATAGCTCCGCGTCACGGAGGCCCTCAATTTTCCAATTGTCAAATTCCAGTGAGTCACTGCGATAGTGGCGCGTTGCGGTGGCCCATTAAATTGGGACCCCAATTACATTTTTCAGCTTTATTTAGGAGTTTAAAGAGGGTATTTTGGACTTTTTTGAAGTTCCCAATCCGTCCGAACATAAATTTTATGCTTATTCTAAGCACTTTATGCTCATTATTCACCATTCTCTGCAAAAGCAAAACCCTAGAAACCAAAAGCTTCTTCTCTAATAAACCAAATTCCACCATAGATTCTCCAAGAAAGCTTTAGATTGAGGATTCCTGAGATAAGCTATTCAAGAACTCCAGAAATCATCTTCAAAAGCATCATAGGAATCCAATATTCAAGCTTTTCTTCTAAGATCATCAATTAAGGTATGTGGGGTTTTTCAGCAAGGATAATCCTTTTGTCCTTGTGCCCAAAATTTATTTTAAATTCAAATTTACTGAATTTTATATGATTTCCCATGAAATTTAAGTTAGGGTTTACACCCATCATTGTTATTTTCAAGTTTATGATATTTCCAATGATTTAAAAGTTGAATTCCATGATTATGTTCATATTTTCATGCATATTGCTGAAATTTCAAGATTTTATGATGAATTATAAATGTTTTTATTACCAAGCATGAATTTTAAGATGTTTTAACATGAGATTGATGCATGGGTTATTTATCCCAAGATTTAGTGTTATTACTTCAAGAAAGATGATGCTTTAAACATCTTATGAGCAGATTATTTATAATTTTTCTGCAAAGCTTTGATCTTTCGATCATTGGTTTAGCTTTGGAATCCACTACAGATTATTACAGTTACAGATTTACTCAGATAAATGCATAACTAGTTTTCATATAAATCTTTATGCTAGTTTTAAAAAGTAAATTTCCAATGGCTTGAGCATACAGATTTAAGAGGGTGTAGTATTTAGCACCGAGTGGGAAGTGTGGGATTTGTATGCCCTAACTTCCACAGAACTATGAGCCAACGTAGGTAATGATTGAGATTATTCCCATTTTTATATGGATTAAAGATATAGCTTGTGATCGATTACCTAGATTAGGTTATACTCCCTGGGAAGAGTATGACACCTCTCCCCAACGTGAGGTTTCTTCCTTAGAAGGTCAAGACATTAGACTTCGTGTAACTCACATGGTTTATGTCGGTTAAGAGAACCTCCCTGCTAGCTAACATAAAATATTAATAGAAAAGCTTTTAGAAAAATAAAGTGTAAAGGCTCACAAACTTACTCAGATATTATTTTATTTAAGATTCAAATTACATAATTACAGCTTTTAGTTTCAGACATAAAAAGGTGAGCCCTTTTTTCACTTAGCCTATATGATTTGAGAATAGAACAGAAATACAGATTTTAGAACTAAGTGTTATGAATGAAAAGATTTATACTATATGCTTTATTATTCATAATTTATGATCTTCAAATTTCAGATTACTCAAGACTATGTGAGTCATTTACATTTAGCATGAATGATTTTACAAAATGTGAAGATAATGTTTTACTTATGCATTCACCCCCATATACTCAGTGCATCCTCAAAGTAATGATCCATATATACGTCTATGTGCTACATTGTCTCATAATGTAGGTACAAGTCATGGTATGTACTATTGCATCAAACAGTTGCGAATTCCAACCAGCAGATAAGGAGTCCTTCTACTTTGGGGACTTTAGTTAGATATTATTTATATACTTTACTTTGCTTCTCCTATGTATATATTAGTGGTAGTTAGGGTCGCATCTTATCTATCTATAGTCAGTATAGTAGAGGCTTTATAAACGTTAGTTAGAGTCAGTTATGTAAATTCAGTCCTTCTTTTCAGACTTTATCAGAATGTAAAAGTTGTATCAGTATTGTAATTTTAGAGATTCCATCATTTTTATGCTTCCGCATTGCAAGCTAAGTTATTTTATATATAGTTTATCAGTTGTTTAACAGTATGCTACTTTATGGGTTAGCTTGGGATCACTTGTGGTCCTAAGCACCGTGTGACGTCTCAGAACAGATTTTCGGGGCATTACAAACTTGGTATCAAAGCATAAAGTTCAAGTGTCCTAGGGTGTCTATGAAGCCGTTTCTAGTAGAGTCTTATGGATTGGTACAAGATGTCTGTACTTTTTCATCGAGAGGCTACAAGGTATTTAATAGAAGTTACCCTCCTTTCATACTCTAGATCATGCAGTAAAGTTGTTCTATCCAATATTCCTGTCTACTCGTGTGTTGCCCTAAAATTCTTCATCTATGACTTATTTTTGAGATAATATGATTAGTAAGTTCCAGTCCCTCCCCAGATAATGCTCTCAGATTTGCTAGCGGAAGCTTCAAAAGTCACACAAGGGGCTTGAGAGGAGCTCCTTAGTGTGTTAAGTTCCTTGAGTTGAAAGTTTATGTTTTCATCCTTATGAGTTGTTTAGTTGAGACAGAATTGGATATGTATTCAGAT
This sequence comes from Capsicum pubescens, assembly GCA_030864215.1. NCBI lineage: Eukaryota > Viridiplantae > Streptophyta > Magnoliopsida > Solanales > Solanaceae > Capsicum > Capsicum pubescens. Next base: position 75,681,589 of record CM061538.1, on the reverse strand, counting down.
TCCTCATTATTCTTTCAATACAGATAGTGCTCATAAGAAGAGATAGTATGAACCTATACTGTTAAGTGAAGAGTGTATTTGAGGGGTATTATGGACTTTAGTGTTATGATTTATGAATAGTAAAACCTTTTTATAGGTTGAAGTATGGGTATAGAAGAGTAGTGGCAAGAAAAGTGGGAATGACGATTTATAGAAAGTATACTTATGCATGCTATAGATTTTGCATTATGCTGATATGTCTTTCTGTGTTAGTTTAGTGGAAGGTAGAGAATGAATTATTCATTAAGGTGAATTGTTGTATGCTTGAAGTAAGGAAGGAGTTATTGATGGTATTTATTGTATTTGAAAGGTATAGGATATTAATGAAGTGTTTGGTGGTTTTGTATCGTTAATTTAGGCTTCCCTTGAGGTTAGAAAAAGGAAACTAGCAGAAACTTCAAGAGCTATGATAGTACTTTAGATGTATAAAAGGGTAAATAGTAATAATATGTAGAAGGATGATATTTTAATGGATTGTAAGTAAAATAGGCCATATGATTATGATCGATTATTGTTGTTATGAAATTCTAGTGGACAAGTGTTTCTTGATGTTTTATTTTATAGCTTCCAATAGAGAATTGTATGTGATATTGGTTTGTTGAATTATGTTAAGCACTAGACATTAAGTTTGAACAATTGATGGTCATCAAAGAGGATGAAATGATTTCTTGGTTAGTAATGCTAGTTATATAGAAGTGATCTAGTAGGCTTGAACAGTGTATGCAAGAAGTTTGAGTTCAGTTATCTGTAATTAAGTATGATGTTGTATGTACAATGAAGAAGTATGCCCAAGGTGATATGAGTTGCATTATTTTCTAAGGTTATAACGTGTTGTGTGTGATTAGTAGTACCGTTGAGTTGCTAAGTAGAAGGAGACTAGTTATATATATGTGATGTTCTTAATAGCTAAGTTAAGAAGTCATGGGTAGATGATGTTAAGCCTTTTTGGTATGATCTTGATTCTCATGGTTTAGAAATACAAGTTTAGAGATGTGATATTAGTAAGCTATGACAAGAGTAGTTTGGTTTATTAAAGGTTGGTGATATTTATGTTAAGTGTTAGAATCTAAGTTTGAATCCTTGAAGATTGTGCAAATAGAAATAAGAGTTGAAACTCTAGATGGTGTGAGTTCAGGATATGGTTACACTTATAAAGATTCTAAGTCAGTAAGTGTTCAAGATATTATGCGATGAAAAGTGGGGCTATAGAAAGGACAGAGTTGTACCTCGAAATAAAGTATTAGAAGTGGGTTTTATACATTTAGGTGTAGTCTTTCAGAGTAAGTTTGTTATTTGCATTTATTGTTGTGTTCCAGACTCCAGAGTGCAACGAGTGTAGTTTATTTTATAGTATAGAAAAGGGTTCCACAGACTTAGATTGATGGCTTAAAGCCAAAGAAGGAGATGATAGAATGAGTAACCAAGTCAGACTTCCATATTCTAGTAAGTGATGCCAGTGTAGTATAGAAAGTCAGTAAGAGAGGATGATGCTCGACCCATTCTCATCTTAGTACAAAGTTTCGTACTTCAGCTATCCCAATATCTACTCATGCCTTACGTATCAGTCTCATTATTGTTGCTCATGTTCATGCATATAACAGTGAGTCATGTACTCTCCCAGTTTATAGTAAAAGGAGCTCCAGTTCATCTAGTAGTTGGAATCACATTCCATAAGTTATGAACTCTAAATTTAGGTCATGCATCTCATGACTCATGTACTCGTGCTTTACAGTATGTTTAGTACCAGTACTCAAGCAACACTCTTAACGATCAACGAAATTCAGAGTTACATCGTGTACATTCTCAGATTAGATCTCTTTAATCAGTCTATATCGTGAACACTCTTTTTCTCAGGCCTCGGTAAAGTGTCAAGCTATGCTTAGTATCCGTTTATGTTCTGGATCCTGATATTCTAACCTTTCAGCGACATTCCCATAGGTCAAGATAGTAATGATGAATAGTTGTGTGGATGGGAGAGAGTAAATGTGTTATATTGTGAAAGATGATGGTATGCTAGTTTTATGTAGTTCAAAATTGAAAAAATATTGAGGTGAAGCTTTTTGTGTATGACTTGGTTAGTTGAGAGTATTTTATGCGTGCCTTCTTAAGAATAGTACATGGAAATTGTTATTGATAGAGATGTTAGAGAATATGAGAAAGATGCTCTTATGGGTAATTATTTGGAAGTGCATATGTGGTTATAAAAATAGGCTTCAACGTCATATTGGTGTATAACAGGGTAGGCGAGTGGTGCATTAATTAATTTCCTAGTAAGAGGTTGAATTTTTTATAGAATTGATAAGAAGAATTATCTTAGAGAGGAGTAGTTACGACGCTGCTTGGATATTGAATTCATGATTTAGATTAAGTGTTGTGGTGTGGTGATATGTGTAGCACCTTGTGATTTTGAGATTTTTCCTGACCATGATGAGAGAATTTTTTTGAGTTAAACTTCAGTATATGAGTTTATCAATGCCACATGAGGATTATAAGTTGAATCAAGTGATTATGGTATTTAAGGGGATAGTATAGTTAAGAGAGTATCTGAGAAAGTTTTGCTAAGCTTTAAAGTAAGAAGTTGCGTCGCTTAAGGCCTAGCAATTCCATCCTATCTTATGATATATGGATCTATGTTCCATGATATAGAGCCGTAGCAATGTTGAAATTCCTTATTCAGATGTTTTTTCAGATCATGCCCAAAGTTCCTTACTCCCTAACATCGTTAAAGTTTCTTAGAAAAAGAGTGGAAGAAATACTCCATATGGGTATGGGCTTTCAGTATGATTCAGTCAGTAAGTATCTTGTATATCATCTCAGTCTTTTCCTAGTATTTCAACCAAATCAGTATCATTCGGGGACGAACGATCCCAAGGGGGAGATGTTGTAATGCCCCGAGTTTTCATGAAATTTTCATATCGTAAACCTCTCATATTTTACTCATGAAATAAGCTCCAGCCAAAAGAAATTGTTACCCCTAAGCTGACTCTCTCATTTCGATCTTAGCCATATAGCTATTTTCATGAAAGTTCATGCACTCACAGATCATTTTAGTAGCCCACTACGTTGGGATTCAGTTATATAATTTTTTTTAGTTATGTATGATAGCTTATAGCCTCAGATTCTTCAGTAAAGCCACATTCGAGGATGAATGTTCCTAAGGGGGAGATATTATAATGCCCCATATTTTTCCTAGCTTAAATTTGTCCTTAGAATTTTAAGGGATAGCTTTCAAACTGAATAAAATTTATTTTGTGTGGAGTTCTCCAGATTAAGACTTTTCATGGTGTGGGAAATTGAATAAGCTTTCCATCGATACCAATTTCGACACTCGGTGAAGGAGTTAATACGTTTTTAAGTTGACAGTGTGCCACTTGGGTAGTCACCGCATCGCGGAGATGGTTAAATTCATAATTGTCATTTTCCAGTGGACCACCGTGATATTGATGCATCGCATAAAGGTACATTTTCCTATTTTTTAATTTATAGTAGTCCAACGCTATAGTGGCGCGTCGCGCTGAAGGCCAAAATTGCATTCCTATAGGGAACCGCAGTGGTGGTGTATCGCGTTGAAGGTCCAACTCCCAATTGTCAAAATTCAGTGAGACAATACGATAGCTCCATATCGCGGAGTTCCCTAATTTTCCAATCGACAAATTCCAGTGAGCCACTGCGTTAATGGCGCGTCGCGGTAGCCCATTAAATTGGGACCCCAGTTACATTTTTCCATCTTAGTTTAGGAGTTTAAAGAGGGTATTTTGGACCTTTTCCAAGCTCCCAATCCATCCAAACATAATATTTAAGCTTATTCTAAGCACTTTATGCTCATTATTCACCATTCTCTTCAAAAACAAAACCCTAGAAACCAAAAGCCCCTTCTCCAAGAAATCAAATTCCACCATAGATTCTCCAAGAAAGCTTTAGATAGATGATTCCCGAGATAAGATATTCAAGAAATCAAAGAACTCATATTCAGAAGCATCATAGGAATTCAATATTCAAGCTTTTCTTCTAAGATAATCAATTAAGGTATGTGGGCTTTTTCAGCAAGGATAATCCTTTTGTCCTTGTGCCCAAAACTTCTTTTAAATTCAAATTTACTGAATTTTATATGATTTCCCATGAAATTCAAGTTAGGATTTACACCCATCATTGTTATTTTCAAGTTTATGATATTTCCAATGATTTAAAAGTTGAATTCCATGATTATGTTCATATTTTCATACATATTGCTGAAATTTCTAGATTTTACGATGAATTATAAATGTTTATATTACCAAGCATGAATTTTAAGGTGTTTTAACATGAGATTGGTGCATGGGTTATTTATCCCATGATTTAGTATTATTACTTCAAGAAAGATGATTCTTTAACAATCTTATGAGCAGATTATTTACAATTTTTCAGTAAAGCTTTGATCTTTAGATCATTGGTTTAGCTTTGGAATCCACTACAGATTATTACAGTTACAAATTTAATCAGATAAATGCATAACTAGTTTTCATATAAATCTTTATGCTAGTTTTAAAAAGTGTATTTCCAAAGGTTTGCGCATACAGATTTAAGAGGGAGTAGTATTTAGCACCGAGTGGTAAGTGTAGGATTTACATGCCCTACCTTCCACAGAACTACCAGCCAATATAGGTACTGATTGAGATTATTCCCATTTCTATATGAATGAAAGATTTAGCTTGTGATCGATCACCTGGATTAGGTTATACTCCCTGGCAAGAGTATGATACCTCTCCCCAACGTGCGGTTTCTTCCTTAGGAGGTCAAGACGTTGGACTCCATATAGGTCACATGGTTTATGTCTGTTAAGAGAACCTCCTTGCTAGCTAATAGAAAATCTTATAGAAAAACTAAGTGTAAAGGCTCACAAACTTACTCAGATATTATTTTACTTAAGATTTCAGATTACAGAATTACAACTTTTAGTTTCAGACATAAAAAGGTGAGCCTTTTTTTCACTTAGCCTATATGATTTGAGAATAGAACAGATATATAGATTTTAGAACTAAGTGTTATGACTCACAAGATTTATACTATATGCTTTACTATTCATGATTTATGATCTTTAGATTTCAGATTACTCAAGCCTATGTGAGTCATTTACATTTAGCATGAATGATTTTATAAAATGTGATGATAATGTTTTACTTATGCATTCACCCCCATATACTCAGTACATTCTCAAAGTACTGATCCATATATACGTCTATATTCTACATTGTCTCATAATGTAGGTACAAGTCATGATCTGTACAGTCAGAATCAGACAGTTGCAGATTCCTGCCAGCAAATGAGGAGTCCTCCTACTTTGGGGACTTTAGTTTGATGTTATTTATATACTTTACTTTCCTACTCCTATGTATTGATTAGTGGTAGTTGGGGTCGTGTCCTTGCTATCTATAGTCAGTATAGTAGAGTCTTCATAGACATTAGTAAGAGTCACTTATATAAATTCTGTCCCTTTTTTCAGACTTTATCAGAATGTAAAAGTTGTATCAGTATTGTAATTTCACAGATTCCATCATTTTTATGTTTTTGCACAGCAAACTCAGTCATTTTATATATATTTTATCAGTTGTTTAACATTATGCCATTTCATGGGTTAGCTTGGGATCACTTTTGGTCTTAAGCACCGAGTGATGTCTTGGGATAGATTTTTGGGGTGTTACACTGCCACCGGTATTGGATGATGCGCCCTGAGGAGGGACTGGGTGACCTAGTAGAGCTGGTGCGCTAGTATCCTGAGCCTGGGGATGAACATACCGGATTCCCTTTCTTAGCATACGAGCACTCTTTGATTCTGTGACCCAACATAACACATCCATAGCAACCCTTCATTTCTGTAATACCCCGCATGTCTCTAAGCTAGGAAGTGAATAAGTTTTCCTACGTATGAAACCTCCTATCCTGTGAGTAGTATTTTAGTGCATGACTTACAATGAATATCCTAGAGATAGGATAGCTTGCGATGTCTTAAGCATGCTCATATGAGTAACTTAGAGTGATGCAAGCTAAGAGTTTTTGAATCCATCAAGTCTTAGTGTACGATTTTACAAGGATCATCTTTGAACAAGAATAACATTATTTATATGTGACATTTTGGCTGATTTATACCCACCAAATTGTATAGAATCAAATTAGATTTCCAACGATACCAATTTCATCAAAATCCGACGCCCGAGCAAGGAGTTATGGCCTTTCAAAGTAAAATGCGTTGCCTAACCAATTGCACATGGCCACTGGAAAGCATAGGCGATATCATATGCGGCGCCTATGTAAAGCATAGGTGATATCATATGCGGAGCCTATGTAAATATATGCGATATCATATGCGGCGCCTATGTATGATTTCAGCCACGAAAACACTTAGTTTTTGAGTTATTTCGAGGGTAGTTAAGTATTTTAACACTCCTTACATGTCCCTAAACCTAACCTCACGAAATTTATAGATTTTAAACACATTACAACCCTATTAACATCTCAAAGTTCATTATCCAAGAGCACTATAGGAGAAAAACAACTAGGGTTGCACAATCAATCTTGAAGATCAAATTTCAAGGAAATTCCTCCGTCAATCATCAAGAACCTCCCTTCCAAGGTATGCATAGTGTTCATCCATGGATTCCTATCATCCGTGGAGTTCAAGAATCAATATTTAAAATACAAAAGCTTGGTTGGTTGTGGTGATATGATTATACCCATGTTGATGCTTGTTTGTTTTGCTATATAATAGTATCGTGACTGTATATCTCATGAAAGTTATGTTGTTAGTTGAAAAACATGATCTTTAGATGGATTGATAGAATGCAAGTATGAAATCCACCTATGCCTTAAATAATGCATGCAAGGTGTTTGATAAAATGCCTAGTATGTTAGAACTTCATATTTACATGATTTCATGATATCTAAATAACAAGTTCATGTTAGCCATACACTTCAATATGAATTTCCATGCAAATTATGTGTTGTTATTGTTGTGGTATAAAGCATGTATGATAATGGAGATATAAATTATGTACACAAAATATATCCATGATTTTCCTATCATGTTTGAAATGTTGAATAAATACATGAAGTATACTATCCCCTGCTTATGATATTGTGATTTGTGGACTCAAATCTTGTGATCAAGTCATGTCATATGTGTTAGTTTCCTCCTATCGAGTACTGGGGGTATTCGTACCCAAAAACTATAGCTGTGTGCCTAGAGCCATGTCATGTTTCACGATATCCGAACTTAAGCTATGATTCCATAGAATTCAGTCAGTCATGTGACTCAGGAAAACCTCATGATCTCGGTCAGTTGTCAGATATCGGTAACATTCTGCCAGTCAATGGAATTCAGTAAGGTTAAGTCATGTATAGTCAGTTATTCATGTCCAGTCCCTCCAGATAGGAGTAGAGGTTAGCACCGAGTGAACCCAAGGATAGGAACTCACCCGCCAGTTCAGGGTGTGATTCTTAGAAGTAGTCCTTGTGTTCTAGAACTACGTAGCCAGAGTAGGTTGAGATATCTTAACCTATCAGATTAGGGTTGATGAGGCGGTTTAACCTGTCAGTTAGGGTTCCCACCGTTCTCATTGAGTACCTGCCAGATAAGGGTCACTCACAAGTTGTCCTTACCCATGGCACGGTATTGACACCCCTCCAGTCGGGGCAGAGATTAGACCCCAGCTTAGCCATAACGGCATACCTGGGGCATGTCGGTTAAACACTACCTCCCACAGTTTCAGTATCAGTCTCAGTAAAAGAACTCAGGGCGTTCTTTAGATTTCAGTATAAACAGGACTGTCAGATACAGTCATTATGTTCTTCAGATTTCAGTATATACAGGACTGTCAGATACAGTCTCCCATGTTATCATCTTGCAGTATCAGTCATGACAGTTATCAGTAAACTATGTATTAGCTTACAGGTCTTGCTATCACGCATTCACGGTCCCAGTTTCTATATATGCATGTTTGCACTCCCACGTTCATATTAGTCAGTTAGTGTTGTTCATGTATGAAACCCTTTATGTTATGCCTACCTTCCTCGTATACTCAGTACTCCAGTTGTACTGACGCATTTGCGCTATGGTGCTTTTTTTCATGTTACACCATAGGTTTCGAGACACGAGCTCCAGCCCAGCAGTAGCGGTAGCATTCCAGTCGCAGAGACACAGTGAGTCCTCATTGATTCGAGGACAATATGATTTGATACATTTATTTATGTCTTCAGTTCAGTGTTACGAAGTTAGTTGGAGACATGTTCCTTCAACTCCTTATTCAGATTGTTTAGAGGCTTTCAAACTTAGCTTTCAGAATGAGTTGTTTTGGGTATTTTCAGTCACATAGATGTTATGATTTACAGACATGGTTTTATTCAGTTGAACCTTATGGCCTTACAGTTTTACGTATTCCACATTATTATGTCATGATTTGCAGTAAACAGGTACAAATATTAGTCATGGGTTAGCTTGTGGTCCCTCGGGGTCATGAGAACCGTGTAGCATTTTGGTTTAGAAAATCGGGGCGTTACAATATCAGAGCCTAAGGTTCAAGAGAGTCCTAGGAAGTTTGAAAGCCGCATCTAGTAGAGTCTTGTACATTGGTGTGTTGCGCACCACATTTATGTACAAGAGTCTATAAGTTGTTTTAGGAACAGTCCCCTTTCTTCAGTATTCATGTCATGCTAGTGAGCATAATTACAAGTTAAACTCTCAGTCAAATCCATTCTTATCTTATTCCAGACCATGGCCCCAAAGAGAAGAAACCATCCAGCTCCTCATCCCGAAGATCCTTTGGGCGAACATGTTTCCCATGCGGAGTTTAGAGCCTCATTTACCATACTTGCTCAGTCCATGGATTCATATAATGAATGTCCACCAGTCATTCCGGCCAATCCAGTGGCCAATTCCATAGCAGCTAGGGTTCGGGACTTCACCCGGATGAACCCTCCATATTTCCATGGGTCTAAGTCTGATGAGGACCCTCAAGAGTTCATTGACCAAGTACAGAAGGTCATTGAAATCATGGGTGTTACTTATATTAAGAGTGCCGAGTTAGCCGCCTACCAGTTATAGGATGTTGCTCATGATTGGTACAAACAATGGAAGTCTGAGAGGTTAGATGATGCAGGCCCTATCGAGTAGGAGGAATTTGTCACAATTTTCTTAGACAGATTCTTTCCCCAAAAGCTGAGAGAAGCCAAAGTTCTTGAGTTCATCAACCTCAGGCAGGGGAATATGACGGTTAGGGAGTATTCTCTCAGATTTACTCAGCTAGCCAGGTATGCTCCTCATATGGTTGGAGACAATAGAGCTAAGATGAGCAAGTTCGTGTCAGAGGTCAACGATAGCATGGTAAATGAGTGTAGATCTGCGATGCTGATTGGTGATATGACCTTAGCCAGAATCATGACCCATGCCCAACAAGTAGAAGAGCAGAAGGTTAAGATTAGGGAGAGGCAGAACAAGAGAGCAAGGTCAGGTAACTTCAAATTTGCTCACTCCAAGTCAGATGGAGGAAACCATTCACAGTTTCTCTCTAAGTGAGCTGTTCCAGCCCCTTCCTCTGCTAGTGCTCCAGTGCCGAAGTTCAGAGACGACAACAAAGATAAAACGACAGGCTCTAAATCTAAGGGCAGTATTAGCAGTGCCCGAATGAATCCCCTTTGTCATACTTGTGGTAAGAACCACAAGGGCATTTGCAGAGCCGGTAGTGATGTCTGTTTTGGTTGTGGCAAGCTAGGCCACAGGATTAGGTAGTGTCCGCAGTCAAGTCTTCAAGGTCAGCAAAATCATTCTACAGCTTAGTTCGGTCGCCTGAACCAATAGGGTGCCATTTCCGGTGCTACCAGTGGGCAATGCCCAAACAGACTCTATGCTCTTCAGTACCGGAAGGATCAAGAAAATTCTCCTGATATCGTTACTGGTACATTACAGATTTTCCATGTTCATGTTTATGCTTTGCTAGATCCAGGTGCATCCTTATATTTTGTTACTCCATACATAGCAGGCGATTTTGGAATCAGTCATAAAATTCTAGAAAAGCCCTTTTTAGTCTCTACCCAGTGGGTAAAACCATCATAGCCCAGCGGGTATACAGGAACTACCTGGTTATGATATCTCAGAAATCCACGTCAGCAGATTTAGTTGAGTTAGAGATGACTGATTTTGATATCATTCTTGGCATGGATTGGCTTCATTCCTGCTATGCCACAGTCGACTGCAGAAATAGGATAGTTCAATTTCAGTTCCCGAATGAGCCCGTCCTAGAGTGGAAGGGTAGCATTTCAGCATTCAGGGGTCAACTTATTTCCTACCTTCGGGTAAGGAAAATGATTTCTAAGGGGTGTGTGTATCATCTCGTGCATGTTAAAGATTCCAGTTCTGAATCTCCCAGTCTTGAAACAGTCCCAGTTGTTAATGAATACTCAAATGTCTTTCCCGAAGATCTTCCAGGCATTTCTCCCGAAAGGGAAATAGACTTCGGCACAGACCTTCTTCCGAATACTCAACCTATTTCTATTCCGCCATACAGAATGGCACCAGCAGAACTCAAGGAACTAAAAGATCAGTTGAAGGATCTCTTAGATAAGGTATTCATCAGACCCAGCATTTCCCCATGGGGTGCGCCAATATTATTCGTGCGCAAGAAAGATGGTTCTCTCAGGATGTGTATTGATTACCATCAACTCAACAAGGTCACGGTCAAGAATAGATATCCTCTTCCCAGGATTGATGATCTATTCAACCAACTTCAGGGTGCCAGTTACTTCTCCAAGATAGACCTCAGATCAGGCTATCATCAGCTCAGAGTTAGAGAATGTGACATTCCGAAGACAACTTTCCGTACTCGATATGGTCACTTTGAATTTTTATTCATGTCATTTGGTCTTACCAATTCCCCTGCAGATTTCATGGATTTGATGAACCGTGTGTTCAAGCAATACTTGGACATATTTGTCATAGTCTTTATAGATGATATTCTGGTCTATTCTCGCACAGAGCGTGATCATGCAGACCATCTCAGGATTGTTCTTCAGACTCTCTGGGATTACCAGTTATTCACTAAGTTCAACAAGTGCGAATTTTGGATAAGATCAGTAGCATTCCTTGACCATATTATTTCCGGTGATGGCATTAGAGTAGATCCTCAGAAAACTGAGGTAGTAAGAAACTGGCCCAGACCTGTATCTCCATCAGATATCAGGAGTTTCTTGGGTTTATCTGGCTATTACAGATGGTTTATCGAGGGATTTTCTTTTATTGCATCACCCATGTCCATATTGACTTAGAAGAATATTAAGTTTCAGTGGTCAGATTCATGCGAGAAGAGCATTCAAGAGTTGAAGACTCGACTCACCTAAGCTCCAGTTCTAGCTCTTCCAGATGGTTCAGATGATTTTGTAGTCTATTGTGATGCATCCAGAGTGGGTTTAGGCTATGTCCTCATGCAGCATGGTAAGGTCATAGCCTACGCCTCCAGAAAGTTAAAGCCACATGAGAAGAATTATCCTACTCTTGATCTTGAGTTAGAAACGGTAGTTTTTGCCTTGAAGATTTAGAGGCATTATCTCTATGGAGTTCATGTAGATGTCTTCACAGACCATAAAAGCCTCCAGTATGTCTTTTCCCGTAAAAGTCTCAATCTTTATTAGAGAAGGTGGTTAGAGCTCTTGAAAGATTATGACATGAGTGTTCTTTATCATCCGGGCAAGGCTAATGTTGTGGCTAACGCTCTCAGTAGACTCTCCATGGGTAGTATTTCTCACGTTGAGGGTAGAAAGAAAAAGATGGCTCAAGAGATCCATCAGCTTTCCAGACTAGGCATTTGCTTAGTCGATTCTTCAGAGGGTGGTGTATGTGTTCATAGTAGTTCATAGTCATCTCTAGTTTCCGAGGTGAAAGAGAAGAAAGACAGGGATCCTATCCTGATTAAGCTCAAAGAGTCAGTTCAGAATTAGAAAGTCGAGGTTTTCTCCCAAGGGGGAGATGGTATTTTTTGTTGTCAGGGTCGTCTATGTGTTCCAGGTGTAGATGAATTGAGGCAGTGAATTCTTGCAAAAGCGCATGGTGCGCGATACTCTATTCATCCAGGGGACACTAAGATGTACCGTGACATGTGGGAGATCTATTGGTGGAGTGGGATAAAGAGAGATATTGCAGAGTTTGTGGCTAAGTGCTCTACATGTCAGCAGGTTAAGATAGAGCATCAGAAACCTAGTGGTTCCATGAAAGAGTTCACCAGTCCTACTTGGAAGTGGGAAGAAGTAAACATGGACTTTGTGATGGGTTTTCCTAGAACTCGTCATCAGCATGATTCAGTCTGGGTCATTATAGATAGAATGACCAAGTCAGCTCTTTTTCTTCCTGTTCGTACTTCTTATTCCATCGAGGATTATACCAAACTCTATATCAGGGAGTTAGTCAGGTTACACGGTGTTCCACTATCTATCATCTTACACAGAGGTACCCACTCACCTCTCACTTTTGGAAAGCATTCCAAAAGGGTCTCGATACCCAAGTCCATCTCAGCACAGCGTTTCATCCTCAAACAGATGGTCAAGTAGAAAGGACCATTCAGACTCTTGAAGATATGCTAAGGGTGTGTGCAATTGACTTCAAGGGAATTTGGGATGACCACTTACCTTTGATTGAGTTTGCATACAACAATAGCTACCATTCTAGTATTCAGATGGCTCCATTCGAAGCTCTCTATGGTAGGAGATGTAGATCTCCAATTAGTTGGTTGGAAGTTAGTAAGGCCTCAGTCATAGGTCCTGACTTAGTATTCGACGCCTTAGAGAAAGTTCAGTTGATCAGAAAGAGACTCCAGGCTGCTCAGAGCCGACAGAAGTCCTATGCATATGTTCTTAGAAATGATCTCGAGTTTGAGGTTAATGACTATGTCTATCTTAATATCTCTCCCATGAAGTGAGTGAAGAGGTTTGGCAAGAAAGGAAAACTCAATCCCCGATATGTCGGTCCCTTCAGAATTCTCTGTCGCTTCGGCAATGTAGCTTATGAGCTTGAGTTGTCTTAAGATCTAGCCTCAGTCCATCCAGTCTTCCATGTCTCTTTGCTCAAGAATTGCATAGGTGACCCAGCAGTTGTTGTCCCTATTCATAGCATCGACATTCAGAACAGCCTCTTTTATGAAGAGACTCCAGTCGAAATCTTAGATTATAAAACTCGAAGATTAAGAAAAAAAGAAGTCCCTCTAGTCAAGGTTCTTTGGAGAAATCAGTCTCATGAGGGAGATACTTGGGAAGCAGAAGCAGATATGCATACCAAGTATCCTCACATCTTCCCCGCCAATTCAGATCAAGCTCAAGGTAACATTTATCCTTAAGCTTATTCAGTTTCATGTTCATGTTTCCAGTATAAACTTGGTACCTATTAACCATTACATACTCAGTCATGCATTCAAGTATCAGTTGCCCGTGCATCAGATATGCACGAGTTCAGTATGTTTAGCATGTTAGTTATTACATCAAGTTTCAGTTCTTCATGTTCCGTTCAGGTTCTGTTGTCTTGTATCCCCTCTCAGAAAATTCTCATTCGAGGACGAATGTTCCCAAGGGGGAGATATTGTAATACCCCGCATGTTTCTAAGCTAGGAAGTGAATAAGTTTTCCTACATATGAAACCTCCTATCCTATGAGTAGCATTTTAGTGCATGACTTACAATGAATATCCTAGCAATAGGATAGCTTGCGATGTCTTAAGCATGCTCATATGAGTCGCTTAGAGTGATGCAATCTAAGAGTTTTTGAATCCATCAAGTCTTAGTGTTTGATTTTGCAAGGGTCATATTTGAAAAAGAATAACGTGATTTATATGTGACATTTTGGCAGGTTTAGACCCACCAAATTGTAGAGAATCGAATTAGCTTTCCAACGATATCAATTTCATCAAAATCCAACACCTTAGCAAGGAGTTATGGCCTTTCAAAGTAAAATGCATCGCCTAACCAATCGCACATGACCACTGGAAAGCATAGGTGATATCATATGCGGCGCCTATGTAAATATAGGCGATATCATATGTGGCGCCTATATATGATCTCAGCCATAAAAACACTTAGTTTTTGAGTTATTTCGAGGGTAGTTAAGTCTTTTAACACTCCTTACATGTACCTAAACCTAACCTCACGAAATTTATAGCTTCTAAACACATTACAACTCTATTAACATCTCAAAGTTCATTATCCAAGAGCAACATAGGAGAAAAACAACTAGGGTTGTACAATCAAGCTTAAAGATCAAATTTCAAGGAAATTCCTCTGTCAATCATCAAGAACCTCCCTTCCAAGGTATGTGTAGTGTTCATCCACGGACTCCTTTCGTCCGTGGAGTTCAAGAATCAATCATTAAAATACAAAAGCTTGGTTAGTTGTGGTGATATGATCAAGTCATGTCATGTGCGTCTGTTTTCACCTATCGAGTCCTGGGGGTATTCGTACCCAAAAACTATAGTTGTGTGCCTAGAGCCATGTCATGTTTCACGATATCCGAACTCAAGCTATGATTCCATAGACTTCAGTCAGTCATGTGACTCAGGAAAACCTCATGATCTCAGTCAGTTGTCAGATATCAGTAGCATTCCGCCAGTCAATGGAATTCAGTAAGGTTAAGTCATGTATAGTCATTTATTCATGTCCAGTCCCTCTAGATAGGAGTAGAGGTTAGCACCGAGTGAACCCAAGGATAGGAACTCACCCACCAGTTCAGGATGTGATTCTTAGAAGTAGTCCTTGTGTTCCAGAGCTACTTAGCCAGCGTAGGTTGAGACATCTTAACCTGTCAGATTAGGGTTGATAAGGTGGTTTAACCTGTCAGTTTAGGGTTCCCACCATTCTCATTGAGTACCTGCCAGATAAGGGTCACTCACAAGCTGTCCTTACTCGTGGCAAGGTATTGACACCCCTCCAGTCGGGGCAGAGATTGGACCCCAGCTTAGCCATAACGGCATACCTGGGGCATGTCGGTTAAACACTACCTCCCACAGTTTCAGTATCAATCTCAGTAAAAGAACTCAGGGCGTTCTTCAGATTTCAGTATATATAGGACTGTCAGATACAGTCGTTATGTTCTTCAGATTTTAGTATATACAGGACTGTCAGATACAGTCGCCCATGTTATCAGCTTGCAGTATCAGTCATGACAGTTATCAGTAAACCATGTATTAGTTTATTGGTCTTGCTATCACACATTCACGGTCCCAGTTTCTATATATGCATGTTTGCACTCCCACGTTCATATTAGTCAGTCAGTGTTGTTCATGCATGAAACCCTTTATGTTCAGCCTACCTTCCTCGTATACTCAGTACTCCAGTTCTACTGACGCATTTGCTCTATTGTACTTTCTTTTCATGTTACACCATAGGTTCCGAGACACGAGCTCCAGCCTAGCAGTAACGGTAGCATTCCAGTCGCAGAGACACAGTGAGTCCTCATTGATTCGAGGATAATATAATTTGATACATTTATTTATTTCTTCAGTTCAGTGTTACGGAGTTAGTTGGAGACATGTTCTTTCAACTCCTTATTCAGATAGTTTAGAGGCTTTCAGATTTATGCTCAGATTTATGTTCAGACTTAGCTTTCAGATTGAGTTGTTTTGGGTATTTTTACCCTCATGGACGTTATGATTTTTAGACATGGTTTTATTCAGTTGAACCTTATGGCCTTACAGTTTTACATATTTCACATTATTATGTCATGATTTGCAGTATACAAGTATAGATATCAGTCATGGGTTAGCTTGTGGTCCTTCGGGGTCATGAGCACCATGTTGCATTCCGGTTCAGAAAATCGGGGCATTACAGTTCCCTTCAAACACTCTCCAAGATGGTTCCTACCACACTTTACACATGGCGGGTAACTGGGCCTCCCACTCACACTATTTTGAGACCTAGAAACAGAAGTCCTACCCCACTGCTCCTTCTTGGTTCTGGGTGTGGGGGCACTAGCTGGAGACAGTGCGGGCATAGATGAATGACTCTAAATGATTTACCCCTCCAGAACTGGCTTGACCAAACTCAAACTGTCCGATTCTATCCTTCTTATTTCCTCTCTCTCTCCTTTAATTTCTCTAGCTCAATTTGTTGAGCATGAATCATCAGCCTAGCAAGATCCATATCCCAAATAAGCATGGTAGTCCTAAACTCCTTGACTACAAAACTAGACACTCCAGTAACAAACTTACTCATACTCGATCTAGGGTCAACTATCAAGTCAGGAGCATACTTAGACAACTGGTTGAACTTAAGGCAGTACTCATTCACTATCATCGAGCCCTACCTTAGGTTCATGAACTCTTATATCTTATCTTATCTCAGCTCACGCAGAAAGAACCTATCTAGAAATGTATACTGAAACACCTTCCAACTCTCGGGAGCTACATTCTCACCTCTACCATTCTTCCACATAACCACCCAATCATGAGCAACATCCTTCAACCTGTAGGATGCCAATTCTACACTCTCCTCCTTAGTAACATGCATAATTTGGGTGATCTTTTTCACCTCATTAAGGTATAGTTGTGGGTCCTCACTAAGACTGGCAACGGAATCAAAAAATTTTGTTTCGGTCCGTCAACTTTGTTTTCGGTTCGGTTCTGGTACCGGTAACACAACGGTACCGGTTAGTGCCGGTATACCGGTACCCAATGATTCAAAATACGGTACCAGTATGAAATCTTGAAAAATTCTAGTATTTCCGATTCCGGTATCGTTTGACCGGTTCCTGTCCGTTGATTCCATTAAAGTGTGTGCTACAGTAGCCACTTATTTGCTTTCCATTACTCCGTTAAGGTATTAGAATAATTTTTGCCTTTTTTTTATTTAGGTTGGCATGAGATTTGACTGGCAACGACTCTTTTGGCCGTTGCAAATGTAGTCGTTTCCACACAACCCCCCTCCCAATTACCCCACACCACTCCTTAAAATTTTCACTATAAATATCCTCTATTTCAATTCTTTTTCCACAAAAATATTCTAATTCTCATACTCTCTCTTAATATTCTCACATTCTCTCTAAATATTTATAATTATTATATTAGTTGGAGTTGAAGATTTTTTTAAGATATTACAAGCTTCAATTATCTTCTTTTAATTCCGACATTTGGTATACGTCTGCTTTTACGCAGACACTCGATATATTTGTCCCTACTTTAATCTCTTTTTGTTTACGTTAATATCTATATTTTTATGTTTTAGTATCTACATTTGTTTACTTACATTAATTTTTTATTTTATAATATTTGTATTGCTTGTTTTAATATTTTAATTTTAATTATGGATTTCAAAAAAAATAGTAGTGGTAAAAAACCAATCTTTGGTAAGGTTTTTTGTAGAAATGAAAAAAGTAAGGCTACTATTAGTACTAGTTCATTACCACCTAGACTTAATGAAACTTCTTTATCACAGCCTAATGATTTCGACGTTGGTATCGGTATGGAATAAGATCATGAGACCCTAAGTAGGCGTTATGATAATTTTGAGGACGATTTACCAGAATAAGATGATATAGAAGAACAAGAGTTAGGTGTACCCCTACCCCTACTAGTTCGGTTACGGAATTACCGGAACACAGTTAAGAACTTTCCCCTTTACCGGAATTTACTAGGGCCAAAGGTACCGAACGTACTAAAAGGTCTTTAGTTTGGAAATTTATGGAGCATGATAAGGTAAAATCACTGCTACTTACAATAAATGCAAGAGTGTTTTTAAACATTTGTCGGGGGAAATGGCGGGACAGGGTTGCTAACTTCGCATTTGATGAAATGTAATAAAGAATTCATTCGTCTAAAAAAGGAGGCTAAGGCAAAAAAAGATGGTACACTATTTGTGCATGAATCTGTAGGAGGTAATATGGTTCAAATGCGTTTAGACATGTTTAACCCAGCTAGCCCAAGTTCATCATCGACATATAGTGAAGATCTAGATAGAGAAGAACTAGCGAAAATAGTTGTTGTTATGGGTTTGTCTTTTAGTTTTCCTTTGCACCCCGATTTTATTCATTATATTCAACGAGTATATAATCCCTCTTTTAAAAGTTTTTCACGAAATACAATTAAAAATGATATTTTTAAATTTCAAGTTGAACATTGCCATTTTCTTTGTTGCTTATTTGATAAATTTGATGGTAGAGTATCTATTACTTCTAATATGGGCCATAGTGTTGTCGGTAATGATTATTTTACTCTCACTGCTCATTGGATTGATCACGATTGGAATATGCAAAAAAGAATTATTGCTTATAAATATATTGACGAGTCTAAAACTGGTATGTATATAGCTAGTACAATAACGAAGAGCATGAAATATTTTAGATTTATTGGTTAACCTATGGCATGCACATTAGATAATGCTTCTAATAATTTGAAAGCTGTTGACGAGTTAAAAACTAGATTATGTCCTATGGATGAAGATCATTTTCATGTTAGATGTTCTACACATATTTTAAATTTAATAGTACGTGATGGTGTTTATTTATTTGGAAATGGTTGTTGTAAAGTTTGAATTACTTGTAGTTATATTTTTAAAAATAAAATAAAGGATGTTATGGATGATTATAAATATAAATGTAAATAGTGTGACCTCTCATATAGAAAAGTTCCAAAAGAAATTCCTACTAGATAGAATTCTTTATTTCAAATGCTTGAAGTTGATTTTATATATCGTAAACCTATACAATTAGTTTATAATGCTTATAATGAGGATGTTAATTTAATGCTAGATGAAGATGATTGGACTGAAGTAGAAGAACTTTGTAAATTTTGGAAAACTTTTCATCAAGCTACGAACACAGTAACTGTTCAATATACTACAACTATTTCTTCTGTTTTGGTAACTATTACTGCTATTTCTAAAGTACTTGCTGAATATAAAAAAATATGCCTTACAAAGAGGCAATTGAAGCTATGTTTGATAAATTTAAAAAATAATATTTTTCTATTCCACAACTTTTTTTGACAACTAATTTATTCAACCCATTTTATAAAGAATATGGTACAGTGATGTTGGTTAAAAAATTATACAACAATTTAGAAATTAGACCTCATGAAAAGCCATCAGTTGACACTTGTTGTGCTAGCATAGTACCTAAAGCTAGGAGTGTATATAACTTGTATCAAGTTTTGGAACAAAATATTGGGCCGATTGAACCTCCTACTTCTAGACGTAGATATGATGATTTAGATGACGAGATGGGCGAAGAACTTGGTCTTCAATGTTGTAGGAGTAATGATTTTGATTCGTATATTTCGCAGGATCGGAAAAGTATTAGAGATGAAACTGGAAAACAACAACTTTTATCATGGTGGAAGACCCGTATCAGACAATTTTCAAAACTTTCAAGGATGGTTCGAGATTTGCTATCAACTCAAGCTTCTTCAGTTGCTTCGGAGCAAGCTTTTAGCGCAAGAAGATTTATAATAGGAGATCATTGATATTGGTTAGGAAGGGATAGTTTGGAGATTTCGGTATTATTTAGAGATTGGATCAATGCTGAATGAAGAAATTTTAGGCTCCCAAAATTACCGTCCTATGTTGAAGACGAAATAGATGAAATTTTTGAGAAAAATAGTGATGATGAAATGGAAGCAATGACAGAACAAGGAAAAAAAACAATTCTGAAAGATTTATCCGCCGAAGGAATAGAAAAGTTATGCCAAGAATATTATAGAAAATTTAGATATTAATAAGATTCTACAATAGAGATCTAATTCAAGAAGAACCCTTCCTAGAAGGTGGCTACGTAGATTAAATTTTCTTTTAATATATTTGTAATAAATGTACAACGTATGAAATTTGAATAAATATAACGGCTATTCGCCTAGTTTTATTTTACAATTTGTCTTTTATTTGTTGCAATTATGGAAAAAAAATTAATACAAAACTTTATAAAGTTAGAAAATTTTTTAACTTTACAACTTAAAATTATATAAATATAATTTATTAATTTAACTTCTTAAACTTATTAAAAATATTATATTAACTTAAACTTAAGGATATATTTTTAAGTTTAAGATATATTAAAACATGTTATATTTATTAACTTAAACTTAACATATATTTTTTAAGTTAAAATTTTAAACTTTTTAAGATATATTAAAACTTAAACTTATTAAAAAAAAAGTTAATAAAGTATATAAGTTAATATATATATAAAACTTATATAAATTATATAAGTTAAGTTAACAGTTAAGGCCATTAAGTTAATATATATATATATATATATATATATATATATATAATATAATTTAAATTAAAATTTTAAAAAAAATTATACCAGTACATTAAGGGAGTTGGTCGGCGTCTATTCCGATAACGGTTCCGGTGTCGCTCTGGTCCAATCCGGTTCCACACTGGCAGCCAACGGACCGGTGCGAACAGAGGGAATATTCTGGTATTCTGGTTCTAGTAACACCGGTTCCGGCAACACAAACCTATAAGGATGTTTCGGTACTAGTTTCAATTTCGGCCAAACCGGTCCGGCGGTACCGGTTCTGGTCCGTTGCTAGTCTTAGTCCTCACCTACTTTTGACCCAAAAAATTTAGGCGGATTCATTCTCATGAAGTCGCAAATTCTGGCAGTAGCTAAATCACCATTCTGTTGAAGTGGGACTGCAGCCTGATCATTTCCCTAAACATTGGAAGTCACAACTTGGGCCAACGCCTGAAAGGCAGCCCGAAATTTATCATGGGATACATTCTCATTTAGAGGATCAGCAGGCTGGGTGGCTGGTTATCATTTCTGTGTGCATTATCTCGGCGAGAAAGCATATTCTATCACGTAAGAGAATGAGTTAAAAGCAGATAGAAACAACCAAAAACACGATAGATCATGAAAGAAAGAGAATGATTTCCTAAATCGTTCTGTACCCACTTTGTCATAAATATGATGCGCTTCACACCCATGATAGAAACTCTAAGTAACATGTCCTGTCTGACTTCCCATGACTCTTTAAACCTTGGGCTTTGATACCAAGTTTGTAACACCTCAAAAACTGTAATACCCCGAGACTCTAACCAATAGTGCAACCATGAATCAAGCTCATGATAAATAAACTATAATATTTTGGGTTGTTTACTTATCAAGTATGGTGTGTATTAAGTCCTTAAAGATGTCCTAACGATTGGGTGAATCAAAACATTCCTTACCGATTGAATTCTTGGGAAGGATATTGGTATAGTCAACTTCAAATGAGAATATCTCTCATTATACTTAGAATTTTGGATATCATGATGTATCAACAGATAGATAATTGAATTATCTTTCCAACGATACCAATTTCGCTAAAATCCGATACCGGAGCAAAGAGTTATACCCATTTTACTCCAGCATGTCCATCTGGAAAAAGGGTGACGACGTTTCTGACGGCCTGTCACGTTTCTGACGACATTTCTGACGACAACGTCACGTTTCTGACAACATTTCTGATGATGTCGTCAGCCTTAGGCAGAAAATCATAAAATTCGACCCTTTTGTGATGACATTTCATGACGGCCTATCACGGGTCTGACGCCTGTCACAGATGTTGTCAGCTATTTTTTTTAAGCAATTTAGAGACGTTTTTTCAAGGGTATTTTGGTATTTTCCCATCTTTTGGAGGCCTCTATAAATATGAGAATCCCATCCAAACCCTAATTCCATCATTTTCTCTTCCAATTCTCTTGAGATAATATATCTAGGGTTATATCAAGAACATAAATCTTCCAAGAATCATCCATAAATCTTCAAAATTTCTTCTAGAACCAAGTTCCTCATAGTGTGGGCTTCAAGAATTATTTATTTCAAGTGTGGATAAAGTCTCAAGCACTAAAGTTCATCCCATTTCAAAGATTAAGGTATGTGGGGTTTTGAACAAGAACACTTCTTTCGTTCTTGTGCCCAAAGATTTAATTTCTATTGAATTTCATGAATTTTGCAAAGTGGATTTACACCCAAATTACTTTATCAAGGATTTATGAGATTTGAGTGATACAAGATTGACACATATGACTACTTCATTGTCTTATTTCTTAAATTAAGAATTTATGTCATGAGTTGTATATTGTTATCATGAAATGATAATTTCTAAGTGATTTATGATAAGTATCATGATTTATGTTTTTCCATGAGAAGTTTGTCTATTGAATATATATTGATATTGAGCTTGAGAGTCAGAACAAGTTCTATGATGTTTTCTGGAAGATTTGATATTTGGTATGATTTGATAAGCAAGTGTACTTGATGATGAGAAAGATTATTTTGAGATTTAGTCGAGTTAGGAATCCACAAGTTGATTATGATTTACAAGTGAAATCTATATTTATATTTTGGTCTTCATGATAGACCCTTGAGTTGATTAAGGTGGATTTTCTAACGCGATATGAGCTTAAGTCTGGGAGTAGTATTTAGCACCAAGCGGGAAGTATGGGTTCAGCGTATCCTACTTCCCTAGAATTACGTGCCACCGTAGGATTATGATTAAGGGCCAAAGGCCAAGACAGTTATCACTAAAGTTAAGGTTCTACTCTGATGGCAAGGATAGAATAGCTCTCCCCAACATGGGCAAGACGTTGGACTCCATGTAAGCTCACATGGTTTATGTCGGTTATAAGAAACTCCCAAGTCCATAATAGTCCAAGTTTTATGAGTTACCGAGACACTCTAAGTCATGAGTCAAAGAGTTTGAGTTGAGTCCAACGGTTTGTGAGATTTATGAAGCATGTGTTATTATTGATGATTTATGGAAAATATGTTTCAGGTAACTCAAGCGAAGAGAGTCATTATTATCAGCATACATGATTTTCTTATACATTTATGATATTATTTAAATGTTGGTTGCACCCTCACATACTCAGTACATTCCCAAGTACTGATTCCCATACTCTTCTGTGTTCTATATTTTCTCATGATGTAGGTTCAGGTGCTCAGTCTTAGCAGCGACAGTGATCTTCGAGTACCTCCATCTACATTCGTACAGTTGGTGAGTCCTCATGGTTCGAGGACCTATGTCCCCAATTTTTGTCTTGATAGTCGATGGTTATTTATTTCCAGTTCAGTACGGGTTAGTTGGGGATCTATCCCAATGGCTCCTCAGTCTTATGTAGTAGAGGCTTTGTCAGACTAGAGTACCAGTATGTACAAAACTTCAGTATTTTGATTATACAGAATAGTATTTCTTTGTATTCCCGTATGTTCATGACATGATTATTCTTTTTTATTACAGCTTGATTATTGTCATAGTGAGTTATAGAGGTGATGAAAGGCTCAGAGGGTTAGCTTGAGGTTGCGTGTGGCCTTAAGCACCGTGTGACGTCTTGGGATGGGATCTTGGGGCGTTACAAGCTTGGTATCAGAGCCTAAGGTTTAAAGGAGTCCTAGGGAGTCTGACAAGCCGCATTATGTAGATTCTTGATCATCGGTGTGTAGCTTGCCACATCTATGAGCAAAAGGCTATGGGATATTTTAGGAAAAGTCATTTCTTTCTTTTAGAAGTCTTTCGTGCCTACAACTTTTTCTCTCTACTATTAATTCGTGCTCTCTTATGACAGAAAATGCCTCCTTGTAGAGCTTCCAAAAACAACGAATGACCTCAACCCATTGATCCTTTAAATGAGACAGTGACTCGTGCCGAATTTTGGGCAGCTTTTCAGGTGCTAGACCAGGTAATTACCTCCAATGCTCAGGCCAATGTTCAAGCCGCTGTTCCACCTCTGCAAGAAGGTAATTCTACAATAGCTCGAGTTTGGGATTTTATGCGGATGAATCAGCCAGAGTTTTATGGGTCAAGGGTAGGTGAGGACCCATAGATGTATCTTGATGAGATGAAAAAAATCACCCAAATTATGCATGTAATAGAGGAATAAAGTGTGGATCTAGATTCCTATCGCTTGAAAGACGTTGCTTATGATTGGGTGGAGTTGTGGAGGAAGAGTAGAGGGAAGGATACTGCTCCTATGACTTGGCAGTTGTTCCAGGATGCGTTCTTAGACCGATTCTTTCCCTCGGAGCTGAGGGAAGCAAAACTAGAAGAATTTATGAAATTGAGACAAGGCTCCATGACAGTTAAGGAATATTGTCTTAAATTTAACCAGTTGTCTAAGTATGCTCCCGGTATGATGGCTGATTCCAGGACCAGTATGAGTAAGTTTTTGACTGGCGTATCGAGTTATGTTGTGAAAGAGTGTAGGTCTTCTATGCTCAATAGGGACATGGATCTTTCTAGATTGATGATACATACCCAGCAGATTGAAACAGACAAGGTGAAAGAGAGAGAGAGAGTGGGGGTGAATAAGAGAGTTAGATCAGAGCAGCAAGGGTATAGTCAGAGTAGATTTTCTGGAGGGATCCACCCTCGGTTTCAGAGTCGTTCTTTTGTGCCAGCACCGTCATCATCTAGTACTCCCGCATCCAGAGTCAGGCAGGAGCAGGGTAATAGACCTACTATGTCTAGGTATCAGGACAGTGTGAGTAATAGACCTAACTATCCCCCGTGTGCTAAGTATGGTAGGACGCATCCTGGAGAGTGTATGGCTGAGCAGAAAGGTTGTTTTGGTTGCGGTAAGTTCGGCCACAAATTTAGGGATTGTCCATATGCTAGACAGGGGAGCCATGATGTTCGTCCCCAAAGTCAGGCTATTAGTGCTCCATCCCCTTGGGTTCGTCCTACTCCTCCTCAGGGTGCCTCATCTAGTACTGCCGGTGGTCAGTTCCAAAATTGCTTTTATGCTATACCACCCCACCAGGAGAAGGAGGATTCACTAGATATTGTTACTGGTACGCTCCGTGTATTTCATTTTGATGTGTATTTATTAATGTACCCTGGGTCAAGTCTTTCTTATGTGACTCCGTTAGTGGCTATGAATTTTGAGATTAATGCTAAAACGATTCCTGAGCCTTTTCTTGTTTCTACTCTAGTAGGTGAACCTGTTGTTGTTAAGCAAGTATATAAGAAGTGTCCTATCACTTTCCTTCACAGAGTTATGTTTGCAGATTTGATTGAGCTAGACATGGTTGATTTTGACATTATTCTGGGTATGGATTGGCTTCGCTCTTGTTATGCGTCTATAGACTGTCGTAGCCATGTAGTCAAGTTTCAGTTTCCCAATGAGCCAGTCTTTGAGTGGTCCGAAAATTCTGTATCTCCCAGGAGTCATTTCATATCCTATCTTAAAGCTAGGAAATTGATATCCAAGGGTTGCATCTATCATTTGGTTTGACTTAAAGATACTAAGTTCGAAACTTTGACCATTCAGTCGATCAACATTGTTAATGAGTTTTGTGATGTTTTTCCAGAAGATCTCCAAGGGGTACCTCCCGATAGAGAGATAGAATTTGGAATTGATCATCTCTCTGACACGCAGCCTATTTCTATTCCTCCATATCGTATGCCCCCCACAGAACTTAAGGAGTTGAAAGAGCAACTCAAAGATTTTCTAGATAAGGGTTTCATAAGGCCTAGCGTATCTCCTTGGGGTGTACCCATTCTGTTCGTGCAAAAGAAAGATGGTTCATTGTGGATGTGCATTGATTATCGTTAGCTTAACAAGATCACAGTCAAGAAAAAGTACCCTCTTCCTAGAATTGATGACCTGTTTGATCAGCTGCAAGGTGCTAACTATTTCTCAAAAATAGACTTGAGATCCGGTTATCACCAACTTAAAGTTAAGGAGTATGATATTCTAAAGACAACTTTTCGCACCCTATATGGTCATTTTGAGTTCTTGGTCATGTCATTTGGGCTAACAAATTCCCCAGCAGCCTTTATGGACCTCATGAATCGGGTGTTCAGACAGTACCTGGATATGTTTGTTATTGTGTTCATAGATGATATTCTTGTATACTCTCGAAGTGAGAACGACCATGCCGATCATCTCCGAATAGTCTTGTAAACCCTTAAAGATCATCAACTATTTGCCAAATTTAGCAAGTGCGAATTTTGGCTAAGGTCAGTTGCTTTTCTGGGTCATATTCTTTCTTCTGAAGGTATTCGAGCTGACCCTCAAAAGATAGAAGCTGTGAAAAATTGGCCTAGACCTATTTCCCCATCTGATATTAGGAGTTTCTTGGGTCTAGCTGGCTACTACCATCGTTTTGTTGAGGGTTTCTCTTCCATTACGTCTCCTTTGACTAGGTTGACCCAAAAAAAAATTAAATTCCTGTGGTCTGACTCTTGCGAGAAGAGTTTTCAGGAGTTGAAGACTCGACTCACTTCGGCCCCTATATTGACCCTTCCAAATGGTGTAGATGATTTTGTGGTGTATTTTGATACTTTTAGAGTTGGGTTGGGTTGTGTGTTGATGCAGAAAGGTAAGGTTATAGCCTATGCCTCCATACAGTTGAAACCGTATGAGAAGAACTACCCGACCCATGACCTCGAGTTAGCTGCAGTGGTTTTTGCCTTGAAAATCTGGAGACACTATTTGTATGGTGTTCATGTTGATGTCTTTACGGATCATAAGAGTTTGCAGTATGTGTTTACTCAGAGAGAGTTGAATCTTCATCAGAGGCGATAGTTAGAATTGTTAAAGGACTATGATATAAATGTGCTGTATCACCCGGGCAAGGACAATGTAGTGGAAGATGCCCTTAGCAGGTCGTCCATGGGTAGTGTAGCACAGGTCGAGGAAGATAAGAAGGAGTTAGCTTATGAGGTGCATCGTCTGGCTAGGTTGGGATTTAGATTGCTTGATTTAGCTGAGGGTAATGTTTGGGTCCAGAGTAGTTCCGAGTCTTCTCTAGTTTCGGAAGTAAAGGAGAAGCAAGATATGGATCCTAGTTTAGTCAGACTGAAGGAGTCAGTTAAAGACCAAAAGGTAGAGGTTTTATCCAAACGGGGAGATGGTGTATTGAGATTTCAGAATAGATTATGCGTGCCTGATGTTAAAGATTTAAGGCAGAGAATTATGGCTGAAGTGCATGGCGCGCGATATTCTATTCATCCCGATGCTACCAAGATGTACCACAATTTGCGAGAAATCTATTGATGGAATGGTATGAAAAAGGATATGGCAAAATTCGTAGAGAAGTGTACAACTTGCCAACAGGTTAAGATAGAACACCAAAGACCCGGTGGAATGATGCAAGAATTCAGTATTCCTACTTGGAAGTGGGAGGAAGTAAATATGTATTTTGTGACTGGTTTACCTCCTTCTCGACATCATCATGATTCGATTTGGGTCGTTGTAGACAGGTTGACTAAGTCCGCGCATTTCTTGCCAGTACATACATCTTTCATCGCTGAGGACTATGCTAAGTTGTACATTTGAGATTTAGTCAGGTTCCATGGAGTTCCTTTGTTTATTATATCCGACAGGGGTACTCAATTTACTTCTCATTTCTTGAGGGCTTTTCAGAAGGGTCTTGGTACCCAGTTCATCTTAGCTCCGCTTTTCATCCGCAGACCGATGGTCAGGCTTAGAGGACCATCCAGACCTTGGAGGATATGTTGAGGGCATGTGTTCTTGATTTCAAAGGAAGTTGGGATGAACATTTTCCATTGATTGAATTTGCTTACAACAATAGTTTTCATGCTAGCATTAGAATGGCTCCGTTTGAGGCTTTATACATAAGGCGATGTAGATCACCCATAGGTTGATTTGAAGTGGGTGAAACCGTTGTGAGTGGACCTAATGTTGTGTTTGAGGCTATGAAGAAAGTTAAGCTGATTCGGGAAAGGTTGAAGATAGCCCAAAGTCGTCAGAAGTCATATGCAGATATGAGAAGATGAGCTCTTGAGTTTGAGGTCAACGATCTGGTGTACTTGAAGATTTCACCCATGAAGGGGGTGAAAAGATTTGGTAAGAAAGGAAAGATTAGTCCCCGATACGTTGGCCCTTATAGAGTTTTGAATTGTGTTGGGAAAGTAGCTTACGAGATTGAATTGCCTGCCGAGTTGTCAGCTGTCCATCCTATCTTTCATGTTTCTATGCTCAAGAAGCACATTGGTGATTTTGTTGTTGTTGATCCGTCAGAAAGTTTCGATGTTCAGGATAGCCTTTCGTATGATGAAGTTCCGGTTGAAATCCTAGATTATCAAGTTCGTAGACTAAGAAATAAAAAGTTCCCTTGACCAAAGTTCTGTGGCGAAATCAATCAGTCGAGGGTGCTACTTGGGAAGCAGAAGCAGATATGCGAACCAGATACCCTCATCTCTTCTTCGAGAGTTCAAATTAAGCTGAAGGTACTATTCTTCCCTAATCCAGTTTACTTCTAATCCAGTGTATTCAGCTATATGGTTATTCTCTCTATGATTCATGCATTTTGTGAAGTACTCGAAAGATTAGAATAAAGTAAGCCCTTTTAAGGAGTCGTTCCATCTATACGTCAATCCCTTTTAGTGAGTCGTTCCAGCTATACGTCCTCATTTTCTCTTGTTCTTGTCCTATCTAGCCACATTCGAGGACGAATGTTTCCAAGGGGGAGATATTGTAATACCTCAAGACACTAACCAGTAGTGCAACCATGAATCAAGCTCATGAGAAATAAATTATAATGTTTTGGGTTATTTTCTGATCAAGGATGGTGTGTATTAAGGCCTTAAAGATGTCCTAACGATTGGAAGAATCAAAACATTCCTTACCGATTGAATTCTTGGGAAGGATATTGGTATAGTCAATTTCAAACGCGCATATCTCTCATTATACTTGGAATTTTTGAGCTCATAACCTATCAACAGATGCATAATTGAAATATCTTTCCAACGATACCAGTTTTGCCAAAATTCGATACCGGAGCAAAGAGTTATACCCATTTTACTACAGCATGTCAATCTGGAAAAAGGGTGACGACGTTTCTGACGGCCTGTCACGTTTCTGATGATGTCGTCATGTTTCTGACGATATTTCTGATGATGTCATCAGCCTTAGGCAGAAAATCATAAAATTCGACCCTTTTGTGATGACATTTCGTGACGGCCTATCACGGGTCTGACGGCCTGCCATGGATTTTGTCAGCTATTTTTTTTCCAGCAATTTAGAGACGTTTTTGCAAGGGTATTTTGGTCTTTTCTCATCTTTTGGAGGCCTCTATAAATATGAGAATCCCATCCAAACCCTAATTCCATCATTTTTTCTTCCAATTCTCTTGAGATAATATATCTAGGGTTATATCAAGAACATAAATCTTCCAAGAATCATCCATAAATCTTCAAAATTTCTTCTAGAACCAAGTTCCTCATAGTGTGGGCTTCAAGAATTATTTATTTCAAGTGTGGATAAAGTCTCAAACACTAAAGTTCATCCAATTTCAAAGATTAAGGTATGTGGGGTTTTGAACAAGAACACTTCTTTCGTTCTTGTGCCCAAAGAATTAATTTCTATTGAATTTCATGAATTTTGCAAAGTGGGTTTACTCCCAAATTACTTTATCAAGGATTTATGAGGTTTGAGCGATACAAGATTGACACATATGACTACTTCATTGTCTTATTTCTTAAATTAAGAATTTATGTCATGAGTTGTATATTATTATCATGAAATGATAATTTCTAAGTGATTTATGATAAGTGTCATGATTTATGTTTTTCCATGAGAAGTTTGTCTATTGAATATATATTGATATTGAGCTTGAGAGTCAAGAACGAGTTCTATGATGTTTTCTGGAAGATTTGATACTTGATATGATTTGATAAGCAAGTGTACTTGATGATGAGAAAGATTATTTTGATATTTAGTCGAGTTAGGAATCCACAAGTTGATTATGATTTACAAGTGAGATATATATTTATATTTTGATCTTCATGATAGACCCTTGAGTTGATTAAGGTGGATTTCCTAACGCGTTCTGAGCTTAAGTCTGGGATTAGTATTTAGCACCGAGCGATAAGTATGGGTTCAGCGCATCCTACTTCCCTAGAACTACGTACCACCATAGGATTAAGATTAAGGGACAAAGGCCAAGACAGTTATCACTAAAGTTAAGGTTCTACTCTGATGGCAAGGATAGAACAGCTCTCCCCAACATGGGAAAGACGTTAGACTCCATGTAAGTTCACATGGTTTATGTCGGTTATAAGAAACTCCCAAGTCCATAATAGTCCAAGTTTCATGAGTTACCGAGTCACTCTAAGTCATGAGTCAAAGAGTTTGAGTTGAGTCCAACGGTTTGTGAGATTTAAGAAGCATGTGTTATTATTGATGATTTATGGAAAATATATTTCAGGTAACTCAAGTTAAGAGAATCATTATTATCAGCATGCATGATTTTCTTATACATTTATGATATTATTTAAATATTGCTTGCACCCCCACATACTCATTAAATTCTCAAGTATTGATTCTCATACTCTTCTGTGCTCTATATTTTCTCGTGATGTAGGTTCAGGTGCTCAGTCTCAGCAACGATAATGATCTTCGAGTACCTCTATCTATATTCGTACAGTTGGTGAGTCCCCATGGTTCGAAGACCTATGTCCCTGATTTTTGTCTTGATAGTAGATGGTTGTTTATTTCCAGTTCAGTACGGGTCAGTTGGGGATCTGTCCCAATGGCTCCTCAGTCTTATGTAGTAGAGGCTTTGTCAGACTAGAGTACCAAGTATGTACAAAACTTCAGTATTTTGATTGTACAGGATAGTATTTCCTTGTATTCCAGTATGTTCATGACATGATTATTTTTCTTTATTACAGCTTGATTATTATCATAGTGAGTTATAGAGGTGATGACAGTCTCAGAGGGATAGTTTGAGGTCGCGTGTGGCCTTAAGCACCGTGTGATGTCTTGGGATGGGATCTTGGGGCATTACAAAAATGTTTTCCGATAAGTCACACGGTGCTCAAGACTATGAGTAGTCTCAAGCTAACCCTGTAAGCCTTTTACTAAATCTGGAACTCATAATAAGGAAATCTAGGCATGCAAAAATACCGAAATACTGAATACTGTCGGAACTGAACTGGATTTAACTGAACATAATGTCTGAAAGTATTTAACTTATAATTCTAGACAACCAACACTTGAAATCTGAAGTGTAACTAGTAGTCGGACAATCCTCTACTTCTACTAACTAGAGAGCCTTTAGGATAGACTCCCAACTGACTCGAACTGAACTGAAAACCACAAATCAAATACTACAAGACACTGAAAATCTAAATAAATGGGTCCTCAAACTATGAGGACTCACCAACTGTCGGGATGTACATAGAGATGCTCGTGGTCAATCATGGTGCTGAAACTGAGCATCCAAACCTACATTATTAAATAATGTAGCACATAGACGTGTATATGGATTGTTACTTTTGGAATGTACTGAGCATATAGGGTGAATGCATAAGTAAAACAATAATGCAATATTCAAAAAAACTTTCAAAATCTACATGTTAACTGTAAGTGACTCACATTGGCTTGAATGACTGAAAGCTGAAAATCATAAATCAAGAGAAATAAAGCATATAGTGTAAATCTTGTTAGCCATAACACTTAGTTCTAAAAGTTGTACTTTTACTCTTACTAGTGGGAGTTTCTTCTAACCGACATAAACCATATGAGCTATCATGGAGTTCAACGTCTCTTACCTACGTTGGTAGAGTTGTTTAACCCTTGCCATCGGAATAGAACTTAGTTAGAGTGATCACTATAGTGAACCCACTAGGGGTATTAAAACCTACGGTGGCGCGTAGTTCTGGGGCATGAGACCTTAGAATCATACCCAACTCGGTGCTTAATACTACTCCCTTTTAATTTGTATGCTCATTCTGTAGGAAATCCACCTCAAAACTAGCATAAGGGTTTATAATGAAAACCAATTATGCGTCTCTCTGTTTTAAACTGTAATCAAAACTAACTGTGTGGATTCCAAGTCTTAACTAAGGATCAAAAGATCAAATCTTGCTTAAAATCTGAATACATGCTTGTCAAAGAATACTCAAACATTAT
Source organism: Capsicum pubescens (assembly GCA_030864215.1). Taxonomy (NCBI): domain Eukaryota; kingdom Viridiplantae; phylum Streptophyta; class Magnoliopsida; order Solanales; family Solanaceae; genus Capsicum; species Capsicum pubescens. Next base: position 75,649,688 of record CM061538.1, on the reverse strand, counting down.
CTTTCTTCAAATATCATGACTAAAACTTAGGGTTTGAAACCCATTCTTGAAACTCATGTCAAATTATCACCATTCATGCTCAATAATGAAAATTGTTGAAATAATTTAACAATTCTAGTCAAGATAGTGAAATTCAATTCTCAATATATAAAATCATGCCACACACATAAACAATGAAGAAATAGCTATGCAATTCAACACTTAAATCACTTGTGACTTCATAAACTTCAAATACTGATAATTGGGTATGAACCCTAAATTACAAATCATGTGAATTCATGTAATTTCAACTTTAGAAACTAGTTTTGGGCACAAGGACGAACGGAGCATCCTTGTTCATAACTCCACATAACTTATTTGGTTATTTGAATGTAGAAGCTTGAACTTTGAATTCCTAACGATGTTCTTTTGAAGCTTCTTCTTGAAGTTCTTGAACCCGGAAACTTAAATCCTTGGTTATCTTGAAAAAGAAACGGTGAAACTTTGGATTTCTTGAAGTTAAAGTTGAAGCTCTAGGGTTTTCTTGGAGAGAAAATTAGTGAGGAATGAGTGTAATATCCTTAGAATAGTGTTAAATCTTATATTTTTATGTATTGGGGGCGTGGAAAAAAAGATTAAATTGCCCCTGGAAATTAAATTCGTAAATGGAATGCCATTTCAGGCTTCACCGTGACACGGTGACTCCTTTATCACCACACTCACCGCGATGCGATGCAATCGCGATGAGTCACTGGAAAATGACAATTGTTGTTTTGCACTCCACCACAACGCACCAAGGAAGCCATTGCTATAGCCACCGTGACGCGGTGAAATTATGGTGGGCTACTATTTTGGGAAACCCAATGGGGTCCAGTCCTCATCTGAATAATATGAAACTCACCCGAGATATTCTACTTACACCTCTGAACATGAATCAACTCAAAAACTTATGTCTCAGGGTCGGTAAGGCCACTTTAAAAATCCTCAAAGTTAAAGGGAGTCAAAATATGACTAAGTTTCTCAACACTTAGTTAAATTTTCCATGCTATATGTCTTATGTGCAAACTCTATGAGCTGAATTAAGCTAACTTTTAATGCGGGGTGTTACACTCACTCTTGGAATAAACTAAGATATCATGTATAAATACAATAACTAAGGAATCGAGATACAACTGAAACCCGGTTCATCAACTCCATGAACGCGGCAGGGGCATTGGCAACCTAAAGGACATGACCATGAACTCATAATGACCATACCGAGTTTTAAAAGTTGTCTTCAAAATATCCGAAGCTCTAATCCTCAACTGGTGATAACCGAACCTAAAATCAATCTTTAAAAAAACTACAACACCCTGAAGCTGATCCAACAAATCATCAATGCGAGGAAGAGGATACTTACTCTTAATCGTCATTTTGTTCAACTACCGATAATCAATACACATCTGCATAGACCATCCTTATTCTTAACAAACAAAACAAGCGCACCCCAAGGCGATACACTAGGTTGGCTAAATACCTTATTCAACAACTCCTAAAACTGATCCTTAAATTCCTTTAACTCAGTTGGGGCCATGCTATAAAGAGGAATAGGGATGGTATTGATGGTTGGCTTAACATCAATGGAAAAATCAATATCATGATCTGTAGGCATACCAGGCAAATCCGTAGGGAACACATCTATACCTCACGAAAAACATGAACATAATCCAAAGAAAGATGCGAAATAAAACTAGTATCATGAATATAAGCCAAATAAGCTAAACATCCTCTCTCAACCAATCTACGAGCCTGAACATAAGAGATAACCCTCTTAGGACCCGACTAAGGCACACCCTCCTAAGATAACCTTGGCATACCCAACGAGGCCAAATTCATGATCTTAGTAAAATAATCTAGGACAGCAGGATAAGGAGCCAACCAATCCATACCCAAAATAACATCGAAATAAATCATATCTAACATAAGAAAATATACCAAAGTCTCATGTCCGGTAAAAGTCAATACACAAGATCGGTATACCCGATCCACCATTAAACAATCACCTACCGGGGTAGATACATGAATAAGCATGGCAAGAGGCTTACTAACAAAATTAAAACCTGAATGTAAATACACAAACACATAGAAGAAAGTCTATCAGGATCAAATAATATAGGTGAAGATCTGAAACAAACGGGGGTAATACCTGTGATCACAACATCTAAAGCCTCTGGTATGGATGGTATGGCATTCCACTAACCAAGACCACCCACTGGCTGAATAGCCCCGCGACCACCACCACAAGCTCTACTACCTCTCCTTCTCACACCTTTGGTAGAACCCCTGCCTCTCACAACTAAAATAGGAGTATCTCTAAACATATGGCGAGGATAATCCTTGGCAACATAGTCAGTCTCATCATATACATAGCAAACTCTAAATTTTCTTGGATGGATACTCTGCACTGCTAAACCAGAAGACCTACGAGAACCTCTACCAAAATGGTAAACCCTCTTGGCGCCTCCCTTATATACCCGAGGAATATCCTCTATCACCTTAGCATGATCTATAATACTCTGAATAAAAGCCCCAAACACAAATATTTGAGATGTGGCTCACTGAAGAGAAGAAGTCACGACAAGTCCAGCTGGTTGTGACCCTACCTGAGGAGGTAACACAGATGATAGTTGAAATCCTAATCTCGAAACCCCATAGTCATATATCAGAACTGAAGGTGGAATAGTAAGCGGGTCTAAGGAGTATACAATACAGAAGCTGGTGCACCAGGAGGATCCACGCTAGGGGCTGGAGAAACACCCGACATAACCTAAGGAGAACCCTTTAAATGGTTCAGTAATCGTACCAACAACCTCTCCAAAATTGGAGGAGACAAACTCTAATAAACTGGGGAAAAACTTATACCTCCAATGGGCTCAACTCTAGGCTCAAGGAAGAGTCCCCTAGCACTACTCCTAGATGGGGCAGATCCACGGGACCATCTACTCCCTTGATTCTATCCATGAGTCAAGGTTTACCTTTTAGAAGAAGGCTTCACATCTCTGCTCTCATGAAACCTAGACAACGCTATCTGTGTAGAAAGTGTAAAATACAAATTAGAACAAAAGGTATGAAAAAACTACACAGATAGAGAACAAAATGAGGGAAGTTTCCTAATGACATCCTATAGCCTCTCAAAGATAGATACGTACGTCTACGTACCGATCTGCAAGACTCTATTATACATCCCATTCTTACACTATTGAGACCAATGAAATCTGGTTGCACTGATAACAATTTTTTATGTCCCAAAATCCAAGAGTTATCATGGCACTCATCATGGTGAACCTTGATGAGTAAGCCTATTATTATACCTAATACACAAGAGAAAAAATATAGAAATACCCCCAAGGTAAGGCTTCAAGAACAATGCCAAACCATAAAAGTAATTATAACAATGCAGAAAGAATCTATCCAAATACCATACATTCCCAAATCAAGGTGTCAATAGTGAAAGAACTTCTAATACAATCCATGAGTCGAATACATAGGAAAATAACCACCAAGAAGAAATCTATGTCTCCGAATACTAATAAAGACATAACTAATACAAAAGAGTAGAGGTGAACTCTAATGTAGGAATGTACAATCACTACCTTGAGAAATCTGAAGGCGCCCGAAATCAACCAGCCTAAGGCGTACTCAAACCTGAAGTTGCACCGAAAGGGTGAAGTAGGAATGAATTCTGTCCACTTGTAATCAGTAGGTATCATAGGCCGACCAAGAAAAGTAGAAAATAAGGCATACAATATATACACTAAGGGCACATCACTTGTAATAAAAAAATATGCCACAACGGTAGCCTACACCGCTTGCACTAGCAGTTTTAAAATATCACATATATTGCAACAACACACCAAGATAGAACATAAGTATGCATTGTATCACATACATGTAGAACAAGGGGAGAACATATAGAAATAAGAACATCAAGTACAAGTTAAGGATGATAAGGCAAATACATAGATCACAAGTCAATATGGAAATACAACACAACATAAATACAATAAAGTAAGTTCAATATATATGATAATGATGATGATGTACGAGGTCATTGCATAATCCCCACATATACCCACAAGGCAAGTCTCTCAACGTGGGACCCATAGGCAATTCATCAACCCATGTACAATCCATATATCAATATCTCCTCTCCGTCACATCCCTCGGGAAGGTTATAAAATCTGATGTTCCTAGTATTTCCAGAATTTCCAATATTTTTAGTATTTCTAGAGCACATAAGACACAAATAAAGTATGACAAACAACAACAATGAGTATATACAAAACATGCAACGAACAAGTGAAATTATGTGTATGATGCCATGAAGATGGCAATGCAATGTTCATGACCCATCATAATGAGTATTTTCACAACCAACCACATAAGGTATTTCCACAACCAATCATAATAGTACATTTTCACAATCATATGAGCCAATATCCACTCATTAATTCCACCATCCATGAATTTCCACATGTTTCATATGCCAACAAGTATGAATATATCATAATACACCAATGGTACCTTATTAGGCATTTCAACAACACAATACAATGCTCTATTGCACCTGGTAACCTAGTGTGACGTATAAATAGCCTCTTTTTATCCATTTTTAGCTTATTTTTCACTTGCCTCTTGAGAGATAAACTCTAAAATAGTGTGATATCTTAAAAGTGAAGCTTTTGGATACTTGATAATCTAGATTAACATCTATTTCTTGGTTCTTTTATAATTTAAGGTGACATTTTATCTTTTTCTTACTTTAATTCTTGACTTCTTGTTCAAAACTTCAAAAACCTTTTAACTTGATTTATCCTCATATTTTACTCCTTTTTACTTGAATAATGTTCATAATTCTATAATTACTTGTTTTCTATCAATTTCATCTACAAACTATCCTCGATTCTTTATTTTTAATGGATTTCAGAGATTTTACTCGGTAAAGCTTAAAAATTATTTTTCTTCGATTGAACCTCTATTTGACTTAGATTTTCAGTGTAGATTCCTAAAAATATGAGGAACATGTTTTTGAAGTAAACTTATGATTTTTCTCTTCTTTTTTGAAACCTCATTTCGGAGGTTCATTTTGACCCCGAACCAAAAGTAGAAAATATAGGTATCGTTAGCTTTCTTTGAGACCTAAATTCTATATTTCTTGGTTTTAGTTAATTATGGGACCCTTCATGAGAAGTAGGTATTGTGGTTGAAGTGTTGTTGTAGACCAATTTCAACCTTAGGATAGGTTATGGCTTAACTCATCAGAATGGGTTGTGTAGTTAATTTGTATACCAAAATACATGTTAAGGGTGGGATCTAATCTTGAATAATGGCTATCTATATTTTGTGTCTGTGTGGAGGCCTATATATGATATAATTATTAAATTTGAGATAAAATGTAATATGTGTGACCGTGTAGGGTCTTATGTGATGTTGATAGACTTGAATACATGTGGATAATTGTATTGTGTTGCTCGAAATGCATATTATGTTACCTTTGATATATCATGATATATTCATACTTTGTTGACAAATGAATCATGTGGAATTTCACGGATGGTTGGAAATAATAAGTGGATATTGGCTCATGTGGATGTGGAAACGTATAATTGTGGTTGGATGTAGAAATACATCATGTGATTGATTGTGTAAATACTTATTATGATTTGTTATGATCATTACACCCTCATATCTTACTCATTCATGAAATATTGGTTCCATCATGGTAACATTTAAGAAACACTAGCAATACCTTTTATAAAACCCTTCTCGAGGGAGGTGCTGGGAAACAGATATTTTGACATCTTATAAAACCATCTTTGAGGTATGTGCAGGGAGATGATATATTGATATATGGATTGTAAATGGGTTGAAAAACCTCCCATGGGTCCCATGTCGAAAGGCTTGCCTCCTGCGGTGTATATGGAGGTTGTGTGACAACCTCGTGTATCATCATTATCTTATACATTGCACTTCTTTATTATGTTTGTGTTGTAATTTTATTGTCATATTGACTTGTCATACATTTATTTGTTCTATCTTCTATTAATTGTACCTAACTGTGTTGTATATATAAGTTCTTTCTTGCTTTTACTTGTATGTGATATAATGTATACTTGTGTTTTACTTGATGGTGTAGTTGTAATATATGTGTTATATATATGTTAGAACTGTTAGTGCAAGCGATGTGGGCTACCGTTGTGGGATATTTTTTTATTGTAGGTGACGTTCTCCTAGTGTGTATTTTGTGTACTTTATTTCCTACTTTGCTTGATTGGCCTATGATACCTACTAATACAAGTGGACCATACTCACTTTTACTTCACCCTTTCGGTACAAATTCAGGTTCGAGTGCGCCTCACATGGTTTGATTTCTGGCATCTTCACAGTTTCAAAGGTAGCGGTTGGACCTTTATGCATCTAGAGTTCTCCTCTATCATTATGTATTAGTTATGTCTTTATTAGTATTCATAGACAGGCATTATTCCTGTATGGATATTTTTTATGTATTTGACTCATGGGTTGTAGTAGTAGTTCTTATACTATTGACACCAGGTTTTCAGAGTTATGGTTACTGTATTGATTTTATTCTTTCCTCTTTTATCATATCTATATGGTTTGGCTTTGTTCTAAAACCCTTTCCTTGGGGGTATTTTTGTCTTTTCCTTTTTGTGTAGCCATTTTGGTGATAGGCTTACTTGTCAAGGTTCATCGCAACAAGTGCCATCATGACCCATGTTTTAGGTCATGAGAAATTGGTATCATAGCCTCTAGGTTTCATTGGTCTCAATGGTGTAAGAATGAGATGCCTAATAGAGTCTCACTGATTGGTAGGTAGACGTCTGTATCTATTTTCTAGAGGCTATAGGATGTCATTAGGAAAACTTTCCTTATTTTATTCCTTATCGTGCAAAGTTCTCGTATATCTTGAGTTTTGAGTTGTGTTTTAGTTTTTCAATGAAGATGGTGTTGACTAGGTCCCACGGGGTCAGAGATGTAGAGCCTTTTCCCAGAGGGCGAGCCTTGAGTCGTGGATGGACTCAAGGAAGTGGACGAGCCCGTGGATCAGCCCTATCTAGGAGGAGTGCTGGGGGACTCTCCCCTTGTATCTTCCCTAGTAGGTGATTCTTTAGTGGTGGATCAGGTGTACCGATCTTATATTATGACTTTTTATGGCCGTGAGACTTGGGTAGATTTGGATGGGCCCATGGATCGCTCCGTCTAGGAGGAGTGCTAAGGGACTCTCCCCATGTATCTACCTCAGTAGGTGATTTTTTAGTGGTAGATCGGGTGTACCGATCTTATATTGTGACTTTTTTCCTATAGCAATTTAAGTTTATAAAAAATGGTCGAAAATGCCCTTGACAACGAAAAACAAAAAGAAAAAAGACACAAGGGAAAAAATTAGCTACGCATAAGTTCAGTGGCACAAGTTATACCCTAAGGCAGAACTTCAGCGACACAAGTTATGCTCCAAGGCATAGATTTAGTGACAAAAGTTATGCCCCAAAACAAAGTTCTCTAAAATTCTTGCCCTGCAAAATTGATATTACTCCCTCCATTAATTTTTACTTATCCACCTTATACTTTCCACGCCCCTTAAGAAGCAACGATTAGTGTGAGTTTTTTTTTCACCACAATATATATATTAATTCATGTATGTGGTGGAAAGATTTAAAATTTTTCTACTGATCGAGGATGAATTTGTGTGAAATGAATGTTCCGCTGACTATATGGTTTCTGACCAAATGAATGCGGTGCAAACTGTTAGTGTCTCTGCTATATATCATGGGTTCAACATCTGGTATACCCTACAGCTCTGAAATTTCATGGGCTATATGTAATCCTCCATTGACTCGGCGGGGAATCCTCCAACCCAAGTATACCGCAAGGGTTGGAGTCTATGACTCTGCTACGCCACACGGCCGTCACCAGCATAAAAGTAATATACCCGGATTGGCAAATCACGATTTTTGGCTCAGAGTTACTTGAACTCAGACCTTCTTCGGGTAACCACCTAACCCTCTTTAAGCCCAGTTTTAACACTTTAAAACATGCATTCTCTGAAATCAAACTCTAAAAACATACTCTGTTATGGCATACATACTTATGGTACCGTCATACCATTGACTTGAAAGTCACATCTCTGAGCCATTATTAGCATATAATAATCTCTGTTTCAAAACATAAATCCGGGACCACCATATGAATAAATCATTTAAAGAAACTCTTTCTTAAAACTCATGTAAACATTTGCAAGAAACTCACTTTGTCAACATTTCAAGAATTCAAGGTGGTCATGTCAAAGTTCTCAATTACATGCATTTCTTTCTCTTTAACACAAGAACATCATAGTAACATCAAGAAACACCCTCTCATTATTTCTAAATCATATTTCAATTGCTATGACATTGAGAAAAATACTTTCAAATCACAAGGCATGCATTTCAACTCTTTTCTGATAAAACCATAATCTTTAGTTCAACATACGAGAGGAGTTTCATAATATGCTCTCAAAAAATCTTCAATCTCAGTTTTCATACATATACATATACTTGTAAATCAATTCAAGGGGGAAATACCTAAAGTCCAAATCAACAATATCATAAAAACATTTATAATGCATAATTAAAACATAGATTCCAAAAAAAAACATTTAAAACTCATGCTTGGCATCTTTAAATCATGATCTAGTATTCACAAGCCCATATAGTTTTTAGGATAAACCCCACGTACCTCAAATTAGAAGCTTTTGAATGATCTCTAGTTTTTGGGATGCTATATGTACGATTGATGGGTTATTCTTCAAGCCCTAGCAATGAGGATTCTGAATATTGAAGAATTAAGGAAAACCCACGGTTGAATCTTCAGTTACTTAGATTTTTAGTTTGAAACCCTTGGGAGTGTTCTTGAGCAATTTGATGAAAGATAGGCTTATGATGCTAAAAAAACGCCCTAAATCTCTTGTTTCCATGACTTGGTATGCGAGCGACAGACTAGAATGCCCCTTTGTGTTTTTTATTAAATTTGCAACAGGTACGCCGCGTAAGGTTTCACCGCGTCGCGGCGATGGGTTCATCGCTATACCCATCGCGACACGGTCTAATTGCGACGATCTACTGGTTTTGACAAATATGAATTTAGGGTTCACCGCAACACGGTGATATCGCGGTGACCCTCTGGAAATTGACAATTGTGGATTAAGGGCTTGGCGCGATGCGATGGCTTGTCCATCGAGAATACTGAGTACTAAAATCGCTCTAACTTCTTCACCGAGTGTCCGTTTTGGAAGAATCTTATATTGACAGAAAGCTCATTCAATTTCTCACATAATAAAAGTCAAAATTAGGGAAATTATATATATAGTTTAAAATTTACTCACTTTGGAAGTAAAAAATGAGACTAAGTTTTTTTGACACACATAAAAAATTCTAGTCTTTAACTCTAAGAGCATATTACCAAGAGCTAACGCATGGACGATTTTGTGGGGTGTTACACTATCTCCCCCTTGGGATCATTCGTCCCCGAATGATGGGTAGAATTATTGAAGCTTAAAGGTATGGCATAATGCGGACATGATGTGTCTTCTAAGAAAGGTTATAACTGATCTGAAACGTTTAAACTTCTATCATGAAACTGAATTCTGAGCTGACTTGCCCTTACTTGTTTTAAGGAGCTAATTCATGCTAAGAGTTTAGGATTCCCCCCCCCCCCCCCGAAGCTTTTATGCTCAAATACACACATTGTATTTGGAAGTGATAACTTAGGTAAGTACGAATCATGAGGCAACAAGATTTAGATTGTACAAAGGTATTACAATGTCTGAGCTAAAATAGCTGGAAAAATTTGAGATTATGTTCTGAACTCTTATGAACTGAGTCATGACTAAATAACTAAATCTGAAACATGATGCTTGGACTGAACTAAGTTCGCAACTTACACGGATGGAATAGATTACCTTTTGGGATGGTCATACGCATTAGAATTCAGCTAGTAGGACTGGGTGAAAAGGTGGAAAACCACAGTAACTTGTCTGCCTGACTGCTAAACTAAATTATACGGGACACTTATACTTAACTGGAGTATCTCTTCAACACTCTTTCTAAAGAAGTTCTAGTAGCATCAGGGAGCAAAGAATCTCTGACATGAGTTACACAAGACATCCAACTAAGGAATCACAACAATGAAACTACTTTATGCATGGAATATAGACATATAACTTATAAACTAGGATAGAATTACCAAACCTTAGTCAATGCAACTTCTTACTTTAGAGATTAGCCACACTTCAAAAGTACTCTCTCAACTATACTTTCCCTTTAAACACCATACTCATTGATTCCACTTATTTTTCTCACTTGCCGTTGATATTTCCATCTACTAATGTCTAAACTGAACTAAATCCCCTCATCATCTTCAAGCCTAACTCAAAATCACAAGACGCACCACATAATACTATAGTACTAGTTTGAATCATGAATTTAGCACACCCTGCATTTCACAATTTCTCATCTCCTGCATAATTTTTACTGTCACTCCGGCAATCACCTTCAACATCGTATTAGACATTCACAAACACTCAAGGCATCCATCCACATGCATACAAACATGACATTCAATCCTATCTCCATACCCACTTATGTACTTCTAAACAACCACTCATAAAGCATCTTTCTCATATTCTCTAACACTTCTATCCATAACAACTTTCATGCACTATTCAGATGATACACATAAAATATCCTCAACTAACCAAGCCATACAAAACTTCACCTCAAAATTCTTTCAACTTATAGACTTACATAAAACAAGCGCACAATTTTTTTTCCCAATATAACACATAAAACTTCAACTAACCTTGACACATATCAAAGACTCGGCCCCAATCTTACTCCACAATTACCGCCTTAACTCAAATAAGCCCTCAACAATCTTTCATCAACAAGAACTGTTTACTCTTTCCTATCTAAACAACTGTTCATCATCACTATCTCGACCTAAGGGGAAAAGGTCACTAAAAAATTGGAATACCAGAATCCAAAACATGAGGGGAGTACTAAGAATAACTTGATACCCTACGGAGGCGTGAGGAATAGAGCACTCATGGCATGGACTCATTAAGAGATCTAATCTGAGGACGTACCTAATATAAATCTGAATTTTCACTAATCGTTAAGGGTATCACATGTGCACAAGAGTCATGAACTGCATGATCTGAATTTTGGAATTCATAACTTACGGAAAGCGATTCTGACTGCTAAACAAACTGGGAACTCATCATACTAGGAACTAGGAGAGACATGATCCCTTATCATATACTTGAACACGAGCTATGATCGTGAAGCTGAACATAAAGCATGAGTATGTATCGGAATAACTGAGGTAAACCGCTGAAATAAGAATAGATTGAGCATCGCGCTTTCTCACGACCAATTCCACAACTTACTGGCACGTCTATTAGCATCTGAAAACTTGACTTGGTTACTCATTCTATCATCTCCCCCTTAGATTTAAGCCATTACTCTAAGTATGTGAACCACTATTTACACTCTGGTATAAACTGAAATCACTTTACTCTAGAGTCAGGGATATAACAATACACATAAAACTAAACTTACCCTGTAATGAGGTATCTTCATGTATAACAACCAATGTTAATACCTCCTTCTAAGATTCAACCCTTAGGTTTCTATATCCCCAAAAGTCATCATATAACAACTTAAATATTCACCAACTCATATTCTTCTAAAACTAAACATGGATATCTCCAAACCTTTGACGGACCACACCACTTCTTTCGTAGTCTACAAGCATCACAACTCCAAATTTATATCTCTCTACTATGAGAATCAAGATCATGTAAAAAGGCTCAACATCATTAATCATAACTCTATAATTTAACTATCAAGGACATCACATATTATCTAACTAGTCTTTCTCCACCTAGAAACTCAACGGTACTAATATGTCTACTAGCCACACGCAACATGTAATAGTCTTAGAAAATGTCGCAACTTCATACCATCTTGGACATACTTCTACATCATACATACAACATCATACTTCTTTACGAATCAAATAAACTTAAGCGTTTGCATACACCGTTCAAGCCTATTAGATCACTTCCATATAACTAGTATTGTTAACCAAGAAATCATCACATCCACCTTCATGGGCATCACTGCTATGCCTCAAAATCTACTACATACCTTCTCACAAGTAGTGCTAGTTTACAACTACCAAAGAAAAGAAGGTCAAGGGGTAAGAGTCACATAATAGACATGGTCAACCTTAATATTATATTATAACCCCATACAATCTTATCTACTTATAAGGCTTTCTCATATCACACTTACTTACCCAAGCGTACATTTAGACTACCTTCAAATTCCACAAATAACCTTGTGTCTATAATTATAACTTACTGGCTAATCTAGCCATTTTCATACTTCGAGCAAACAACAACTCACCTTAGATAATAACTCCTTCTCTACCTTCTACTAAACTAACACACAAGGATGTATCACTTTAATACCAACTCAATCTCATGCAAAACGATTTGGCTATACATATATTCAATAAATCACCCTTACCACTTTTCTTGCCATTACGCCTCTAAACCCCCACTTCCAACCAACACAAGAAACCAACAAGATGGACAATAAGTTGCTAGTGAATCGAAATAGGCCTCACACGATTTCACTAGACTTTGAGTTTCAACAACATAATGATAATAAGATTACAAGAGATAGAAACTTGACACATAATAATCAATGATCTAAGAATACATATCTTACTCTGTATAAATAAAAAAATTTGAGTCAAACACTTCCCCCACAAACTACCATACAATCCACACATGCTACTAGCTACCATATTAGTTTATCACTAAAAAGGGTAAATCATCCTCAAAATCAGTTATTCAACTAAAATATTTATTTACACAAAATTCACCCTCACTCTGACTTCTAACTTTGTGACTTCACATCACCAACTTCTTGGTCCAACATCACTACCAATAGGTCATGACACCAACACTTTAACTTATACTACTACTCGCGTAGAAATACAGTTCCAACATTCATCTACACCTCATTGCCTCTTAAGCATGACATCTGCAACATAAATTTTTGAAAAGGACTGAATACCCTTAATACCGTAGGCTGAAAAGTACAATTTCATCAAAACCAAAGTTCACACTAGAATTAATACACTCTGAAGCACTAACAGACTCTTCTCAAGCCCTTGCATAATTTTAAAATCTTATATAGCTCAATCAGAAAGAACTATGTCATTTAGACTCTAAACTTCTATACTTAAATCACCCAATAATGAAACATGTCTGAGAACATCAAAGTAAGGAAAGAATTGGGATGACTGTTACTTTCGTATAGGCGACACCATAGCATGAATTAGAGTATGAAAGAGGAACATTCTGACTCTATTGCACGAACTAGAACATGAAGAAAGAGAGACATTCTTAAACTCCTTATAGCCTCCTGCTTATAAGTATGGCGCGTTACACACCCATAAACAAGACTCTACCCAACGTAATTTTGCAGACAACCTGGGACCATGAATCGTGCTCTGATACCAAGTTTTTCATGACATGAACTAAGGCCTGGCCGTGACAGACATCCCAAACCCTGAAGGTCCGGACGTCCTACTCTATCAAATCTGGTAATCATGCACAACATTCATATCATAAAAGAAAATACGGAAATACAATCTGATACGAAAACATGGTCATTAACTTTGAGATTCAAGGCATAAGAACGAAATTTGCAATTCAAAACATCTGAATAAGATCTGACTCAGTCTGCAAAATCTCTACTACATCTCAAAACTATTCCAAAAATTGGGACAAGACCCCCAATAGAACAAAACAACGGAATAACATGATTCGAAATAGCAGGCCTTCTAGAAAAAAGAAGGCTCACCATTGTACGGATCACTTCTCTCTAGAATACTCTACTGATTAGCCAGATCCTTAGACTGAGCCTTCGAACCTGGGAGGTAGGGGTTAATATAGATGTACTGGTACGCAGAGCAAATCCAAAATAATAATTTATATTGAACATATACGAGGGCAATTTAAAATAGGTCATAAACATATCATATAGTAAGAAATCTCATGGGCATTTCTGAAAGACTCTGAAAGAAAATCATCTAATTCTGAGACATTCTTTGTTTTACTTCTACGATAGGTGGTATACCCAACAGCTCTAAAATTCCACGGGCTATATGGAATCATCCATTGACTCAGCGGGGAAGCCTCCAACCCAAGTGTGCCTCAAAGGTTAGAGTTTTTAACTCTGCTACGCCACACGACCGTCGCCAGCATAAAAATAATATACCCGAATCGACAAATCATGATATTAGGCTAAGAGTTACTTAAAATCAAACCTTCTTCGAGTAACCACCTAACCCTGTTTAAGCCCAGTTTTAACTCTTTAAAACATGCATTCTCTGAAATCAAACTCTAAAAACATACTTTGTTATGGCATACATACTTATGGTATTGTCATACCATTAACTTACAAGTCACATCTCTGAGCCATTATTAGCATATAATAATCTATGTTTCAAAACATAAATCTGGGACCACCATATCAATAAATCATTTTAAGAAACTCTTTCTTAAAGCTCATGTAAACATATGCAAGATACTCTCTTTGTCAACATTTCAAGAATTCAAGGTGGTCATGTCAAAGTTCTTAATTACATGCATTTCTTTCTCTGTAACACAAGAACATCATGGTAACATCAAGAAACACCCTCTCATTATTTCTAAATCATATTTCAATTGCTATGACATTGAGAAAACTACTTTCAAATCACAAGGCATGCATTTCAACTCTTTTCCGACAAAACCATAATTTTTAGTTCAACATACGAGGGGGATTTCATAATATGCTCTCAAACAATCTTTAACCTCAGTTTTCATACATATACATATACTTGTAAATCAATTCAAAGGGGAAAGACCTAAAGGCCAAATCAACAATATCATAAAAACATTTATAATGCATAATTAAAACATAGATTCCAAAAACACTCTTTTAAAATTCATGCTTGACATCTTTAAATCATGATCTAGTGTTCACAAGCCCATACAGTTTTAGGATAAATCTCACGTACCTTAAATCAGAAGCTTTTGAATGATCTCTAGCTTTTGGGATGCTATACGTACGATTGATGGATTCTTCTTGAAGCCCTAGCAATGGTGATTCTAGATATTGAAGAATTAAGAAAAACCCACGGTTGAATCATGAGTTATTTGGATTTTTAGTTTGAAACTCTTGGGAGTGTTCTGGAGTAATTTGATGAAAGATAGGCTTATGATGCTCAAAATGCCCTAAATCTCTTGTTTACACAACTTGGTATGCGGGCAAAAGACTAGACTGCCCGTTTGTTTTTTTTTAAAATTCACAACAGGTACGCCACGTAAGGCTTCGTTGTGTCACGGAGATGGGTTCATCGCTATTCCTATCACGACGTGGTCTAATTGCGATGAGCTACTGGTTTTGACAAATATGAATTTAGGGTTCACCATGATGGGGTGATATCGCGGTGACCCTCTGGAAATTGACAATTGCGGATTAAGGGCTTTGTGCGGAGCAATGGCTTGTCCATCGAGAATACTGAGTAGTAAAATCGCTCTAACTTCTTTACCGAGTGTCCGTTTTGGATGAATCTTTTATCGACGGAAAGATCATTCAATTTTCCACACGATAAAAGTCAAAATTAGGGAAATTATATATATAATTTAAACTTTACTCACTTTGAAAGTAAAAAATGAGACTAAGTCTCTTTGACACAAAAAAAAACTTTCTAGTCCTTAACTCTAAGAGCATATTACCAAGAGCTAACGCATGGACGATTTTGTGGGGTGTTACAGCACAACAATCTAATGCCAGTTTCATGATTAATTCCACAACACCTAGCTCCTTATGTAAGCGATTACTCATTGGTGTTACTAAGTTGGCATCTACGACATCCATTACTGCCTCTGGAAGTGAATAACTCACCCATTTCTTCAAGCTAAGATCTCCCTCAAAATCATTAGGCTTTCTCCTTGTAAAAGTTTCCAGCAATATGATTCTGTAACTATAGATATCACATTTTGTTGACACCAATCCATCCAGTCCATACTCTACAGTCAAAAAATTAATATAAAGATGCAATATACTTTCTAGGTTGGACAAAAAAAAAGGGAAAAATAAAAAAAACTAAGAGACGTACCGGGTGCATTATACCCCAATGTTGCTAAGGTTTTAGTATATAAATCACTCTCATCGTCACCAAGCAGTTTTGAAATACCAAAGTTGCTTAGGTGAGAACCCATATCCTCATCGAGCAAGATATTACTAGGCTTCAGATCATAGTGAATCACAGGTAATGAGCAACCATGGTGGAGATATTCCAATTCACATGCCACATCTATCATTATTCTTAGTCTCTGCATGATGTCTACGAAGTAGTTGTGTGAATACAAATATTTCTCAAGACTCCCATTAGGCATATACTGGAGCACTAAAGCCTTAAAATCAAGATTAGAACAACTAGTGATGACTTTAACGAGATTCATATGACGAAGGCCGCGCAAAACTTCATATTCTGTATCAAAACTTTTGAATGCCACTTTAAATTTAATATTAAACACTTTAACTGCAATCAGAGTCTCGCTTGTGAGAGTACCTTTGTACACAAAGCCAAAACTTTCAGAACCAATCAAATTACTCTCACTAAGTGCATTAGTTGCTTAGAGCAGTTCATAGTATGAAATTCTTTCTCTTGTTATGGTAGACAATGACTCATCTTGTGGAGGTGCTTTTTTACCTCTTCTATACCTTATCCATACATACACAAAGGTGATAGGAACTAATAGAAGTGCAAGTCCAAGCAGAAAAAATATTACTAGCAATTTTTTTCTATTTGATCTGTGCTTTGATGAAGTGGGCATGGCGGGACTCTAAACCTTGAAGTACCATACAATGCTTCATTGTAGATGAAAAACTGACTAGAGAGGTTCTTGAAAAGACCCCGCGAAGGTATTTCACCATACAACTTGTTGAAAGAAACATTGAAATACTTTAGATTATGAAGTTTCTCCAAAGACGTAGGAATGATTCCCGATATATTATTGTGAGAAAGGTCTAGGAATTCCAAACCTACCATGTTGCTCATTGAGTTAGGTATAGATCCTTGCAACTTGTAGTGTCTTCAAGAAAGTTGCGCCAAATTTTGCAATTCTCCAATTTCACTAGGAATTCCTTTTGAGAATTGATTCATTGACAGATATATCTGTGTCACAACTTTTAAATTTCCAATTTCAGGAGGTAAGGATCCAACCATGTTGTTTGACGATAAGTCAAGAACCATTAGATCCTTAAGATTCCATAATCTTGATGGTATATTGGAACTCAATTTATTGGAATCCAGGTGTATCTCTCTAAGGGAAGTAACATTCGCTAAACAATTTGGAAGAGATCCTGAAAGTTGATTTTGACCCAAGAAAATGGTACCCAAACGTTGCAATTTACAAAGATTATCTCTAATAAATCCTGTAAATTTGTTGTTGCTCAAGTCAAAGCTCTGAAGGTTTTTCAAGTTGCCAATTGATGTGGGAATCAATCCAACCAAGTTGTTTCTAGAAAGATCGAGGAATAATAAGCTGCTTAAGTTCCCAATTTCATTTGAAATTCGCCCTTTGATTTTACAACTGCTGGCGGTAACTTTTGTAAGAGATGTGGAAAGGTTCCCTGCGGAGGCAGGTGATGATAGGCGGATTTACACGACAATATCAATATATTTTTCCCATATTTTAGCCTAGTTTTGAGAACAAATTATATATTTCATGCACTTTTAGTCCTTTTTCCCGTAAATGAGCTAACGAACATGACTAGGAAAGTTTCAGGTATAAATGATGCAAAATACAGCATTTTATGGCTAACTTGACGCAAAAGAAAGCTCATGAACGAAAGAGAAGGAAGTGGGACGCCTAAAGGACCAAAACTGTTGCATGGAAAATCTGTCCCGGGCTAAAACAACAATTCTGAAGACTTTGGGGACTTACAGACACAAAGCTGGATTTTAACAATGATACATTAACCTAGTGCAATTAGGTTATGTATTTCATTATTTTATGAGGATTATGATAATGTTACCTTAACCTAGTACATTTGGGTTAAGGATTTCATTAGTCTAGTAGGATTTGGTTATTTATTTCATTAGCTTAGTAGGAGTAGGATATGGGTATTATAAATACCCTATCATGCTAGAGATTTATGGAGGGGGACATTCATCATTCAACAATTAATTTTCTTCCATCCCTCTCATCTTCCACTACAAACACTTCTAATCTACTCTTCTATTCTTAAACTCCACAACAAGAGAATCGTTACTTGCTAAGGAATCACGCCTCACGCCTATCACTTGATCTACACGCCATTACTCAATATCGTGATATAATAAAAATGTCAATAGTGATTTCCTTCGCATTCATGGGTAACTAAACTTCTCTGTTGGGGTTATGGAAGCCGAATGAGTTACTATCTATTGCTGTGAGTTTGTGAGTTCGAGGCACGTATATTGCTTATATCATTATTCTCTTCATCTTAATCTACATTCTTTGCGGTTGCAAACGCAAGAATACGCCAGTCTAACATTTAACTTGTTCGAGAGAAAAGTTATTTGTCTGGAAAAGAGATAATGTCAAGGTAGTAGGACACCCTTTCCTACTAAAAAGCTAGTGTCGTAACTGGACTAACCTCTTGGAGAATTCGTACCGTTAGACACGCTTTAAGCTCGAGAGAGTTAAAGTGAAATAGTCCTTGTTTAGGTCGAGATACGCTTGGATTTACCATCGACTACAATCCTCTATAAGCAATTGCATGTCAGAATTCTACACACTCATAGCCAATAGAGACGTATACCTCAGAAGGTGGACATAACCCCAACGCTTCAATTCTCATTGTTTACAACCAACGTAACAATCTCTCTCTTTTTACTTTATTATTTTCAGCTTTTGTTTACATTACTTGCAAAACAAGAATCCCCCCTTCTTACGAGACTTGCACCAAAAGTTTAGTAATTTTACTTACTTGTTGGCCAAGCTATTCCCTGTGGGATCGACACCCAACCCAGGTTGGGTTCTATATTTGCTAACGACCGCTTTACACTCAAACCAGAGCTATAGATTGAGCGTTATCAAAAATTGGCGCCGTTGCCGGGGAATACAAGTGTCAATTAAGTTCGTAATAATTACTAGACCCTTTGGTCAAAGATTCTCGTACTTTTACTTTTAGTTGTTATTTTTGTTTTACTGCAGGTTTTTTGTTCAGTACATCAATGGATGCACAACGTGAAATACCATTCGATGATGATGATGATGATCTTGATGGAGCTGGTGCCACTGGAGCCATTATTCTTCCGCCATTAGCCCCCGGAGCCAAGTTCAACATCACAAGCACCATGATTCAGTTATTGCAACTCAAGGGATTGTTTGGTGGACTAGCAGGCGATGATCCGAATATGCATCTCATCAACTTTATTTCTACATGCAAGTCTTTTGACAATCCTGGTGTTGGTCAGAATGCAATTCGATTATGTCTATTTCCATTGTCTCTGTCTGGGGAGGCAACACTATGGTTGAATGGGCTGACTCCTGATTCTATTACAAATTGGAGGCAATTGAGAGACACTTTCCTAGAAAGATTTTTTCCGCCATCCAAAAGAGCACAATTGAGAGATGAAATCAGCAAATTTTGTCAGCTTCCCACTAAAGCTCTTCATGAAACATGGGAGAGGTTCAAGACAAAGCTAGCGAGGTGTCCAAACCATCATATGACTAATGTTCACCTAATGGAGATACTATACAGAGCCTTGAATTCAATAACTAAACCAGTGGTCGATAATGCGGCTGGAGGATCTTTTATGGACCTCACCTTTGGTCAAGCAAGCAATATGCTAGATCGCATGACGAAACAAAGTAGAGCTTGGCATACCAGGGATTCCGAGGTAGCAAGCCCCACTTTATCTATAGGCATGACTGCAGACCAAAGAAGAAGACAAGAAGAACGTGACCAAGATATGGCGCACATGAAAACACAAGTGGATCTTCTCACAAAAAATCTATTATCAGGGAAGACCGAAAAAGTGAAAGTTGTGGCGCTAAAAGAAAGGGACGAATCTGATTCGGAAGAAGAGGCCAACTACTTGAACCATCAGGGGGGTTTCCGAGGGAATACCCAAGGAAACCAAGGTCGGAACTATTATGGTAAATCTGGAAACATGGACCAAGGTAGTTGGAAGAACAAGAATGAAAAGAGTGGTTTGTACATTCCCCCTGGTAGACGTGATACCACCACATCTAATTCTGGAAGTATGGAAGACATGATGGCTAAATTATTGAAAGGAGTGGAAGCAACGAGCGCGGGAATTACTGAGGTAATTAATGATTTTTCCTCTATGAAACAACTAGTTGATTCTCATTCCACTTCAATCAAGCAAATAGAGCAGCAATTAAGCCAACTTTCAGCAGCACTCAATCAAAGAAAGGCTGGCACTTTACCTAGCGATACTGTGCAAAACACAAGGAATGATGGGTCATGCATGGCCATCACTACCAGAAGTGGTAAGGTGCTGTAAACTTCAGAAAAAGGCAAGCAAGTGGCTGACGAAGAGGCGGAAATTAATGATAAGGCGAAAGGGGAAGATGCCGCAGCAACCGATCCTAATTTCCTTAACGTCACTCCTCACGACGTGCAGCCTGGAAAAGCTGAAAAATGGAAGCAAGAGGAGAAGAAATCCGTGGAGAGAACAATGCCATACCCACCACCACCTTTTCCCCAAAGATTGAAGAAGGTGGCGGATGATACGAAGTTCAGCAAATTCATGACTATGTTAAAGCAGCTGGCCATTAATGTTCCATTGGTGGAAGCACTTGAAAAAATGCATGGGTATGCGAAATTTATGAAGGATCTTTTGACAAAGAAGCGGGCAGCAAGTTATGAGTTGAAAGATGATGTCCATCACTGCAGCGCAATCGCTACCCGATCAATAGCTCAGAAGAAGGCTGACCCCGGAGCTTTCACTATTCCTTGCACCGTTGGATCTTTGAATTTTTCCAAAGCATTATGTGATTTAGGATCCAGCATCAATTTGATGCCATTATCTATCTATAAAAAGTTGGGGTTGGGTGATCCTACTCCAACCAATATGAGGCTCGTCATGGCGGATAGGTCGGTAAAACGACCTGTTGGTATCCTATGTGATGTCTTGGTAAAGGTTTCTTCATTCATCTTTCCAGCAGACTTTGTTATTTTGGATTGTGAAGCGGACTCAGAGGTTCCCATAATCTTGGACGCCCTTTCCTTGCTACAGGAAGTGTGCTCATTGATTTGAGAGCTAATGAGCTTTCATTCCGAATAAATGATGAAGTGGTTCGCTTTGATGTTTGCAAATCAATGAAGCAACCCAAAGATCCGAGTGTATTTTCGGTGGCTGATATTTTCTTTGATGATCCGAAAGAATTACTTAAAGAAGAGCAAATTATTGCTGACCCTTTGGCGGTTGTGCTCATGAATGGAGAGAGTAAGGATGCTGAAAATTGCCAAGAAACTATTTGTGCTCTATCAGGATTAGGGACATATCGCTATGCTCCCAAGAAGCTGGACCTTGATCTCAAAAATCGACCCACACCACCAGCGAAGACTTCCCTTGAAGAGCCACCAATTCTAGAATAGAAAGAGCTCCCCGATTATCTAAGGTATGTGTTCTTGGAAAGTATAAGGATACTTCCGGTGAGTGCGGATGATTTAAGTAAACAACACGTAGAGGCTCTCATCTCTACTCTGAAGAGATACATGAGAGCTATGGGTTGGACTATTGATGATATAATTGGTACCCCTCCTACAAGTAAGCCTCATTGTCGTCTGAATCCATTCATAAAACGATCCACCATCTATCTCGAAGAAGTCTGAGTACTCGAGGTAACCATGTCGTGCCACGACCAAAACTATGGCGCTTGATGGGAGGCAACCCATCGTTCTAATCATTTTTAGTGTTTTTGAGCAAATGTAGGTGCAAGAGGTATTCAACGAGGAGATTGATTTCAATTGACGATTTGGACGCATTGTATGGTAAAGTTGGTAAGTTAGGAAGGGTGATGCATAAGGCTATGGATTGAGCCTTTCTCACGCCAAAATAGGCTTCGAGGAAGGCTAGGCCTTGGTAAAACTAGGCCACGAACGATGCACAACCTATCCTATAGCCTAAGGTCTCGGAATCTAGTGTGCTATACACTATGCGCCGCCTATTCCTAGGTATGCTTTTGACTATGCGCCGCCTATGCTATGGCATTTGGTCTCAGTATCTCATATGCCATAGACTATGCGGCGCATATGTCTACAAATGCCATAGACTATGCGGCGCATATGTCCCATTATGCCATAGACAATGCGCCGCATATGTCATTGATATGCCGAGTATTATGCGCCGCATATGTAGGATTTTTGTCTCCAAAACCTTGTGTAAATGGGTCATAACCCAACCCATACTGTTCCTATATAAAGGGGACTTAGTTTTATAACACAACCATAATAGAAAATACCCTAAAGGCGCCGCATACTCTTCCAAATCTTCTCAAAATTTTCTTCTTTTTCTCTTCCAATTCACAAAACCATCTCCACAAGTTTCAAGCAAGTAAGTACTCTCTTATTCTTCATTTATTTCTCGTAAGTACTATGTTGCTATGGCTATTATGAATTGCTAAATTATATAAGATTGTTGGTGATGTTCATGTGTTTGGATTGTTGTTGCAAAATCATGTGAGTGAACATATACGTAGGAAAATCTTGACTTGTTTCCGACTTGAATTTGGTTTCAATAGCATTGTTATGATATTTGCGGAATTGCTATGGCTATGAATATTTCTTAAGATTGTTGTTTGGATACTTACATGTTAGACTATCCCGGTCATCGGGATAAGACTTATAGTGCCTACCGACTTAGGAGGTTGTGATTGTTGTAAGAATAACGATTCAACGTGGTAACCCCTATGTAGTAGTGTTGCTATATCTACCATGAAAGTAGTCCAATGGCTGCAAGTAAGTGATGCATTGCTGATTTTCTTGTCGGAATACAATCCTAAAACGTATCTCGATGAAATCTGAGTAAATCGACTACTTTCACCTCACTGATTTGTGTTAACAAAACTAAGTGTGGGGTGGTACCCCTAATTCTTGCTTATAGATTGTATCAAGTGAGACTGTGCTGCAACTAACACTATTTCTAGTCTCAGTTACAATGGCACCTAAAGCGAGGCAAGGCAAGGAGAAGGCGACCACTTCCCAAAAGGGCAAGAAGAGAAGTCGAAAAGACCAAGGAGAATCATCCTCAGCACAACTACCACGCAGAATGTGCAGAATAAAATGGGTTCTTGAGGAAGAAGCCAAAGCATGGTACAGCAGCAACAAAGAAAGAAAATATGTGCACGTCGATTTGATCAACAAGGATACCTTAGCAAAGAAGGAGCCACGTATGTTGGCAAAAATAATGGCTTTGAAGTTGGATTTCATCTTCCGCGACATGGGAGAGTGTAATCTTGATCTAACAAGAGAGTTTTATGCCAACTGGTCGCCGAACACAACAGGCAATGAAGTCAAAATTCGGGGACTGGATCAACTCTTATCTTGGCTTACCTTCGGTCGACACAGCACCATTCAAAGAGTTGTACAGCAGGCCTCCTTATAGAGAAATACAACACACGCTTTGTGGAAGCAGATCGATGGCAAGGTGGGGCAGAAATAAAGAAACCGGCCGACACAACACCTTCCCCTATGCTCCACTAAATAGGGAAGCAAGAATCTGGATGTGCATTGTCAACTCATGTCTTATTCCTGGGACTCAATACACCAAGATATCGAGAGATAGAGTGTGTTTGGTCTATGCTTTGATGACGAATGTCCCTATCAACTTTGGGGCAATCATTCGATCTACCATGAGGAAGGCCAGACTCCACAAAAGGTCCTATTTCACATTTGGCAATTTGTTGACAGCAATCTTGCGGAAGAAGGATATCGAAGAGGAACCAGCTGATCATAAACTCCCACACAATCTGGGCAAAATATATTGATATAGGCGTGTAAATCCGCCTATCATCAACACCCCACACTTAGAGCTTTGTTCGTCCTCGAATAACATATCATGTCCTTCTAAGCATCAACTTAAGGTTTTTACAGCAACAACACAAAACATTTATTAAGACAAGCACAACGATTATCAACCAAGAGTAGCTTTCCGATTATAAGTAGAAACAATTTAACCTCAAGTATAGACTCGTGATGGTGATCAACTCGCATGCAAACGTTAAAGTGCATAGAATCATATACAACTATCCAAAACTCATCAACCATGTGTGTCTCACCATATAGTACCCATAATCACTCACAAATATAGCATATTTTTCATACATGGGTATCAAAATGTCCTTGCTCTCACTCTCACAAAGAATTCATATGTAGAGACTGATGACCATAGTCTTGCCCTTAATGTAGTACTCCACTAAATGTCGGAATGTTAAGATTAGGATCAAGTAGGTCTTTTGATGGTTGTAATGTAGGCTAAGGGACGGGTAGGACTATTTTGGCCAAGAATAGTGACTAGGTTCCTAAACGCTTTAATACATCACTTTGTATCATTGACACTTTTTTCTTTCAACCTTTCTTCTTTTTTTTTCTACCACCCTTGTTCTCCTCTTTTTTCAATTTTAAGCACAACTCACTTTTCAGCTTTCTTTTCCTTTTTCTTTTCACAACATACCTCTTATGATAGCATTTTTTTTTCTTTTTCATAACACATTCAAGAACCATTCCAATTTATAGCATTATACTCACCCAATTTTCTTTTATGTTGTCACATGACTTTTTCACTTTAAAGCACTTAGGGATTTTGGGATCAAATTACGGTCTTGAAAGAAATGGATTAGGCTTACATACAAGGTTGTCAAAGAAATAGGCTAAAGGCTCAAAAGGGTTAACTAGGATGATGTCCATGGGTAGGTAAAACTGAAGGTAAACATGTATAGGTTGCCAAATAAATGCCTAAATCATATTCTAAACTTACACTCCTTATTTTCGCTTTGCATACATACCAGACAAGTTCTAGCATCAGCCACATACATAGAATATACTATTATCTCACACACACAAGGCACATGGTCGACTTGATTGGAAGTAATATAGACTCTCGACCCAACAAGTGAAGGAATTGATTCACACAATATCACATATTGAGTCACAACTAGAGCCTAAACGTCTCAATAGTCACAATTGTAGCACATACTCTTGTTATAATCTCATGCTGCCTATCAAAATAATTTCATGTGAAGCTATAAAATTGCAAACAAACATAGATGCGAATAGAGAAGTATAGCATGCAATACCACCACCCCACACTTAGTCGGGATACTGTCCTCAGTGGAAAATAAATACGAGGAACCTGGTTGGTCGGACTTATCCTCTATGTCTGGGGTCATACCCCTTGCATTGGAATCATCATCAGAGTCGTCATCCTCAGAAGTTCCTCATAAGTATCCCACTTAATTCCAAGCGTGAGTCGAGGTATTTGCAGTGG
The DNA here is from genome assembly GCA_030864215.1 of Capsicum pubescens. NCBI lineage: Eukaryota > Viridiplantae > Streptophyta > Magnoliopsida > Solanales > Solanaceae > Capsicum > Capsicum pubescens. The sequence goes on along the minus strand of CM061538.1, from coordinate 75,624,035 downwards.
GGAGGGTTCTCCTTGGTCCTTGCGACTTCTCTTTTTGCCCTTTTGGGAGGTGGTAGCCTTCTCCTTGCCCTGTCTCGCTTTAGGTGCCATTGTACCTGAGACTAGAAATAGTGTTAGTGGTAGCACAATATCAATGGATACAATCTATGCACAAGCAGTAGGGGTACCACCCCACACTTAGTTTTGTTGACACAAATCAGTGAAGTGAAAGTGGTCGATTACTCAGATTTCATCGACATACATTTTAGGAGTTGTATTCCGGCAAGAAAATCAGTGATGTATCACTACTTGCAGCCATTGCATTACTTTCATGTTAGATATAACAACACTACTACATAGGGGTTACCACATAATATAGTTACTTTCAACAATCACAACCTCCTTTGTCGGCAGGCACTATAAGTCTTATCCCGATGAACGGGATAACCTAACATGTAAGTATCCAAGTAGCAATTTTAAACAATGTTCAAGACTATAGCAATTCCGCAAATAGTATAACAATGCTATTAAAACCAAATTCAAGTCGGAAACAAGTCAAGATGATTCTAACGTATACGTTCACTCACATGATTTTGCATTAACATTCCAAACACATGAACTTCACCAACAATCTTTCAATATGTAGCAATTTATAATAGACATAGCAACGTAGTACTTATGAGAAATAAATGAAGAATAAGAGAGTACTTACTTGCTTGAAGCTTTTGGAGGTGGTTTTGTGAATTGGAAGAGCAAAAAAAAGAAAAATATTGAGAGGATTTGGATGAATATGCGGCACCTTTAGGTCACTTTGCAATGTGTTGTAAAACTAAGTCCCCTTTATATAGGAAGAGAATGGGTCGGGTTATGACCCATTTACAATCGGTTTTGGAGACAAAAATCCCACATATGCGGCGCATAATGCTTGGCATAGATATGACATATGCGGCGCATTGTCTATGGCATAATGGGACTATGCGCCGCATAGTCTATGGCATTTGTAGACATATGCGCCGCATAGTCTATGGCATATGAGATACTGAAACCAAATTCCATAGCATAGGTGGCGCATAGTCAAAAGCATACCTAGGAATAGGCGGCGCATAGTGTATAGCACACTAGATTCCGAGACCTTAGGCTATAGGATAGGTTGTGCATCGTTCGTGGCCTAGTTTTACCAAGGCCTAGCCTTTCTCGAAGCCTATTTTGGCGTGAGAAAGGCTCAATCCATAGCCTTATGCATCACCCTTCCTAACTTACCAACTTTACCATACAATGCGTCCAAATCGTCAATTGAAATCAATCTCCTCGTTGACTACTTCTTGCACCTATATTCGCTCAAACAAATGAAAATGATTAGTACGATAGGTTGCCTCCCACCAAGCGCCTTAGTTTTGTCCGTGGCACGACTCTTATTTTTGGATTTTTCATTTATCAAAATCAAAACAAGTACTAGAAGAAACGATAAAATGATAAAACGATAAAACGATGGGTTGCCTCCCATCTAGCGCCTTATTTATTGTCGTGGCTCGACATAGTTACCTCGAGTACTTAGACTTCGTCGAGATAGATGGTTGGTCGTTTTCTGAATGGATTTAGACGACAATGAGGCTTACTTGTAGGCATGCAATCTTCTTCGAGAAGACTCATACGTCTCCCCGGAGGGTCACCAATTATATCATCAATAGTCCAACCCATAGCTCTCATGTATCTCTTCAGAGCACAGATGAGAGCCTCTACGTGCTGTTTACTTAAATCATCCGCACTAACCGGAAGTATATTTATACTTTCCAAGAACACATACCTTAGATAATTGGGGAGCTCTTTCGATTCTAGCATTGGTGGCTCTTCAAGGGAAGTCTTCGCTGTTGGTGACGGTTGATTCTTAAGATCACGGTCCGGTTGCTTAGGAGAATGGGAATAGGACTCTATTTCTGTTAGAGCACCCATAAGTTCTTCATATTCTTTAGCATCCTCATGCTCAACATTCAGCAGCGCAGCATACAATGGCTCAACAGTAGGCTGTTTCTCTACAGATAATGCTTTCTTACCTTCATAATGAACATCAGCTACAGAGAACATATCCATATCTCTTGGCTGCTTCATCGCTTTGCACAAATCAAAATGAATCACTTCGTCAATCATTCGAAATAAAAGCTCATTATCTCTCATGTCAATAAGCACACTTCCTGTTGTAAGGAAAGGACATCCCAAGATTATGGGAACTTCAGAATCCACCTCGCAATCCAAAATCACAAAGTCTGCAGGAAAGATGAAGGAAGAAACCTTTACCAACACATCATTCAAGATACCCACAGGTCATTTTACCGACCTATCTGCCATCACGAGCCTCATATTGGTTGGTGTCGAATCGCCTAACCCCAACTTCTTGTAGACGGATAGTCGCATCAAATTGATGCTAGCACCCAGATCGCACAATGCCTTAGCAAAATTCATAGATCCAACCGTGAAAGGAATAGTGAAAGCACCAGGGTCTGCCTTCTTCTGTACTAAGGATCGGGTAGCAATTACATTACAATGATGCACATCATCCTTCAGCTCATAACTTGCTGCCCTCTTCTTAGTCAAAAGATCTTTCATAAACTTCGCATACCCAGGCATTTGTTCAAGTGCCTCTACCAATGGAACATTAATGGTCAGCTGCTTCAACATAGTCATAAATTTGCTGAACTTAGTGTCATCCTCCACCTTCTTCAATCTTTGGGGAAAAGGTGGTGGTGGGTATGGAAGTGTTCTCTCCATGGCTTTCTTCTCCTCTTGCTTCCGTTTTTCATCTTTTCCAGGCTGCACGTTGTGAGGAGTGATGTTAAGGACGTTAGGATCGGCTGCTGCGACATCTTCCCCTTTCGTCTTATCTTCAATTTCCGCTTCTTCGTCAACCACTTGCTTGCCTTTTTCTGAAGTTTTCAGCACCTTACCACTTCGGGTAGTGATGGCCATGCATGACCCATCATTCCTTGGGTTTTGCACAGTATTGCTAGGTAAAGTACCAGCCTTTCTTTGATTGAGTGTTGCTGAAAGTTGGCTCAATTGCTTCTCTATTTGCTTGATTGAAGTGGAATGAGAATCAACTAATTACTTCATAGAGGACAAATCATTTATTACCTCAGTAACTCCCGCGCTTGTTGCTTCCACTCCTTTCAATAATTTAGCCATCATGTCTTCCATACTTCCAGAACTAGATGTGGTGGTGTCACGTCTTCCAGGGGGAACATACACACCACTATTGTCATTCTTGTTCTTCCAACTACCTTGGTCCTTGTTTCCAAATTTCTCATAGTAGTTCCGACCTTGGTTTCCTTGGGCATTGCCTCGGAAACCCCCCTGATTACTCAAGTAGTTGGCTTCTTCCTCCAAATCAGATTCGTCTCTTCTATGTGCGACAATGGCTTTAACTTTTTCGGTCTTCCCTGATAATAGATGCTTTGTGAGAAGATCCACTTGTGTTTTCATGTGCGCCATATCTTGGTCGCGTTCCTCTTGTCTACGTCTCTGCTCTGTGGTCATGCCAATAGATAAAGTGGATCTTGCTACCACAGAATCCCTGGTATGCTAAGCTCTACTTTGTTTCGTCATGCGATCTAACATATTGATTGCTTGACGAAAGGTGAGGTCCATAAAAGATCCTCCAGCTGCGTTGTCCACCACTGGCTTAGTTATTGAATTCAAGGCTCTATACAATATCTCCATGAGGTGAACATTAGTCATGTGATGGTTTGGGCATCTCGCTAGCTTTGTCTTGAACCTCTCCCATGTTTCATGAAGAGCTTCAGTGGGAAGCTGACGAAAGTTGTTGATTTCATCTCTCAATTATGCCCTTTTGGAAGGCGGAAAGAATCTTTCTAGGAAAGCGTCTCTCAATTGCCTCCAATTTGTAATTGAATCAGGAGTCAGCCCATTCAACCATAGTGTTGCCTCCCCAGACAGAGACAATGGGAATAGACGTAATCGAATTGCATTCTGACCAACACCAGGATTGTCAAAAGACTTGCATGTAGAAATAAAGTTGATGAGATGCATATTCGGATCATCGCCTGCTAGTCCACCAAACAATCCCTTGAGTTGCAATAACTGAATCATGGTGCTTGTGATGTTGAACTTGGCTCCGGGCGCTAATGGTGGAAGAATAATGGCTCCAGTGGCACCAGCTCCATCAAGATCATCATCATCATCATCGAATGGTATTTCACGTTGTGCATCCATTGATGTACTGAACAAAAAACCTGCAGTAAATAAAAATAAAAACTAAAAGTAAAAGTACGAGAATCTTTGACCAAAGGGTCTAGTAATTATTACGAACTTAATTGACACTTGTATTCCCCGGCAACGGCGCTAATTTTTGATAACGCTCAATCTACAGCTCTCGTTTGAGTGTAAAGAGGTCGTTAGCAAATATAGAACCCAACCTGGATTGGGTGTCGATCCCACAGGGAATAGCTTGGCCAACAAGTAAGTAAAATTACTAAACTTTTGGTGCAAGTCTCGTAAGAAGGGGGGATTCTTGTTTTGCAAGTAATGTAAACAAAAGCTGAAAATAATAAAGTAAAAAGAGAGAGATTATTACGTTAGTTGTAAACAATGAGAATTGAAGCGTTGGGGTTATGTCCACCTTCTGAGGTATACGTCTCTATTGGCTATGAGTATGTAGAATTCTGTCATGCAATTGCATATAGAGAATTATAGTCGATGGTAAATCCAAGCGTCTCTCGACCTAAACAAGGACTATTTCACTTTAACTCTCTCGAGCTTAAAGCGTATCTAACGGTACGAATTCTCCAAGAGGTTAGTCCATTTACGGCACTAGCTTTTTAATAGGAAAGGGTGTCCTACTACCTTGACATTATCTCTTTTCCAGACAAATAACTTTTCTCTCGAACAAGTTAAATGTTAGACTGGCGTATTCTTGCATTTGAAACCACAAAGAATGTAGATTAAGATGAAGAGAATAATGATATAAGCAATATACGTGCCTCGAACTCACAAACTCACAGCAATAGATAGTATCTCATACGGCTTCCATAACCCCAACAGAGAAGTTTAGTTACCCATGAATGCGAAGGAAATCACGATTGACATTGTTATTATATCACGATATTGAGTAATGGCGTGTAGATCAAGTGATAGGCGTGAGGCGTGATTCCTTAGCAAGTAACGATTCTCTTGTTGTGGAATTTAAGAATAGAAGAGTAGAAGAAGAAAAATAGAATTAATGGAACGATTAGAAGAATTGTAGAGTAATAGAATTGAATTGTAAGACGAGAAGTTAAAAAGATGTTCAAAAATCTCTAGCATGATAGGGTATTTATAATACCCATATCCTAATCCTACTAAGCTAATGAAATAAATAACCAAATCCTATTAGACTAATGAAATCCTTAACCCAAATGTACTAGGTTAAGGTAACATTATTATAATCCTCATAAAATAATGAAATACATAACCTAATTGTACTAGGTTAATGTATCATTGTCAAAATCCAGCTTTGTGTCTGTAAGTCCCCAAAGTCTTCAGAATTGTTGTTTTAGCCCGGGACAAATTTTCCATGCAGCAGTTTTGGTCCTTAGGCGTGTGAACTCCCTTCCCTTCCTTCGTGATCTTTCTTTTGCATCAAGTAAGCCATAAAATGCTGAATTCTTCATCATTTATACCTGAAACTTTACTAATCATGTTCGTTAGCTCATTTACAGGAAAAAGGACTAAAAGTGCATGAAATATAGAATTTGTTCTCAAAACTAGGCTAAAATCTGGGCAAAATATATTGATATAGGCGTGTAAATCCGCCTATCATCAACCTCACAAAGGTCAAAGATGCTGAATCAACACATGGCATCAACCTTACTACGGCAGAGAGACATGCTCGGGATGAGAGTTTCTCCCGCCATATGTACGGCATAATGAGGTTTACAATGATGAGCGGAGGTCGTGTTCCCACTGCTGCAGAGCTCCAACAGCTGGACCATGACTATCCAATGAATATTCATGCATGGGAGATGTGTGGAGTAGGTACATACTTTAAGGAACCTCTAGATGATGATATGCCGACTGATGACGATCGACGTTTGCCAGACTCTGACGAGGAGGAGAACTCTGACGACGACTCTTATGATGATTCCGAAGAAGGGGGTATGACCCCCGACATTGAGGAAGAGTCCGACTAACCAAGTTCCTCGTATTTATTTTCCACTGAGGGCAGTGTCCCGTTTAAGTGTGGGGTGGCGGTATCGTATGCTATACTTCTCTATCGCATCTATGTTTGTTTATTTTGTTGTTGTTTTTTGTTGTTTTTTTCGTGTTTTTGTTTTTTTGTTTTTGTTATTTTTTCTAGCTTCGCATGAAACTATTTTGATAGGCAGCATGAGATTATAACAAGAGGATGTGCTACAATTGTGACTATTGAGACGTTTAGGCTCTAGTTGTGACTCATTATGTGATATTGTGATTCAATTCCTTCACTCGTTGGGTCGAGAGTCTATACTACTCCCAATTAAGTCGACCATGTGCCTTGTGTGTGTGAGATAATCGTATAATCTATGTGTGTGGCTGATGCTAGAACTTGCCTGGTATGTATGCAAAGCGAAAATAAGGAGTGTAAATTTAGGATATGATTTAGGAATTTCTTTGGCAATCCATATTTGTTTACCTTCAGTTTTACCTACCCATGGACATCATCCTAGTTAAACCCTTTTGAGCCTTTAGCCTATTTCTTTGACAACCTTGTATGCAAGCCTAATCCATTTCTTTCAAGACCGTAATTTGATCCAAACTCCTAAGTGCTTTAAAGTGAAAAAGTCATGTGACAACATAAGAGGAAATTGGGTGAGTATGATCCTATAAATTGTAATGGTGCTTGAATGTGTTATGAAAAAGAAAGTGCTATCATAAGAGGTATGTTGTGAAAAGAAAAAGGAAAAGAAAGCTGAAAAGCGAGTTGTGCTTAAAATTGAAAAACAAAAGAGGAGAACAAGGGTGGTATAACAAAAGAAAGAAGAAAGGTTGAAAGAAAAAAGTGTCAATGATACAAAGTGATGTATTAAAGCGCTTAGGAACTTAGTCACTATTCCTGGCCAAAATAGTCCTACCCGTCCCTTAGCCTACATTACAACCATCAAAAGACCTACTTGATCCTAATCATAACATTCCAACATTTAGTAGAGTATTACATTAAGGGCAAGCCTATGGTCATCAGTCGCTACATATGAACTCTTTGTGAGAGTGAGAGCAAGGATATTTTGATACCCATGTTTGAAAAATATGCTATATTTGTGAGTGATTATGGGTACTATATGGTGAGACACACATGGTTGATGAGTTTTGGATAGTTGTATATGATTCTATGCACTTTAACGTTTGCATGCGAGTTGATCACCATCACGAGTCTATACTTGAGGTTAAATTGTTTCTACTTATAATCGGAAAGCTACTCTTGGTTGATAATCGTTGTGCTTGTCTTAATAAATGTTTTGTGTTGTTGCTGTAAAAACCTTAAGTTGATGCTTAGAAGGACATGATATGTTGTTCGAGGACGAACAAAGCTCTAAGTGTGGGGTGTTGATGATAGGCGGATTTACACGCCTATATCAATATATTTTGCCCATATTTTAGCCTAGTTTTGAGAACAAATTATATATTTCATGCACTTTTAGTCCTTTTTCCCGTAAATGAGCTAACGAACATGACTAGGAAAGTTTCAGGTATAAATGATGCAAAATACAGCATTTTATGGATAACTTGACGCAAAAGAAAGGTCACGAACGAAGGAGAAGGAAGTGGGACGCCTAAAGGACCAAAACTGCTGCATGGAAAATCTGTCCCGGGCTAAAACAACAATTCTGAAGACTTTGGGGACTTACAGACACAAAGCTGGATTTTGACAATGATACATTAACCTAGTGCAATTAGGTTATGTATTTCATTATTTTATGAGGATTATGATAATGTTACCTTAACCTAGTACATTTGGGTTAAGGATTTCATTAGTCTAGTAGGATTTGGTTATTTATTTCATTAGCTTAGTAGGAGTAGGATATGGATATTATAAATACCCTATCATGCTAGAGATTTATGGAGGGGAACATTCATCATTCAACAATTAATTTTCTTCCATCCCTCTCATCTTCCACTACAAACACTTCTAATCTACTCTTCTATTCTTAAACTCCACAACAAGAGAATCGTTACTTGCTAAGGAATCACGCCTCACGCCTATCACTTGATCTACACGCCATTACTCAATATTGTGATATAATAACAATGTCAATCGTGATTTCCTTCGCATTCATGGGTAACTAAACTTCTCTGTTGGGGTTATGGAAGCCGAATGAGTTACTATCTATTGCTGTGAGTTTGTGAGTTCGAGGCACGTATATTGCTTATATCATTATTCTCTTCATCTTAATCTACATTCTTTGCGGTTGCAAACGCAAGAATACGCCAGTCTAACATTTAACTTGTTCGAGAGAAAAGTTATTTGTCTGGAAAAGAGATAATGTCAAGGTAGTAGGACACCCTTTCCTACTAAAAAGCTAGTGCCGTAATTGGACTAACCTCTTGGAGAATTCGTACTGTTAGACACGCTTTAAGCTCGAGAGAGTTAAAGTGAAATAGTCCTTGTTTAGGTCGAGAGACGCTTGGATTTACCATCGACTACAATCCTCTATAAGCAATTGCATGTCAGAATTCTACACACTCATAGCCAATAGAGACGTATACCTCAGAAGGTGGACATAACCCCAACGCTTCAATTCTCATTGTTTACAACCAACGTAACAATCTCTCTCTTTTTACTTTATTATTTTCAGCTTTTGTTTACATTACTTCTAAAACAAGAATCCCCCCTTCTTACGAGACTTGCACCAAAAGTTTAGTAATTTTACTTACTTGTTGGCCAAGCTATTCCCTGTGGGATCGACACCCAACCCAGGTTGGGTTCTATATTTGCTAACGACTGCTTTACACTCAAACGAGAGCTGTAGATTGAGCGTTATCAGCAGGAAGAATTCCATTAAGAGGGTTCAAATATAGAGATAGAAATGTTAAATTTCTGCAATTGGTTAAGGAAGTCAAAAAGCTTAACAATGAATCACTTATTAAATTGTTTCTCTCCAAGTCTAGGTACTGTAAATGAGTCAAATGTCCAAGAGAATTGGGAATCAAACCACTGAGTTTGTTGCCTGAAAGACCTAGAATAGTAAGTTTGGAACAATTGGAGATGGAATGAGGAATAGTCCCAAAAAGATTGGTTATGCCACCCAGAAAAAGTCTTTCAATGTTGGGTAAGATAGTATCTATGTTAGGTGGGAGGCTTCCTGATAGATTGTTGAATGAAAGATCAATTATTCTCATCCCTGATATGTTGAAGATCTCCATATCAAGAGAACCACTAAAACTATTAGTTGAAAGATCAAGTTCCTCCAACTCAACGAGATTGCTTATCTCTTTGGGTATTTCACCTATCAACACATGAAGAAACAATGAATACAAGTGAGATGAACTAGTTAGCTCAATGCTTATCTATGAAGAAGGTTCTTGAATTTTAATTGGTTATATGATAAGTTGTCGACAAGAACTCAGAAATTATGTACTAACTCTATACTTTTTTTTCCTTCATTTATATTGTTATTGATCAAAGTCTTAAGAAGGATGTACATATGATATATTTTTTTCTCTGTTTTTATTTTTGTTTGTGTTTTTCTCCCTATTGGATATCTTAATTTAATTTTCTTTGTGATTATCCAAGCTTGTATTTTTATATGGACTCAAATATATAAACTGATACTTAATTGGAAGTTTTCTACTAACAGAAGTTCAAGTTTGATGTTTATTTTTTAAAACAAATTAATTTAAACATTAAAAGACGCTTCTCATTTGGTGTTTCTTGTCACACTTTTGAAGATTTATTTGTAATTGTTGCATTTGTTACTCACTACACACATAAAGTCATAGAATTTTAATAGTTCTAATGGATCTATAAAAATTAACATGAGACACACGGATGCACGTGTATATATATTTCAAGAGACGCAATTTGAACATATACGTACCTATAAGCTTATTTCCACTAAGCTGTAGATGCTGCATCTTGGTTAAGTAGCCAATCTCCCGTGGTAAGAATCCACTAAGATTGTTCTCCCACACTGACAAAATTTGCAGCGATGAGATATTGAATATGGAGATCGGGATAGAGCTGGTAATCTGATTTTTCTCCCTGGCTAACTCTACCAAATTGACAAGATTTCCAATTTCTTGTGGAATTATCCCTGCAATTAATGTGTAATAAAATAAATTATGAAGTAATAAAATACAATAGTGCTAGTATTCATAAGATGAAATGTACCAGTGAAACGGTTAATTCCGAATTCTAATATCTGCAAGTTACTCAATCTTCCAATTTTACTATGTATTGGTCCATCAAACTCATTTTCTGATAAAGACAAAATTTGAAGTTGAGAACAACTTGATAAGCTTGTAGGCATATGACCGTGAAGCTTGTTTGCGGATAAATAAAGCCCTTTTGAGTATTGGGAGACCATTGCATAAACCATTGGGAAGATATCCTGATAAGCTAATGTTTGCAAATGCAATTATTTCGATTTTTGAAATATTGAAAATCGTGAAAGGTATAGAACCCGTAAGTTGATTCTCTTGTATGGATAGAACTCTCATGCTGTGAAGATTGTCGATCCCTTCTGGATGTTTCCTTGAAGTGAATTATAAGACATCTCCAAAGTCTGTAACCTTGAGGAATTTGAGAGTGACATAGGAATAAAACCTATGAGCTTGTTACCCCGCAAGTTTAATTCTCTAAGGTTTATAAGATTTCCAATCACTTTTGGTATTTGGCCCTCTATGGAATTGAATTTCAGATTCAAAGTCTCAAGTTTGGAAATATTAGAAAATGAAGAAGGGATGGAACCGGTGAAACTATTATTCCTTAGATTTAGAACTTGAAGTTGGTGTAGAAATCCAAACCAAGAGGGAACCTCCCCGCTAAAGTTGTTGAAACTCAAATCAAGAAATCTAAGCCGATGCACGCATGCCATTTCTTGAGGCAAATTTCCATAGAAATTGTTGCCTCCCAAGTCAAGAGAAACAAGAAATGTGAGGTTCCCCAGTTCACAGGGTATTATGCCCGTAAGAGCCATGTTGGAAATATTCATGAATTTCACTCTCTGGTGACGGGAGCCACAAGTGACTCCAACCCAATGGCAAACAGACATAGCTGGAGACCAACTTTCTTCCAAAAAGTGAAAGGGATCCGAAATAATTTTAGATTTCAAGGAAAGAAGAGCTAATTGATCAGTGGAGATATTAAATTGGGCCATGGCTGAACTACTTATAACATAGTACTGAAGCAACAAGAGAAAAGAGGTGAAAGCTTTCTCCATAATTGCATAAATTGGTAGGAATGTGGATATGTATAGTAATGACGTGGTTTTGAGACTTTAAATAGCAAAGAGGTCTCTTGCTCTTTATGATTTTAAAATCCATAAAAATCTTTTTTATGAGAATTTTCCATTCAAACATATTTTAAGGAAAAAAGGAAAAGCTTTCCTTTATTCATTAATTAAGTCATCCAAAGACTAATGATACAACTAAAGAAACTTTAATTTGTTCAAGTGGAAGACTGAGAAAGAAGACTCAAAAAGGAGTCTTCCACTAACTTTTATAACCAAATGTAATATGTTTATTGAAGGAGCAAGAATAGATTTTCTTTATTATGATTTTTGTTGAACTCCAGTGGATAAAGGTGAAATTCATAATTTGAGTTAACATTAAAATCTAACTAGTGTCAGCTATGGGTTCACCGGAATTTATATCTTTTGATACGGAGTATATATAGATATAAAGTGAAGAAAGAAGTGTCATTAGTCATTGTAACTTATATAACCACAATGACATGTTCTAACTAGCATTATCTCCTACTAATTGTCCCACTACTCCTCAAATGACTGCCTACATTCTTGTCATGTATTTGTAGAAGAAATCCTACACCTACATAAAGGGTATTTTCTTCTTTGTGTTATAATAGATGAAAAAGATAAAAGGATGAGAAGTTATATTGTGTTCATATTAGAAAGAGAGTAGAGAAAAAGAAAATAACAAAAGAGAGTAATTATGTGTTGAATGAAGGTGTTCTTTTAGGTGGAGCTTTGTATTCTTCAACTAATTCGAAGTTCTTTGAGTTGTATGGCGTTGTTGGGCTGTTGTATCTTGGAGGGGAAAAGTCAGGAGTGATATTGCTGGATCAGTATAGATTATGCCGTAGTAGACTTGAATCTCCTTAAAGAGAGCGAGATATTCACACCAACTTCAATACTATTCAGAATTTCCACATTCGTATTAGCAATCAAGGCTTGTATCTGTTTTCCTTCATGAATCTGTTCTGAACAACTGGTTGGCCTGTTCTGGCATGTCAGAAGCAGACTTGGGGAAATCTCTGTCCAGACCTCCTGGAAGGAGTAGGATCTTGAGCTTCGCAATTTCCAGCAAAACCACTGCAGCTTAGTGTTGATGCACTAGTTTCTGTTGCAAAATGTGTCCTAAAAAAGTAGTAACATTATTACTTATTGCTAGGGGGCAGATGAGAAAACAAAATTAACAAGCTTGCGAAGCTCAGGATTGCCCATTTTTGTTTATTCCAGGGTTTCTCTGAATTTGAAGGGTTTCTCTGAATTTGAATAAGAAATGATTGGCTTGCCACAGGAAGTGCACATACATCTATATCTATATAATATATTAAAAGTGTAAAGACCTTAAAAATATTAATCAAACTTTTTGTCCTTCATTAAAATACTTCACAATAAACAAAATCATGTTTTCACCTTATTTTCTTCAATTATTAATTAATTATTATAAAATTACAGAGTCTTAATAAATTTTGGAGACAAAAATTTAATTGAATTCAAAGTACTTTTATGCTATAACCAAGTAATGAGTCCACCAATTATGGGGTTTTATTTAGCCCAAAAATAGTTGTATTAATACCAAAAATAATGGTAGTTATAACTCAAAAAAATAAATAGTCACTTTACGAATAACTATAAATTGGGCAGGTGGATTGCACCATGCGAAGAAAAGCATAGGGTAAATGCTGATATTCTGAATCTTTTTTTTCCTTATTTTATTTGTTCTTTTACGTGAAAAAAGTAAACTTTTTTATGGTCTTGTTCACATTGGTAGCATATGTGTAATTATGTGATGAATTTCTTATATATTCTTGGGTATTTTTTTGGGCACCGCTGATGTAATTTATTTGTGTATAATCACTTTATTTATGTGTTTAATCAATAGCACAATCAAAATTTTACTAAGAGCATTCAAAATATTAATAAGCACTTGAAGAAGCTTGAGTATTCAACATTCACTGTATATACATAAAATATAATTTTAATATCTATAATCTATAAATGCTATAATTTTTTGTCGACCTTGACCCAACCTAGCTTTGTGCTTATGTTTTTGCTTCCCTTATTTTAGTTTTGATTCAGAACTAATGTAACAAATATTGTTTTCCTAAAAAAGTCAACTGTCTTTGATCTGTATGTTACTGAGAATTATTGCTCACTAATCATATGAGTACTTCAAAAAATTGAATCTACTTTTTGTTTAATATTTTAATATTATTTGGCTTAAACTAAGCTCACTGGAGCCAGTTTAGAATGATTACTAATGCTTTGTGGTTCAGCTAAAACGAGATCGGAGAAATCTGTGAGCTCAACGTAGCTCCTATATCGAAAGTAAATATGATTTAAGGAATGAACCACAAGAGAATATTTTTACAGACTATTAAAAGCCTTTTTATACACATTTATTCATGATTCAACCAAGTTAAACTATTTTAGTTCATGTGCTTTAGTTATCTTCACTATTAAAAAGTAGATTTTTAATATAAGAATATAATTGAATATAATTTAGTTACAAATATTGTCTTCAATTCCTAAAACAATTACTAAATTGTTGAATTCTATTCTATTTTAAATTATGCATACAAAGACTTCTATTATAAATGATAGGAGTGCACATCGATTAGGAATGACAATAGAATGGTGCGGGGGCAATTTTAAATATATGCCGGTGTGGGATGAGGAGAGTTTAGATATATGCAGGTGTGGGACGAAGCAAGTTAAGATATATGTGTGTGGGGGGTGGGGTGGGGCAGGTTGAAACAAGAAACAATTTATTATTTGTGGATGTGGATTTAAAATTATGAATTAATGATATTTATTTCGATTTTTCTTAAGCACCATCAGAGGAAGATAGATTTATGGTTCTATTTTGTTAGTTCAGTTTATTTTATTAGTTTTTCATAAAAATATATCGCAACAATCAGTATCAATATAAAATTATATTAAATATTTTGGGATAAAAGTCTTTGATTGTATATACATAGGAAAGAAGAAAAATTACGCACATGAAAATTAAAGGTGAAAAACAAGGATACATTGAACTTTGTCTTTCTATTTTTTTAATATTGAAGAGTTGAAAATTAATTAAATATATTTATGGTAAAACTTTTCCTTATTAGAAGTCATTAGACTTAATTACAACTAATACTTTTTTCATTAGTTTAAGAATTCTAAATCAATTAAATTTGATTTTAAGAATATTTGAAAAATCTAGAAATAAATATAATAGCGCTAGAATAAGAAAAATTTAATAAGTATCAAATTTTTAAAAGTTTTAAGACCTTTCCATATTAAAAATCATCAGAATTAATGACAACTAATACTTTTTTTCATTAGTTTAAGAATTCTAAATCAATTAAATTTGATTTTAAGAAGATTTGAAAAATCTAGAATAAATATAAAAACTTTAGAATATGAAACATTTAATAAGTACCAAATTTTTAAAAGTTGTAAGTACGTAATAAGAATGTAATAAATGATTTTGTAAAGATCTTTGTTTTAAAAATAAGGAAAGATTAATATAGAAAAAAATAACTGTACCACAAATATGATTCAAATTGATGCGTCTCTCTTAGCCTCAGCACAGAAAAAAGCTACTGCATGACAAACGTAAAAATGATAATCTATCAACTACTAGAAACTCCTGATGGTAAAATATATGTGTGCTTATATTAAGACTAGTTTACTTTTACGCGTCTCACGCGTGTACCTCGCTTTACTAAGTTCAATACTTCCACCTCACAAATTTTGTTCTAATTGGTGTATTAATGCACTCTTCCATCTAGTAGCTAGTCACTCAAGAATGAAGAAATAATTAACTTTTGTCTTCTTAATTTCTAGATCCCAAATCTTTAAATATGTAGATAACTCAAGAATGAAGAAATAATCAAATTTTGCTTCCTTAATTTCTAAATCCCAAATCTTTAAATATGTAGATAATGTCTACGGAAGCAAACTAACAAATCGTGTAAATATAAAAAATTTATAGGGCAATGTAAAGATCTACTTTTAGCTCTAATTTATATCAGATAAAAAAAGAATCGTTACCACATTCAAGTCCTGCCATCAGATCTAATCAGTGTGCCTTCTCAAAGACTCTGGCAGAAGAAGTGAAGCTGATGATAATCATACTTTAGCTATGACATTCCTTTATCTTCTGAAATCTTAAGTTGTGTACTTGCACAATAGGTAGGATCATCCTATCAATACAAAAACAACAACAAATTAATCAAGTGGATCATCCTACCAATAAAGATATAAAATATGCAATTTACTTTCGCCCGTAAAAAAAATACAAATAATTTTTCAAATGCGTAACAAAAAAATGTTACAAGTCATTATGACTTCAACTCATTCAAATTTCACAACTTAATACTTTGGATAACAATATACGAGGAAATTGACAAACTAAAAAAATACATTAAAGAATAACTATAGTTAATCATAAGGATAAATTATGAATTGCCAAGAATGCCAAGCTTAATGCGATTGTCAAACAATATATAGTGAGTACCACTAAAAATATTAATTCTTGTTAACGGTTTACAACATCTATATTAGTACTGCATCTACATGTGATGTTGATATAAGCGATATAATTTGACAATTGACATAGAGTTGGATCATTGAAAAAGAAAAACATTCACAAAAATTTTAAAAAACTAAAAGATGCAGAAAATAACGAAACTGGGAACTACAATAATTCAAGAAAAATCTCAAAATCCCATGCATGTAATTTTCTTTTAAAAATAAACTATGCAACTAAAAAGAATCACCTCAAAAATTCGACTATTGGGTATTTTGTGTTGCTTAGGCATAAGTACAATTGAACTCTTTATATAGGTAATAGTTTTTTTTACATATATTTTAGGATTCTTAATTTCTTTTCATATATATATATATATATATATATATATATATATATATATATTATGTATTTTTGGGCTCTTATTTTTTTTTCATATATCTATTTACTCAGCTTCTTCCTATATTTTTTAGGAGTTCTTAATTTAATAAAATAATAATTAGAGAAAAAAAAGTAAAAGGACATTTTTGTCTACTACAAATTCTTTTAATGAAGGGCAAAAAGTTCAAATCACTTTTTGAAGGGACTTCACATTTTTAATATATTATAGATTATAGATATATGTTTATATTTATATTATTATATTAAAGTGTGAAGGACCTTTATTTAAACTTTTTATACTTCACTAAATATCTCCGCAATAGACTAAATCATTTAATTTTAAATAATCAAACATTACACTCGCGAGGCACGTGAGGTTAAGCTAGTTATTTTAAAGAGAGAATAACTAATTTGGGAAAAAATAACTGGACTGCTTAACGTAAATCCTCCTAAGAAAAAAGTTAAGAATTCTTCCATAGTTTGTGAGAGTTATTTTCGACGCATATATACCTCATTTTCATCATTAGTTATCTCAGACACTCAAACGCTACATTTTCTCCTCTGAGTAACTTAGCTCTTCCTGATCTAGCACAATTTCTGCGAGAGACTTGTCTTCCAAATTAGGGCCATGTACCAATTGCAAACAAGAGAATTTCAAGCCGTAATGGTTTTGTTCTTCCATTGAAATCATTTAATCGTTTTCTCCTACGAGATGACTCATAGAACAGAACAGGTCTCATGTTCCAACCACTCCTATTGTTCTTAACTAAATAAGTCTTGCTTTATTTACTTCATTATGTCTTCAACAGGAGAAGAGAAAGGTGGGACAATTGATGCAAAGATATTTGATATTACTCCAGCTTTCCATGTTGTGGAAGCGACAAAAATTTTAGGAGATACTTCAGGATACTGTAGTTCGGACATAATGAGAAACAACTGTTCTATTGGAAAAAATTAACTGACCTCGTGCTTTTAGAATTGGGCTTCTGATCTCTGTATATATACTCACCATTGTATTATGTCCTGAAAAGACTGTAATGCCCCTCTGTCCAGAAAAGCAATGTCACATCTGGTGAATGTTAATTAGATCGATCAAAAGCTAATTTAACTAACTGCCCATTGATAAATTTATAGGCTCGGTATGGACGCGGAAAGGACTCGATTTCTGACAACCTTCAAGTCAGATGATGAGCATAGAGAGTCAGCATAATGGGGAATGAAGAATGTCTCCGATCTTGAAAACACACACATGAACAAAGGAGCGAAAAAACAAGTACAACACAAGACAATTGAATATGCTCCCTGGAAATTATGCTGAGAACACTTAGAGAAATTTCTAGTTTCACTACTTGCTTAGAAGATACCATGTTGAGATTTTGCGACCAACTCAGCTAAAAGTTTTGTGTGTTGAATACAACGAACTTTATTTACGTCTTCAACAGGTGAAAATGCAAGGAAGCAAAGAAGGGAGAAAAGGGAAACTAACAATTAATTGATCCAGAGATATATGAGATTACTCCAGCTATCCACATTCGTATCAGCAATCAAAGCTTGTGTCAAATCATTTGATAGTCTGCTCCTAGTCTTTAACTCATATGGAATTACTCATACAGCTAAAAATTTTATTTTTATTTTTTTTGAAAATAACCATCCTGCTTCAATATTTTCATGATGAGCAATTTGATGTTCATCAAAGTTGCCACAATTTTAGAATCAGCAAGGCAACTCATTTCATAAGAATACTGCTGCCACGCAAAAGGTAAAAGAACATAAACTCATGTATCCTTTGCATCAGTAAAAAGCACCAGATACACGGCAGGATTAAACGAAGGATAGAAGCAGAAAAAGACCAACTGCCTTATTTTCTTTAAAAAAAAATTCTATTAATACAGCAGCCATAATAGTCATCTTTGATGTTCGAAAACTTGATGAAGGAGGCATATCGTTTGGAATTGCACCACTTATCTAAGGTAACCAGGATTCTCATGATGATCAGTTCAGTTTTAGTGAAAAGGAAATAGTGAGATTTATTGCCACAAGCAAGAATTTCTGAAAACATAATCATGCACAAATCATGTGTTAAGAAAAAAAGAAGAAGCAATCTTTACATGCTCAAAATGCAAGAAGTTGAATCTTGATATTTTGTAGCATCCCACAACATCTTTCATGTTTGTTCTTCCGGGTGGAGATTCAGCACAACAATCTAATGCCACTTTCATGATTGATGCCACAAGATCTAGATCTTTCTGGAAGCGATTACCAGTTGATGTTACCAAGTTGGCATCTACGACATACATTACTGCCTCTGGAAGAAAATAACTCACCCATTGCTTCAAGCTAAGATCTCCCTCAAACTCATTACGCATCCTCCTGGTAAATGTTTCCAACAGCATGATCCCGTAGCTATAGACATCATATTTTGTTGAAACTAATCCATCCAGTCCATATTCTATAGTCAAACAATTAATATGAAGATGCAATATACTTTCTACGAGGTAAAAGAAAGAGGAAAAATCAGAAAAACTAAGAGACGTACCCGGTGTAATATACCCAAATGTTGCTAAGGTTTTAGTGTACAAATCACTCTCATCTTCACCAAGTAATTTTGAAATGCCAAAGTTGCTTAGGTGGGAAACCATATCCTCATCCAACAAGACATTACTAGGATTTAGATCACAGTGAACCACAACCGACGAACACCCGTGATGGAGATATTCCAATGCACATGCCACATCTATCATTATGCTTAGTCTCTGCCTGATGTCGAGGAAGTAGTTGTGTGAATACAAATACTTCTCAAGACTTCCATTTGGCATATGCTTGAGCACTAAAGCCTTAAAATCAAGGTTGGAACAACTAGTAATGACTTTTACGAGATTCCTATGGTGAAGGCTGCGCAGAACTTCACATTCCGTATCAAAGCTCTTGAATGCTGCATCTAGTTGCAGATTGAACACTTTATGAAGCTAAACAGAATTTGTGTGCTATCAGCTAAGTGAAAAGATAGAGATTAAGAGAGAAAGAGAGAAAGGAAATTAATTCACTAACTCATGCTGAGCAAAACAATAACCGTTTTTGTATAGAACTCCCTAGAACTAATATACTCTTCTTTCTTATATACATGCTACATTATTGATAGATGTACATCACTAACTAATCAACTAATTAGTCTAATTAGTCTAATCTATATTAACTAACTCTTGAGCCAATTGTACATATGTCACGACCTCGTTTGGAGTCATGATGGCACCTACCACATCCCACCGGTAGGTAAGCCAATACCGTAACCCGAAGCTATTGCAATGGGTTACCTTGGTAAGAACGTCCAACTTGAACCCTATATGTGAACACAATATATAACAACATTTCACAACTAAGGACAATCGATATTCAAACACAAATCCCATGACTTGATAGTATTAATACAAGAGTTTCTAAAGTTGACAAGAGAAATTTTCAATCTCAGAATCTAAAATGTCTTAAATAATCTCATACATTTGTCTCGAAAGCAAAAGAAAAATAAGGATAGAGGGGAAAGAGGGCAACTCGATCTCCAAGAGCTAACCGGTCAACTCGCATGAACTAGCTTAACGGCGGCAACTAGAACCTGGGTCTGGACCAAAAAGGTACAGAAGTGTAGTATGAGTATCAAAACACGGGTACTCAGTAGGCATTATCGGCCGACTGAGCTCAAATATAATGTAGAGACGATATAAAGTAAGACAATGATCTTAAGTCAAGGGGTAGGATCGGACTTGAAATCCAAATTTTCACCATTCCTTTTTCAAGATAACAAAGAATTCAAGTTTCCAAGTTAAAGAACTTCAAGATGAAGCTTCAAAAAACATCGTTAGGAATTCAAAGTTCAAGATTCTACATTCAATTAATCAAATAAACTATGTGGGGTTATGAACAAGGATACTACTTTCGTCCTTGTGCCTAAAACTAGTTTCTAAATTTGAAATTACATGAATTCACATGATTTGCAATTTAGGGTTCATAACCAATTATCAATATTTGAAGTTTATGAAGTCACAAGTGATTTAAGTGTTGAATTGCATAACTATTTCTACATTATTTATGCGTGTGACATGATTTTATATATTGAGAATTAAATTTCACTATCTCGACTAGAATTGTTAACTTATTTCAAGAATTTTCATTATTGAGCATGAATGGTGATGATTTGACATGAGTTTCAAGAATGGGTTTCAAACCCTAAGTTTTAGTCTTGATATTAAAAGAAAGATGGTGTTTGAGTATTCTTTGACAAGAATGTATACAGATTTTAAACAAAATTTGATCTTTTGATCCTCAACTAAGACATGGAATCCATACAGTTAGATTTGATTACAATGTAAAACAGACAGACGCATAACTAGTTTTCATTATAAACCCTTATGCTAGTTTTAAGGTGGATTTCCTGCAAAATGAGCATACAGATTAAAAGAGAGTAGTATTTAGCACTGAGTTGGGTATGATTCCAAGGTCTCATGCCCTATAACAATGTGCCATTATAGGTTTTAATACCCCTAGTGGGTCCATTATAGTGATCACTCTATCTAGGTTCTATTCTGATGGCAAGGGTAGAAAAACTCTACCAAAGTGGGTAAGAGATGTTGAACTCCATGATATCTCACATGGTTTATGTCGGTAAGAAGAAACTCCTACTAGAAAGAGTAAAAGTATAGCTTTAAGAAATAAGTGTTATGGCTCACAAGATTTACACAGTATGCTTTATTTCTCATCATTTATGATTTTCATCTTTCAGTCATTCAAACAATGTGAGTAACTTACACTTAACATGCAAATTGTGAAAGTTTGTTTGAATATTACATTATTATTTTACTTATGCATTCACCCCCATATGCTCAATACATTCCAAAAGTACTGATCCACATATACGTTTAGGTACTACATTATTTAATAATGTAGGTTCAGGTGCCCAGTTCCAGCAGCGTGATTGACCACGAGTATCTCTATCTACATTCTGACAGTTGGTGAGTCCTCATAGTTCGAGGACCCATTTATTTAGATTTTTAGTGTCATGCAATATTTGATTTGTTGTTTTCAGTTTAGTTCGAGTCAGTTAGGGGTCTGTCCTAGTGGCTCTCTAGTTAGTAGAACTAGAGGCTTGTCCAACTGCTAGTTACATTTCAGATTTCAAATGTTGGTTGTCTAGACTTTTAAGTTAAATACATTCAGACATTATGTTCAGTTAAATCTAGTTTAGTTTAGACAGTATTTAGTATTTCAGTATTTTTACATGCTTAGATTTCTTTATTATGAGTTCTAGATTTAGTAAAAAGCTTAAAGGGTTAGCTTGAGACTACTCGTATTCTTAAGCACTGTGTGATATCTCGAGACATATTTTTGGGGCGTTATAGCGAGGTTGATCTTGAGGATCACTTGCGGATTGTGCTTTAGAGATTGAAGGATAAGAAGTTGTATGCCAAGTTTTCTAAGTGTGAGTTTTGATTGGAGTCTATTTCTTTCTTGGGTCATGTCGTGACTAAGGAATGTATTATGGTTGATACAGCCAAGGTTGCAGTGGTTCTTGATTGGAATAGACCTACTTTACCCACTGAGATTCAAAGTTTTGTTTGCTTGGCAGGTTAATATCAGGTTGTGGCTCCTTTGACTGAGTTGACTTAGAAGAGGATTTCTTTCAGTGGTCTAATGCGGCTTTCTAAAGCTCAAGGATTTGTTGACTTCGGCCCCTATCTTAACTTTTCCCAAGGAGGGCATGGGTTTTACAGTTTTATGATACTTCAGGTGTTGGATTGGGTGTCGTATTGATGTAGGAAGGTAAGGTGATTTCTTATGCATCTTGTAAGTTGAAGCCTTATGAGAGAAATTTCTTGCCCATGATTTAGAGTTATGCGTAGTTGTGTTTTCCTTAAAGTTGTGGAGGCACTACTTGTATGGAGTCCATTGTGAGATCTTCTTGGATCATCGTAGTTTTCAGTATTTCTTCACCTAGCGAGATCTTAATATGAGGCAGCATCATTGGCTCGAGTTGCTTAAGAATTATGACTTGACCATTCTCCATCATCCGGACAAGGCTAATACAGTTTCGGATACCTTGAGCCGAAAGTGACTAGCATGGGTAGCTTGACACATATTTTGACCCAAGAGAGGCCTCTAGCCTTTTAGGTTCAATATTTAGCTAACCAAATGGTTAGGTTTGATATTTCGACACTTGAGCATGTGTTTGAATTTATGAAGGCTAGATCTTCATTGATGGAGCAGATTCAAGCTCATTAGTTTAATGATATTGGATAGAGGTTGATTTTATGTAATGTATTGAGTGGGGAGGCTAAGGAAGCCTCACTTGATTTAGATGGAGTTTTGCGGATTGGAGTCCTAGTTTATGTGCCGAGAGTAGGTGACTGGATTAGATTGATCTTGGAAGAGACCCATTGTTCCAGATATTTAATCCATCTAGGTGTGACTAAGATGTATCGTGATTTGAAATAACACTACTAGTGGGTGGTATATGGCGAGATGTAGTGAATTTTGTGGCTCATTGCCTATGTTGTCAGCAGGTGAAGGCCGAGCATGTGAGACCTAGTGGTTTGCTTCAGAGGTTACTCACTCCTGAGTGAAAGTGGAAACAAGCCAATATGGACTTCTTGATTGGGTTTCCCTATACTTCTCGTGGTTTTTACAGTGTGTGGATCATCATGAATCAATTGACCAAGTCAGTGATAAGTCATCAATTTGACAACTTACTAGCATCTTTTAAACCTAAATTATCATGCTTTTTCATTTATTTGTTGTTACTTTCTTACTTAATGCTCATTTGTGTAGGTAAAAGTTGAAATGAGAAGATGAGAAAGGAAACTTGATAAAAATGAGCTAAGGAGAAGGAGAAAAAAAAATGTGAGCAAAAAGAACAAAAGCTGAAATCCAGGCCCAAGAGTCGACCCACAACTACCGCGATCGCGGCCTAAGGTTCGCGATAGTGACCTGTCAACAAGTCAATCGGAGGGCGATCGCAATATGAATAATGCTATCGTGGGAGTCACGAACGCAGTCAAAAGATGGCGATCGCAGTAGAGCGGAAAAGTTTTAAGGGCATTTTTATAATATTTGGAAAATATGGAATTAGGCTTAAATAGGGGTTTTTAGCATATTTTTCATCTATCTTATATTTTATCTTGCATATTATCCTAGCCTTAGTTTTAGGGTTTGGTAATTTCTTAGAGCTTGGAGCTTAAATCTATACTAATTTGAGGAAAGAATTAATTAGAGGAACTTCAAAGTGTAGATCTGGCCTTTTCCATTGAAGATTCATTTGAATATAAAGTGTGGTTTGTCCTCTCTTTATTTTTCATGAATAACTTTGATGGAAATCTTGGTATATTTATGTTTAATATCTTTATGATTTGCTAGATCTACCTTTTGTGGTTATGCTTGATCAGGGTGCAAGTGTGTGTGGGTTGTGATTGTTAGCATAAATTCTTAGTTAATATTGTTGGTTTTCACAAATGTTTGATTATAGAATGAAATTTGTTGGTGAAAGCCTCAAGTCCCCAAACCACACATCATCCTTGAAAGAGGAATGTGGGTAGTCTAGATCCTACATCATCCTTGGAAGAGGGATGTAGATGACATGAGCATTTGTGAACAATAAAATATATAATAGTTATTCCCTTTTTATTATCTTAGAAATAAGGATAAATTATGGAATTTCTATATCTTGGGTATCATCTTAGAAATAGGGATGCCCAAATTGAGGCTTTGTGATGATTGGTAGACCACACTCACGAGGTATTCAAAAGAATCCATAGGTGATAGTTTGGTACTTTGTTGAAAGGATAGTATCAAAATCCCTAAACAAGCCTACCCACACATGCTTTAACTAAGATTTGAAGTTGACTTTCATGCACCCACACACTAGTTGCCCCCAGTAAAGCATAGCCCCAAGATCCATTCCTAATTGAATACGCTCTAATTATTTCTTAGCCTCGAGGTAGTCCTTTAGAAGCCCAAATTTGTTATTTTTCCAACACTTTTAAAATCCCCCAAATATTTGTATCTTAGATTTGAATTTAGCAAGTTTCCTTTATTTTGAACTTACTTGATCGCAACTCACATTGTTCCTCGAGGATTTGACCCCGACTCAAAGTTGGGTAATTATATTGACAACGACTACCTTGCACTTAAATTAACGTTTAAGTTGAGTGTTATCAAAAATAGCATCGTTGCTGGGGAACAATTTGGAATATTGAGTTAGTTTGAAATTTTAGCTTACTTGCTTGGATTGAAACTTGTAACTATTTATTTATGATTTTTTTTCTTTTGTATCTTGTGTTAGGTAGATTTTTTTTTTTTTACTTGTCACTATGGCATCTTTGAATGAATGTGAGTTTGGTGGTTGAAAATCTTATCTTGACGATCCATGTTCATATTGTGACAGACCTCACTTTCAACGAGATTGTAGATATGCTCCTCGAAAAGAGATGTCTGCACCATCTCGATCCTATTAGAAGTATGATTATTCTTTGTGTGGTGGTTGGAATGGACATTGGAGTGATTGTCCAAATGACCCATCCCCTTGTTATGCTAACCTAAATGCTAGTTCTTTTTATGACTTTGATAGGTCTCATGATGCGATAAAAGAAGAAAAACATGCCGGGTACAATAATTTTGAAGCCATGCTTTATACACTTATAGATCGGGAAACTACATTGGAGGAGGACATGCATGACTTGCATCAATTCATGGTGGCTTTTGGAAAGGTGAGTGAAAAAGAAGAAGAAGTGGCTGAGAGCATCAATCTTTCAAGTACTATGAATACACCCAATCTTCAAAATGAGGAGAATAAAGAAAAGATATCAAGCCATGTCATTGATGGCGAGCTTGTTTGTGAAGAACCCTCAATGATTTCCCAACCAACCAAACCAAACATGAGATATGCTGCCAAGATAGAGGAAATGGTACTAGAGTTGAAAGAAAAAACCAAGCAAATCCTTTATAAAGGCTCTAGTTCATTTCGGTGTGAGAATTTCGAGAAGGAAACGACTCCGAAATTAGGAAGAAGACCTCACTCGAACCACTTTTCAACATTATACTTGGTGGATGTGATAAAAGTCGAACCACCCAAGCAAATGATGAATTTTGGAGATGAGAAGGAAAATCCCTATATTTTTTAGTTTGTCATTCCAAAAGGGAAAAATGAAGCCCCTTACTTGAAGGACAAAAAATGCAAAATTCGTTGTGTAATAAGTGAATTCTTGATGTTCTCATCGATATCCAATGAGCCTATTAGGAAATTTGATGTGAAGTTGGGTAAAAGATTCAAGTCTTCAAAATGGCAAGATAGAAATTATTTCGTTGTGTCCTCACCTTTGCCCAAAGCATCCGAATATGTATTGATCTAAAGTTGGGCCGCCGATTTAAATCTTCTAAATGGAGACATAAAGGATAGGAAAAAAATATTGTGCCACAATTTTAACTAAGACGCTTCTTGGGAGGCAACCCAAGAAATTTTTCTTGATGTTTTCTAATGTTTTTGGTTTAATTTTTAGCTTTTTGGGTATTTGTAGGTGATAGCAGAAGTTGGAATGGGTACCTCAAGAATGAAACCTCGGATAAGTATATTGTACTTTCTTTTAATCACTTTCCTCTCTTAAGTAAACTTAAAAGGAATGATCTTTAAAATACAAATGATGATCACATTCCATGGTTTCTTTTGGTTTGAATTTAATTCATTTGACCTTAATTTGATAGAATGTGGTGGTTGGGATTAAGATTTTTGAATGTGTGTCTTGTCTCAAATGCTAAACTGCAAAATTCTTATTTCTATATACTAGTGCACACCATGTGTTAGATGAAATACCTAGATGAGGTTTGTTTGCTTAATTGAGTGGTAGGTGATTTAATTTGGTTAGTAAGATTACAAGTGGTGTGTTTGGTGATGAATTGGTGCATTGTTCTTGTTCACATGTGTTGTTATTCTATCTATTCAAGCTCTTACTTTTCATGCACACCACATATTTGTTAAAATGTCAATAAGAAAGAAATGTCTTATATTCTTGTAAAAGTTAATATAAACTTTATTGGGGCATTGTGTTATCATTTTGGGAGTATAGCTTTGAGTCTGATTGGTCTTAAAAGTGGGATAACCAATGTTTGTTGGTTGAAATTATTGATGAATATTGTATCCGTGGTGTGATTGATTAGTGTGCTTATCATAGCATCTCCGGGTGAAGTCTAAGTAACCCGTGAGACATGAATGCTTGCCTTGCCCTATGATAGATTGGGTGACTCCATTCTTAAGGGTATAGGGTTGTGTGTGTTTCTCTTGGTGTTTTGATCTAAATGGACGATATGTGAAGTTGTGAGGAAAGAATCCCATGAAGTTTAATGATAATGTTGTCTTGCATTCACCTAAGTTTCTCTTTAATTATTTAGGAAGAGGCAAAAGTTCAAAAATACTTTCAAAATGTCATTGGCAAGAAATGGACTGATTTTTAAGAAAAGAAAACCAAAAAAATTATAGTTTTATTTTTAAAAATGATCAAGGATGTTTTTGAGCTTTCTTTTAAGTAAGACCATTAAATTTAATTTTTGGCTCTCTCTTTACAAGGATGAGTCCTTGACTCGGAGTAACTTAACAAATTGCTCAAATTGGTTGGGGGACTAACTCTTTGCTCTATGAGTATGATGCCCTGTGTAGTGAGATTTTTTTGAATAATTCTGGTACATATGTGTAGTCTAGAACTTGACCCGAGTGTGTTCAAAGTAAAATTCTAGACAAGCTTGATTTGGAGAATGACCCGAGACCATTTTTGACCCGTCACATAACAAATTTCCACCTTAACATCGTTCCCTAGTTAACCTTTTTAGCCTTTTTACCCATTTTTTATTTCTTTGTAATGATAACCTTGTTAAAACACCTAAGCACTTTTTAAAATATTTCTTTTAGCACTTAACCTCCTTTGATGCGTCACATAATTCTAAGAAATAAAATATAGGCGAAAGACTAAGTTTGGGGCGCGGGGGGGGGGGGGGGGGGGTTAATGTGATGTGCTAAGAGAGGTGTATATAAGGTGGTCAAATCATGTTCTTAAGAGACAAGAGGCATACTTAATGGTAAAGTTGTGTAGCTAGCGCATACAATGTGAAGAGAAATTAGGCAAATGAGAGGGCTAAGAAGAGCTTAAAGTTAGAAAGTCTCTTGAAAAAGATAAAGAAATAAAGAAAATAAATGGTGGCTTTGAATTGTTTTGTAAATGCTAATAAAAAAGCTAGGGAAATATGGGAAATGATTTGAAGGAGAAAAAGGTGGATAGTTTGAAATTTTGGAGTAGAAAGGGTTGAGAAATTGCATTGAAGGAGGTATTTAAGTCACTTGATCCATATATATTACTTCCCGCACCTTAAACCT
The DNA here is from genome assembly GCA_030864215.1 of Capsicum pubescens. Taxonomy (NCBI): domain Eukaryota; kingdom Viridiplantae; phylum Streptophyta; class Magnoliopsida; order Solanales; family Solanaceae; genus Capsicum; species Capsicum pubescens. Next base: position 75,596,326 of record CM061538.1, on the reverse strand, counting down.
TCATCTTGAACCACAAGACCTTGGTGATTCCAAACTAGGTAAGTTTACATTAGTGGAGAAAAATACAAAGGCCAAGCCTATGGTTATACTCATTGTACTTGAATTTCTTTGTGAGAGTGAGTGTGAATTCTTTCATTAGTTGAGCTCCTTCAGAAATTTTAATGTCTTTTGTGTGTGTGGAGCTAACTCTTTCTTGTGAACTACATCGATACTTTGGATTAGAGTGTGAAGTCTTACTCTCGGTTTGGGTAAATTGGTAAAGTAAGTTGCAATGTGAAGATTGAGAAATTTTTTGAAGATTTTGTGTTTCATCTTAAGATGCTTTGTTGATTTGGAAAATTCATTTGATACAAACTTGCATCCTTGCTTCATAATATGTGCTTATTAGAAAATTTTGGTTAACTTGTTGCCATGACATTTTTGGAAAGTCTTTGTAGAGATTTGTTAGCTTATTCCTTTAGTATAGTTTTCTTTTGGGTGAAATTGAGTTAAATATCATATCCTGTTGAATTGTTCTTGGTTGCTTGAGAACAAGAAATAGTTTAAGTTTGGAGATGTTATTTTTGATAACGCTCAACTTACACGTCAATTTAAGTACAAGGCGGTTGTTGTCAATATAATTACCCACTTTGAGTCGAGGTCGAATCCTCGAGGAACAATGTGAGTGGCAATCAAGTGAGTTCGACATAAAGCAAACTTATTAAATTCAAATCTAAGATACAAATATTTGGGGGATTTTAAAAGTGATGGAAAAGATAACAAATTTGGTCTTCTAAAAGACTACCTCGAGGCTAAGAATAATTAGAGCGTATTCAATTAGAAACGGATCTTGGGGCTATGCTTTACTGGGGGCAACTAGTGTGTGGGTGCATGAAAGTCAACTTCAAATCTTAGTTAAAGCATGTATGGGTAGTCTTGTTTAGGGATTTTGATACTATCCTTTCAAAAAAGTACCAAACTATCACCTACGGATTCTTTTGAATACCTCATAAGTGTGGTCAACCAATCATCACAAAGCCTCAATTTGGGCATCCTTTTTTCTAGGATGATAGCCAAGATATAGCAATTCCACAATTTATACTTATTTCTAAGATAATAAAAAGGGAATAACTATTATCTATTTTATTGTTCACAAATGCTCATCTCACCTATATCCCTCTTCCATGAATGATGTAGGATCTAGACTACCCACATCCCTCTTTCAAGGATGATGTGGGGTTTGGGGAACTTGAGGCTTTCACCAACAAATTTCATTCTATAATCAAACGTTTGTGAAACCCAACAATATTAACTAAGAATTTATGCTAAAAATCACAACCCACACACACTTGCACCCTAATCAAGCATAACCCCAAGAGGTAGATCTAGCAAATCATAAAGATATTGAACACAAATATACCAAGATTTCCATCAAAGTTATTCATGAAAAATAAAGAGAGGACAAACCACAATTTAACCTCAAATGAATCTTCAATGGAAAGGGCTAAATCTTCACTTTGGAGTTCCTCTAATTAATTCTTGCCTCAAATTAGTATAGATTTAAGCTCCAAGCTCTGAGAAATTACAAAACCCTAAAGCTAAGGATATGATAATATGTAATATAAAAGGTAAGATAGATGAAAAATGTGCTAAAAACCCCTATTTAAGCCCCAATTCCACATTTGCCAAATATTATAAAAATGTCCTTGAAACTTTTATGCTCTATTGTGATCGCCATCTTTTGACTGTGTTTGCGACTCCCGCGATCGCGATAGTCATATTGTGATTGCCCCCTGATTGGCTTGTTGATTGATCGCGATCGCGACCCTCAGGTCATGATCTCAATAACTGAGGGTTGACTCCTGGTCTTGCATTTCAGCTTTTGATTTTTTGCTTACATTTCTTTTTTTTCACCTTCTCCTTAGCTCATTTTTATCAAGTTTCCTTGATCATCTTCTCATTTTAAATTTTTACCTACACAAATGAGCATTAAGTGAGAAAGTAACAAAATCAATGAAAAGCATGATAATTTAGGCTTAACAGATGCAAGTAATTTTTCAAATTGACGACTTATCAGTCAGCTCATTTCATTCCAGTTTAGGTTTCTTTTAATGTCGAGAGGTTGTCTCGTATCTACATTCGTGAGATTGTGAGACTTCCTGGTAAGCCAGTGTCCATTATTTTAGATTGAGGTTTTGTGTTCATATCCCACTTTTGAAAGACTTTTCAGGATGAGTTGGGTACTAGGGTTGATCACAGTAAAATGTTTCACCCAGACTGACAGTCAGCTAAATTAGAATATTCAGGTTTTTAAGGATATGCTCCGCTCTTGTGTGATGGATATTAGTGGTCAGTGGGAGCAGCATTTGGCTTTAGAAAAGTTTGCATATAATAATAACTATTATTTCAGTATTGATATGGCTCCTTTTGAGGTGTTGTCGCTCACTAGTGGGCTGGTTTGATGTTTCAAAAGTGAGAGACCTCGAGGTACGAACTTTCTTCAGGAGTCTTTGGATAGAGTTTGAATCGTTCAAGATAGACTTATAGCAGCTCTGAGTACGCAGAAGTGTTATGCAGATTGTAGACTTTGTGACTTGAGATTTATTGTTGGTGATCGTGTTTTCTTTTGAGTTTCACCCATTAAGGGAGTGATGAGGTTTGGGAAAAGGGGCAAGATTATCCCCAGGTACATAGTCCATTTGAGATTCTTTTGACTGTTGGTGATGTGGCCTATGAGTTGGCTTTGCAACTTGATCTATCTGGTGTTCAACTAGTTTTTTATATTCTTATGCTTCACCGTTATATTTATGATAAGTCTCATATCATTCATTGGGAGGTTGAGTATGATATGCATAGTTTCTATCCTCATCTTTTCATTGGTCAAGGTATTTCTTTTCCTTAGTTCGAGGACGAATAAGATTTTTAGTAATGGATGATGTAACGACCTGAAAATTTAATGAAATATGTGAAATTTGTGATTTTATATGATTTGACTATTTTACTCCTTCCCGTAGTTGCATTGTGGTATTTCTGGGGTATGGGGGTGATTGGCACGGTCCCTGATTTATTTTGGTATTATTCATCTGATATTATGGTTTTTTATGGCTTCGAGAGCCTTATTTTGGACTTATGTGGATATATTTTAATTTGTGCAACAGATGGCTAAACAGACTGCGCCAATAGCTCTGAAATATCAATTTTAGGCTAGGTAGACCTTTGGTTTGGGTCCCGATGCACCCAAACTCATTTCGACCATAACTGTGGGACCCACATTTAGTCGAAACGACCTCAAATTGAAAATTCTACGTCGCCAAAATGTATGAAACATGGTAACATATTTGGTTGGGTTTTATGGCTTTTAAATCTCATTTCGACCCTCAGTTTGAAAAATTATAATTTTGAATTTCGAGGGTCAACTCTGTGAAAATAATATTTTTCAAAAATTTGATATCGCCATTGAATCCAGAGCATTGAATTTAGTGTGGTTACGTAGTTCATTTACATATATCGGACTCCGAACAAATTTCGGACACCCCGTCGAAGTCCGAATTGGACTTGAAGAAAAAAATCTGGTGAAAAAAGGAAAAAAATTGCAATATAAATATCCATGTTTTGGCCCATTTTACCTATTCTTTCACCTTTCCTCTTGAGATTTAAATCCTAAAATAGGGTGAGAGCTTAAAAATGAAACTTGTGGGAACTTGGGAAGATAGATTTACATCTATTTCTTGATTATATTATGGATTTAATGTGAGATTTCATCTTTTTCTTACTCTAATTCTTGATTAGTTTCTCAAAACCTCAAAAACTTAGCGCTTGATTTTAAATCCCAATTTCACTCATTTTTCACTTGAATAATGTTTTAATATTATAATTACTAGTTTTTCATCAATTTAACCTTCAAAACAACTTCTTCTTCTTTTATTTTAACACGGATTTTAAAAATTTTACCCAGTAAAGCTCAAAAATAATTTTTCTTTGATTGTACCTCATTTTTTAATTGATTTGACTTGGTTTTTCAATCGTAGATTCCTAAAATTATTGGAAATATATTTTGAAGTAAAGTTATAATTTTGCCCTTCTTTTTTAAAAACCCATTTCGGGGGTCTATTTTGACCCCAAACTAAAAGCAGTCAATATGGGTATAATTGACTTTGTTTTGACACATAGATTTTATATTTCTTGGTTTTAGTTGATTTTTGAATCATTCGCGGAAAGTAAGGTCATGGGTTCGAAGTGTAGCGGACCGACTTTGACATTCGAGGTACGTTATGAGTTAACTCTTTCATATTGGCTGGGTAGTAAATGATGGTACAAAATGCATATTAAGGGTGGGAAATAATGATGAAAAATGACTATCTATGTGTTGTGCCCGTGTGGGGCCTATATGTGACGTAATTATTGAAATTGAGATATTATGTGACATGTGTGATCATGTGGGATCATATGTGATATTGATAGTCTTGAATACATGTGAATAATTGTATTGTATTGTTGAAATACCTAATGTGGTACCAATCGTGTATTATGATATATTCATACTTGTTGACATATGAAACATGTGGGAATTCATGGATGGTGGAATTAATGAGTGGATATTGACTCACGTGATTGTGGAAATGTACTATTATGATTGGTCATGGAAATACCCTATGTGGTTGATTGTGAAAATACTCATAATGATGGGCTGTGAACATTGCATTATCATCCCCATGATATCATACACATAATTTCACTTGTTTGCTGTATGTTTTATATATACTCGTTGTTGTTATTTGTCATACTTGATTTGTGTCTTATGTTCTCTGGAAATACTAAAAATACTAGGAATACTTGAAGCATCAAATTTTATAACCCTCCCCGGGGGATGTGCCGGGGAGGAGATATTGATATATGGATTGTATAGGGTTGATGAACCTTCCTTGGGTCCCAGGTCAGGAGGCTTGCCTCCGTGGGTGTCTACGAGGACTGTGCGACCATCCCAGAGATTATGCGATGACCTCGTGCATCATCCTCATCATCATATATAGTGCACTTACTTTATTGTGTTTATGTTGTGTTGTATTGCCATATTAACTTGTCATCTATGTATTTGTCTTATCTTCCTTTACTTTTATTTGATGATCTTGTATCTAGATATTCTCCCTTGTTCTACTTTTATGTGATATAATGCATACTTGTGTTCTATTTTGGTATGTTGTTGCAATATATATGATATATTAAAACTGTTAGTGGAAGCGGTGTGGGCTACCGTTGTGAGACATTTTCTGGCAGGTGACATTCCCTTAGTGTGTATTTTGTATGCTTTATTTTCTACTTTGCTCGATCGGCCTATGATACCTACTAAGTATAAGTGGAACGTATTCTCTCCTACTTTACCCTTTCGGTGCAGTTTCAGGTTCGAGTGTGCCTCAGACTGGTTGATTTCGGGCTCCTTTAGATTTCTCAAGATAGTGGTTGGACATTTCTACATCCGGAGTTCACCTCTATCTTTCTGTATTAGTTATTTCTTTATTAGTATTCGGAGATGGAGATTGCTTCTTGGTGGTTATTTTCTTATGTATTCGACTCATGGATTGTATTAGAATTTCTTACACTATTGACACCTGGTTTTGGGAATGTATGGCATTTGGATACTTTCTTTCTACATTGTTATAATTACTTATGTGGTTAGGTTTTGTTCTATAAGCCCTACCTTGGGGGTATTTCTATCTTTTCCTCGTTGTGTATTAGTTTGAGTGATAGGCTTACTCGTCAAGGTTCGCCGCAATGAGTTCTATCATGACCTTTGGATTTTGGGTCGCGAATTAAGTAAAATATTTATATCAGTATTTTCTTAGAAGAAGAAGAAAACTATAGCAAATTAATTTAAGAGAAAGTCGTAAAGAAGAAGAAAAATTAAATGTTTGATAATGAAATTTTGAGAAAAGATTATAGTTATAGCAGTATCCCCATCCATCAAATAAAGAAAAGAATATAGTTATAACAATAATTTTTTATAAGAAGTAGGAGACATTTTAAAACAAAATTGAGATGATGAAGAAGAAACTCTGCTTGATAATGGGGTATTGATGAAATAAATCTTATAAATGTTTTGAAGGAGGAGTAAATCTTTTTCAAAGAGAAACAAAGAGATAATAAATATCCTGATAATAACTATTATCCCTTTTTATTGGTACTAGCTTAGGGTACGTGCATTTCCCGTGTCATTAATGTTAAAGAAGAATATTACATACATACGAAGCACAGTCTTGGATCCGGCTCCTCTCCAATTTTCCCAAGTTCTTGTTTGGATTGAAGACACATGTCATAGTTTAAAATTAATGGTTGAGATTTAATTAGTTAAATCAAAGTTCTAATCATAGTTATCTATTTTCATATATTTGTTGCTTAAATATTTTTAACAATCCATTATATCTTTCTTAAATATATTAAACTATTTTTTTTTATCTTTGAACAATTTTCTGTTGGGTTTTTACTTCTTTTTTTTTTTTTGCTAATGTTTGCCATTTTTATTAAGTAATGGTTTTCAAATAAAAAAATAAAGATTGTGGCTTGAAGTTTTTTAAATTTAATTTTTTTCTATGCCAAATAAATCCATTACACGTGTGCCAAATCAAATATAAAGATTGTGCCAAATAAATTCATTATATTTTTTATGTAGCTCTTTTGAATTCTCAATTAGAAAAATTAAAATTTTAACTATATTATAAATTTTAAAAAAATATTTAAGAAAAGTTTTTAATATATATTTGTTGCAGTAAAGATTTTTTTTTGAAAAGTACTGAGTAAAAGATATAATGAATATTTAAGCAACAAATATAACTAAATAATGAAAGTAGATAACTATGATTAGAATTTTAATTTAACTAATTAAATCTCAATCATTAATTTTAAACTATGACATGTGTCTTCAATCCAAGCAAGAACTTGGGGAAATTGGAGAGAAGGAAAATGAAGAGAAGCCGGATGCTATAAGATGTGCATCTGCTATTTTCGCTAGCTCATTCAAGTGTCGCCTTCATTGAGCCGCCACTACATCTCACAAATATTATTTTTATTTTATCATCAACTCGATCATTAAACAATTGGCGTCTTTGAGTGTTTTAAGGATTAATTATTTGGCTGATACCATTTATTAAATGATTAGTACTTTTGATCATACTTTTTTTTATTACCATTTATAACCAATGCACTATGTATTAAAAGTGAATTATGTATACAATATAGATGTATTATAATTATTATATCTAGAAAAAAAAAATATTGCTATAGATGATAAATATTTTTTATATATAGAATTTCTGTGTAATTTTTTTGGATCTTAGAAAAAATGATCTGAACTTTTTATCTTTCATTAAAAATTTTCAGAATAAACAAAATCGTCTTTTTACTATTTTTATTAAATTATTATTAAAAAAAGTCTAAATTAAAAACAGTAAAATAGCTTTAAGAATCCCTTTAGCTTTAAGTCATAATTATTACATTATGGGTCTCTTTATTTAGGTTTATGTCATTATTCCAAAATTATATTGTCGTAGAATTAGTTTAGGTTTAGAACTTTTTTATCAATTAAAATATTGACAATATCTATGATTAAAGAGATAAAAAGTGTTTATCATGGGAAAGTCCTAAATCTATACAAAGAAAAATTGCATCACAAATAATATTACACATATAATTATTTGAGCCAACTTTTAAATAAGCAAATTTGAGTTGGTATTAAAGTTTTTAATATTAGGAAAACAATGAAATAGCAATATTTGAGAAAAAAATAGTAAAAAGACATCTTGTCTATTGCAGAGTTTTTTAATAACTTACATTGAAATCCCTATTCTATTCATTCTCAATTTGATTTTAAGTCGTCACTTTAAACTTTATTTTTCGTGTCTTTCTGCCTACACATCATTCTTTTTCTAATACTTAATTTCACCAAATCTACTTCAAATCCATAACGTATTGACATATAAACATTTAAGACCAACAAGTACTTAAAATAGCTAATTAAGGACAAAATTTTCTTTTAGGTAATGGGATAAGAAGCGTTCATGACAAGTCCACAGTGATCAACATGGCTTTTCATGTTTATATATATGTTTTCACCCATTTACGGCTCCAAAAATTCTTTATAATACAATATTTTGTACCATCACTTGTAGCACCATATCCCACTGCTCTAACAACATGCTTAAGCCACGTGCAACATGATCCACTGAGTACACCACTTGAATAGAACTGCAAACCAAAGCTACTCTCATCGAATGCCATGGATATCGATTGATTTGGCACATCTTGCTAAAGGGTCTTATCGTTGTTGGTCAACACATCTTCGTATCCTGTAATTAGCTATAAGTGTGAAATAATGAGTATGTTGAATTGTATTTAAATATATTAAAATAATTAAGTTAATAAATATGTTGAGTCATCAATCACCAAAGCTCGTACACTACCTTCTCAATATTGTTAAGTGAAAGAATTTGTTGTCCTTGTTGGAATAAAGCCAACAACAAATTTATGAATCTTTCTTCATCATATTACTCAACCATGTCTATTATTCTTCTTTTGAGAATGAAGCTTCACCGAACATAATTAAACCTAGAAAGACATATCAAACATTAAACGTTGTGATGGAATGAATAAGATCCTTTAATTCTTAGAACATCATGTTTTTTTGAAGTAAAATAGATGAACTGAATAACGATGTTAAGATTATAATTGAATGGAAAAAAAATCGAGTGTTTGGTGTAATGTTTAAAGTTCTAAATATAAAAGGAAAGCAATTCAATGATTAATTTTAAATAGAGTTTTAATTGATTAAAAGTCCTAAATATAAGGAAAATAATTATATGACAATTTCAAAATATAATATTAAAAAATAGTAGTTGAACTGTTTAGTAAGAACTTTTTTGCTTTTTTTCTTAAACGTCTTTTGCCTATTTTTTTATACCAACACACCACTCTTAATATAGGAAATATTTATACCAAATTTTATTTGGATGCTGGAAAAAAGCATCCCATTTTTGTTAGAAAAGGTTTTTATTTTTTTAAATTATTGTTTGTATTTAGTATCACTAAAATAATAAAAAAATAGTGAAAAAACGACTTTGTCTAAAAAAAAAACTTTTAATGAAGGACAAAAAGTTTGAATCACATTTTTAAGGGTCTTCATACTTTTAATAGATTATAGATTATAGATTATAGATTATAGATTATAGATTATAGATTATAGATTATAGATATAGATATAGAATATAGATTATAGATGATATCCTTTTTTTCCTAAAATAAAATTTGTATTTTCTTTTTTAATATTTAAAAAAAAAACATTTTCTTTTATTTTTTAAACTGAATTTTGCTATAATTTGCATACTTAAAAATTTTGCTATAAGTTGCCATTAATCATCTAAGGAAGGTTATTTGGATTTTCCCCTCAAATTTAAGCACCAAAGTTTTCTCAAAGTCTCTGGAGAAAATTGAAGGAAAGGTGTCTTTTAAGTCTTGAATGAAGGATTGGTGACATTGACCAACAACTAGGGTCAAACATCATTAGGAAACTTGATTAAGTTAATTGTGGGCTTGATTAATATTTTTAAAATTTTCTAATCTTTTCAAAAATACAAATCAACCCAACCCACACCCTTCTTCAATCCTAATCAACCACTCTCTCTCCAGCTTCTCCCAACCAACAGTTCTGCAAAATTTCTCCCTTCAACCTCCGGCGACAAATAGTTGGGCGAGTTCCTTTTCGACTTTCAACCGTCAAACGACGTGAATACTTCTCCGGCGACAACAACTTCGAGTTCTTCGTCCTCCCATTTTCTTTTTCACAGGTAAAAAATTATGAAGAAACAGAGGAACTTGAGCCAACTGCTCTTCTGGTATTGAAATGTGGACTGAATAAAACTCTAATTTCTGGCATTTTTGCATTTGTTCTTCTCGTTGTCATACTGTTGATTTGAATTTGTTGGTGATTTTTGGTTAGAGTTGATGTTCTTAGTGTGTATGTGTGTGTGTGATATGTTGGTGTTGCTGGATTGATTTGTTGTTTGTCTTGGTAGAAATGGTATTGCAATAGTTGAAACATCTGATGTAATAGATGAAACATATGATGCAACAGATGAAAATCTGATGCAACAGATTAAAGATCTGATGCAACTATGAAAATCTGATGCAACAGGTGAACAATCTAACAGATCATTCATCTGTTGCGACAGACGACTCTTCTATTTGGAAAAAATCTAAACAATATTGAACCAACAGATAACTAATTAGTGATCTATTTTTATTCTTTCCAATGGTTTACTTTTCATTTTAAAATCTAATGCAACAGATTAAAAAGCTGATGCAACAGGTGAACAATCTAATAGATCATTCATCTGTTGCGACAGAAGACTCTTCTGTTTGGAAGAAATCTAAACAATATTGATCCAACAGATAACTGATTAGTGATCTATTTTTATTCTTTCCAACAGTTTACTCTTCATTTTAGAACAGATTAGGACTGTTTTTATTTTTTCCAACAATTTACTCATACAGGTTGGTTATCTGTTGCACAGATAACATACCTGGTGCAACAAATTAGTGATCCATTTTTATTCTTTCCAATGGTTTACTCATCCGTTGCAATAGATCGTTTATATGTTGCAACAGATAAAATACCTGGTGCAACAGATTAGTGATCTGTTTTTATTGTTTCTAATGGATCGACGGGTCAGTTATGTGTTGCATCAGATAAAATACCAGGTGCAACAAATAGTATTATTTTTATGGTTCCCTTGTATTACTCATCCGTTGCAATAGGTCAGTTATATGATGTAACAGATAACATACCTGGTGCAACAGATTAGTTGTCTGTTGGAATTGTTATATTACTGTTATGCATTAATCAATTATAATCTATGTTATGTTCCTGTTAATTTAAGATAACATGGATCCCAAAATAAAAAAAAATTAAATCAAGTCCAAGTAAAGGAATAAGTGCAGTAGCTCAGCTACATCTACCACTCTATGATCTTGTTTTACAAGCGTTATCTCAATTAGGAGCAGAAGATAATGAACACGGGGAGGAGGAATCTTTCAAAAGAGATGATACAAATTCTAATATCCCTTCTATTGAAAATTTGGTCAAAACCTTCAATATTGATCGTTACCCAATGAGAATGTAGTGCGATAGTGCCACAGATTTAACGGGTGATCTTGTGGTTAAGTCAGTCATGGGAACATCTTTCGACGCCTTTAGAAAAATACTTCGAGAACAAAAATTGGATTCTTATTTCAGGGAAAGCTTCTTTGGAAAATATCTTGATTTGTCGTAGGACAACAATGCTCGTTTCCAGATGAAAATGATATATGATCTTCTCAAGCGCAGGTTTATGTATGAAAACAAAGATAAGATGGATGAAGTGTGGATAAATTACTGTGGCATGCCTGTTTGTTTTGGTTGGGAGGAGTTTGTCATAGTTACCGGACTAAAATGTTATCCTCCTTCTACTTCTCAAGTTATACCTACTCTGACCCAAAAAAAAGCACCCCGCACACCCAAAAAAGGAAAAGGCAAGTCGAGTGATAGTGATGACCTGGTGTCCATTGTTGGTCCAAGCTTCAAAAATATAAATCTGATTGAAGCGTTGAAAGGTAAAGGACTTTCAAAGAAGCATAAGAAATCATTGTGCTTGGTTTGGTTTGTAAATAATGTTCTTTGGGCGAGAGACATTAACAACAACATAAGCCTCGGTTTAATAAATCTCTCTGAGGATCTTGAGGCATTTAATAGCTATCCTTGGGGTTATGAAAGCTTCAAAATGACTGTCGGATATTTGTTGACTCCGTTAACGCCAAAAACAGTCAACTTATATGGTTTTCCATGGGCCTTCATGGTAAATATTTCTTTTATCATGATATGATTCATCATTTTCTTATTCAATAATGTTTTTGATTTATTGGCGTTATGTTATAGGCTTGGGCATTTGAAGTCATTCCTTATTTGAGACAACAAGTGAACTACCAAGAAGAAGTTTCCTGTCCAAGAATTTTGAGATGGTTGTCGGCCAAAACCGATAAAAATGCAAAATTTCTTGATCTTTTCAAGCCCCCCAAGGAAGCAGTAAGTCCAATTCTAATCAAGTTTTTGTTTTAATTATTGATTAAATGATTTCATAATCATTCTTAATATATGTACCGATTTATTTTAGATTATCCATTCATGGCTTGTTCCGACCAACCGAGAGTTGAAGATGCTAATTTTTCTTACTTTACGGTCTGTGCAAACTTTATCGGACCCTAAGGTCGTTGATGGAATAAAAATGGAATTGTTTGGAGCAACAGCCATCACAAGAAAAATAATTTTGGAGGGTGGGGCTAATGATGCTCCTCTTACAGTTTTTGAAATTATGATTATGATCATAATGGTTGTACAGATTTTCTCCAGATTTTGCCGCATCTAGCGAATGTTCTTCATGAAAATGTCAAGACTGCAAGGCAAAACACGATGGAGTGATTAATGCTATTAATGCACTAATTGCTTTTGTAAAGGAAATAACATCTAAGAGGGGTGTCATTCCATCAAAAAGGATTTCATATCCAGACACACCACTAGAGATCAAGGCGTCTAAGTGGAGAAGGAAAGACACTTCCAAGGAATCATCAATCATAAAAAAAAGCAAGATTACAATGCCTCTTCCTTTGTCTTGCACCGATGTTCAGTGTGCAAGGTCCATAAAAGAGCAGCATGAGCTGAAGAAAGTGAATGTACATCATCTGTTCCAAAAAACAAACAAGCACATATCTGTTTTAACAGATGATACATCTGCTGAAAATTATCAAACAGATGTATACATCTGTTGCAACTGTTGTCTAACCTGTTGCATCAGATTCGTTATCTGTTTCAACAGATGAGTCTTATGTTGTAACAAATGGGTCATCTGTTCGAAATTATCGTACTGCTCTGATTTACCTGTTCGAATTTGTCCCAACAGATAATCCATCTGATACAACATAAGAATCATTTGTTATAACAGATGGAAAATCTATTGTATATCTCTACTTAGCATTGACAATTTTGGTTTTCTAGGTGGATGTCACAGCTACTGCAGAAGAGTATAATATGACAGTTGATAATCCATCAACTGCTTCCAAAGATGAAGAAAAAGTGGAGCCTGTCAGTTTGGGAGAACGGAAGAATTACCCATTTGAAGGGTTCAACATCTCGGACGAGGCTCCAAAAAAACTAATACAGTTGATCAACGACTATTCAGAATGGATTGCCGATGGGCTATTAAAGCATCATGCCGGCAGGTACATAAATCAATTTTATGGATATTGGTTTATAAAATTCTTGTTGTAAGAACCTGACATTAACACATATAAATCATCATGTAGAAAATAAAATGACGAGCGCTACAAAGTGAACGAATCGAGTCTTGGTTTTGATATGTTCGACTTTGTTGTTGCACATCCGGGAATGAAGAATTGGTTCTATTTGATGTCACAGCCCCAAACTTGCTGGAATGATGAGGTTTAAAGGCCATACATATTACTATTAATTAATACTTTATTTAATTGCATATGCGTATTGATTTTTTTGTCACGTAATCCGAAATGTTTGATAATATGTGCAACACATTGATGTCATTTTTTATTACCTCCGAAAGAAGGTCAAGTTGCAAACACAAGAACACTACAGATACACAACAGACAATTATTTGTACAAAGTTTACATCAATAATGCCTATGATAGGTATTGTCAACAGAACCGGAAGTTTCCCGAAACGAGGAATGCTTAATCAACATCATCAAAGGTTTTAGCATTCTGGCTGGCTTACCTTGGCATTTGGTCGGTGAAGTGTACATCCCAATCAATTGTGGTGATGAATTCCATTGGGTGTTGGCTGTCATCGTTCTAAAAGAGAGGCACATCCGAGTTTATGACTCGATGTCGCGAAGTAGACGTTTCAGGCCGTTGTTTGAGATACAAAAGCTGACCAAAATATTGCCTACTTACCTTGATATGAGTGGCTTTTTAGATCAAAAGGTTCATACTGATTGGTCGACGATTGAAGCATACCGGGATAAAATGGCTAATCCATTTGATGTACAATATGTTGACGGAATTTCTCAATAAACCATTGGTAGCCTGTAAGTTTAAGTGTCATGATTTAGTTTCATTTCACAAATTTCACAACGCTTGCATGAACTACAAGATATGGATTATCTATTTTCTTATAACGCAGGATATGCGGTCCTTTTGTTGCCGCCTATGCCGAGTATTTGAGCGATGGATTACAAGTACCAAATGATGGACTTGATTCCGGATTACTCTGCAAAAGATATGCTGCTCTTTTATGGAAATATGGAGAAGCAAAAGCCCAGAAGCCATACGCAACCGGCGTTAAAGATTCACGACAACCAAAGCCAAATTTCATAGCACTGGATGAAGAACAACTTGTCCATATTGATTAGATCTTTATAGCTCGAGTCCGTCAATGTAATAACCTATCCTCCTTGGTTTAACTTGTTGATTTATTTGTAGAGTAGATCATTTGTACTCATAATAATTTTTTTTACATTTCATTTATTTGTTGAGTTATTTTATTTCATGTAATTTCCGAAGGTTTCGATTTATTTTATTCTATCTATGAATATAATTAATTTTGAGTTTTGAACATGTTAATTGAAATGGAGTACTATATTCAAATATCGCAATAGATAATACATCTGCTACAACAGATAATACATCTGCTGCAACAGACGACATATCTTATCAGACAGCTTTAGACATGTGTTGCAATATGAGATGCAACACGTAGGTCATCTGCTGAAAATTATATAACAGGTCTTCCTACTTTTTTTATTTGTTCCAACAGATTATCGATCAGTTGCAACAGATAAGTTATATGTTGTAACAGATCGTAAATCTGTTGCGACGGAAAGACAGGGAACATCTGCATAACGCAACAGATGACCAACCTATTCTAATAGATAATCAATCTGTCACAACATGTAATATATCTGTTACGACAGATATAAAATCTGTTGCATTATAAAAATTCAACTTTGCCAGACATAAAAATTATTGCCCCTATATGTATAATGAATTGGCTTGAAATAAAAATTTATTACCGTGTTCGTCTCTGTCTTTGTACATGTTATGTTTTATACACGGGGTCCAACCTTTTAGTTAGTACCCCATATGCCCAGACCTATTGCATCTTTCCCACAACGGTGTCGCACACACCGGTCATTTGTGTGCCGATCAGCAAACACTTCATGTATGCAAGCGAGTACGGCCCGCACGCTGCACCGGTTGTATTTTTTGAGAGCTGGATGTTCTTATTTCGACCTTAAAAAATCCATGATTCCTTCGCCAAGACTTCAGCCGGCAAATGATCCATCAGCTTACTCTGCGTCAACAACTTGGGCAACAACTTCAAGAGTGGTTGCATGTGAGTTAAAAATGTCTTCTCGCTGAACACAGGTAAGTTACAGTCATAAACCTTAATATTTCCCTCTTATAGTAGTATCTCAATAGTGAGAAAATGGGTGACATCCACGTTCATGACTGCAAGGATTTTCTTTGCCTTGGTACAGCTCTTGCCATGTGGATATGGCCTCTTCCCTCTAACATATTTAATCGTTTTTTCATCACATTGGAACGTAGAAACTAACTGATCAAATACTAGGCCACCGGAATCAGCTAGATTACAAAGATCAGTGTACCTATCTTTGAAATTATTGTAGAAGTTGAGGTCCATTATCCTATCAGCAGCATCATAAGCATCTGGGTACACTAATTTCCTACCCCTCATGAGGCAGAGAATTTCATCAACATACTGTGGTATAAGAAGATAATTTTTAAATAGGTTAGTAATTGTAAAGATTAAAAACACAGTGGAAAGAATCCAATGCAGAGGATTCTCTGAATCAGTTCACAGATTACCTAGCCAACGCAACATATGCAACAGATGTGTATTATGTTGCAACAGAATACCAAGCTGTTGCAATAGATTACACATCTACTATGTAGATTCTTCTTCATGGAGTAGATTGGAAAGGTAGGTTAGCAAAAGTAAACTTACCTTGTCCTCGTACTACACACACATATTTGTCATATTTGAGAAGTCTTTGGATGCAAATGAATGCATGGTGTATTCTTTTTGAACCTTCATCTTGATGAATTCTTCTAGTTCCTTCTTCTTCTCCTTGCCAAGCACCGCAAATATGTCCACCTTCTTTGGCGGCCCCTGGACTTCAACAACTATTGGAGCGGGGGGAGTTGCATTTTTTGTTGATTTCAGAACGGAGAGAATTTGTCTAATTTTTACTCTCTTTCTCCTAACCTCCACTGTAGGAGTGCATAGCTCCCTCACCTCGTTGGATGGTATGACACCCCTCCTGGATTTCAACTCCTCGGCAGCTTCAGCAATAGCCTCTAGCTTGTTGAGGAGTTTATCCTCTCTGTCCTTGCACACTCTTTATTTGGAATGAGAACATGAGGGTAAGGAGGGGTGAGCGGGACCACTGTAAGGGTGGGAGGGACTGGTGTAGGGGTGAGAGGGAGGACCTGTGCAAGGGGTATTTTCAAACATTTATTTTTTACTGAGCACCAACATGCTCATAATCACGACTGGCAACAGAAGCAGAAGCAGGATGGCTGCCACCATCACAAACAACTCCACCAACAACACCCCCAGAAGAAGCACCGGGATCTGTTGCAGTTTGAGTTAGGTCGTGAAGAGCTTCAACATTAGAATGACCTTGCCTAACTGCTCTTCTTATGGATGTTACTCCATCTAATTCCTTCTTTATTAACTCCACCGTTGGGTCTTCTTTTGTATCAACAAGACCCAGAGTAAGAAAAGAAGTCATCCCCAGCTCATCAATGGTAGGCACGATCCAAGGATGCACAACCTATAAAAAACGACAAGAGGAATTTAAATCATATAATAATAATTTGTAGTCAGTTGGGTTACATGGGGCTCGGGTTATGTTAACACAACCAACTTATGCAACAGACGATCTAGCTACCGCAACAGCTGATCTGTATGTTAAAACAGATTGATAATATATTGCATCAAAATACCCATCTGTTGCATAATTTACGGTAGATGGGTAATCTGTTGAGTAGGGTTTCATAGAATAGAGCAACATATGGTTAATCTGTTATGAAATATGGATCGTCTGTTACAACAGATTACCCATTGCACCAGTTGTAGTTGACGGGTAATCTCTTACAACAGATAGAACATCTGTTTCAATATCTTTCTTTGAGGCAAATTATTTTAGTTGAAAGAAGACGTACTGTATCATCCGGAGGGTTAAAGAGATCAGGCTCGTTAATATTTTTCTTGCTTCTCTCTACTGCAGCCAACCACCTAAGGATCCTTGGATGAGAAACCTTATCCGAGTAATCCATGAAATGCTTTCGGAGGGGAGGAATGGCTTCACATTCCCAATCTTAAAAATTGTAAATAGGAAGCAAGAAAAAAAAGTCACAAGTATATTCAATATAAATTAATGAATGAGTAAAAATAGTGATCAATTTTACCATGAAAGCCCAAGGAAAGCCGTATAATGTGGTCGTCTTTGGCTTTAGCTCTTTCAGTAAATATTTGACAGTCAAGTAGTAGCTGTCGTAGCCCCAGGGATAATCGTTGAATCTCCCAAAATCATCAGCAAGCACCAAAAAATCATGTTCTATGACTTTCTTGACGTCTCTTACCAATAAAACGGAATGGACAAACAAAACTATGCACAATCTCTCCTTGTAGTGCTTTGGTATGTCTTTATTCTTGAGATCCGCTATCAAATCCTTTACTTTGTATCTAGGTCCAACAATGCCCAACAACCCATCTTTTTTTACCTTGCATTTGTTGGACCCTTTGTGGGGTGTTTTCTTGATGGCAGATTCTTCTGGACGATCGCATCTCAAGCCCATCACAATGGAAAACTCTTTCAATCCAAAACAAATCGGCATGCCACAGTAGTTGATCCATACTTCATCCATCTTATTTTCGCCCTCCTTCAGACCTCCATCATCCCCCGCATACATGATCCTGTGCTTGAGAAGGCCATATACCATGATCATTGGGAAATGGAAAGGGCAGGCCCCAGACAGCTTAAGAAAGTGTGCAAAGCAGCTCTTCTTAAAAAGTCCATCTATGTTTTCCTTCTTCATAATACTCCTAAGTTCATCAAAAGAGTTCCCCAACTGACATTTAAGTACAAGATCATCAAATACTGCATTAGGGTTATTCATCGGCATCGCAACTCAAAACTTGTCAATATTAATGGTTTTGACAGAATCATGCTGGAATTTCGATATTATTTCACGCCCCATTGGTGAGGATGAGTTATCACTTTCCTCGACTTCATTTTGCCCTGACTGAGATTGTTCTAGACGTTCCTCTGAATCTATCTGTACTCTAGCCTTTTTTGTTTGGTGATCGAAAATTGATCCACTTTCTCCACTTTCTGTTTCTTTTCTTTTGGGAGACATCTTTTAACTACAAATAAAAGAAAAAACAAAAAATACATTGCATTTGATGTCTTCATAATTTTTTTAAAAAAGGTGAAACAAATTTCAATAAATTATTCTTACCACATAACCAAAAAAAATACTCCAACGGACAACCCATCAGTTGGAACAGATGGGGAACCCGAATCTGTTTGAAGACCTATTTAATATCTCCCCACAGATATTCCACTTGTTGCGACAGGTGGAGAAATTTCAATAAATTATTCTCTGCCACATTACAAGAAAATACTCCAACGGATAACCCATCAGTTGGAACAGATGGGAAATCTGTTTGAAAATCTATTTAATATCTCCCAACAGATCTTCCACTCGTTGCAACAGATGGACCACCACCACCACAACCAATGCCATGATCAATGCTACCAAGGCCACCACCAATGCCACCAATACCAACACCAAGCCCACCGATACCACCGCCAAAAAACACAAATACCAACACCACCAACAATAGCCACCAACATCACCACAAACACCATCCAACAACACCATAATAGTCAACAAAACACTGAGAGAAAAACTAGGGTTTACTCGAGTGCTTCCTACTTTTTTAGCATCAAAACTCAAAATTGTTAACCCATTCTCGAAGATAATACAATAAAAAGTCTTCTTTTTTATCATTAACTAAAAAGCCCTATTTTTTAGAATAAAGAACAAATATAGAACTCTTCTCGAACTCTGTTACATGCGAAGATAGAGAAAACAACGGATACAAGCGGGAATGAAGTTAAAAAAAACAACTATATGTAGTCCTAAATGGGAAGAAAATCGACCTGTTTTGAAGGGTTGAGCAATATGTTGAGTAGTTGTTGTTTGTATTGTTTGTATTATTGAGAGGGAGAGGACACCCCGAGAGAGAGAGAGAGAAGAGTGAGAACTTAATATTTGAAATGAAAAGTTTTTCGCGTAAATGGATGATTTGTATGGTTTGATTTGTAATTTTAAAAAAGAATGACAAGTTTTGAAATTGCTAATTTGGTCCGAATTGATCTTAATTAATTTTAAAAAATTTAAAAGATATAGTTTTTAAAACATTAAGTTGATGAGAACTCATTTCTACTCAGAGTGATCGATCGATGACTCGGTTTGGGATGAACGCAATACCAGTGCCATGCAATTGCAAAGACTCGATTGGATTTATAGTTGAACTTGCAAGCTCATTCATTCATTCATAGTTCCACCTAAATCAACTTAGGTACTATCACTATCTTAACATTGAGTTTATGAGAACTTATTTCAATTCAGAGTGATCGATCGACGACTCGGGTCGGGATGAACGCAATACCAACGCCATACAATTGCAAAAACTCGATTGGATTTGTAGTTGACGCTACGAGCTCACTCATTCATCCCTAGTTCCACCTAAATCAACTTAGGTACTATCACTATCCTAACATTGAGTTGATGAGAACTCATTTCAACTCAGAGTGATCGATCAACGACTCGGGTCGGGATGAACCTAATACCAATGCCATGCAATTGCAAAGACTCGATTGGATTTGTAGTTGACCCTGCGAGCTCACTCATTCATCCCTAATTCCACCTAAATCAACTTGGGTACTATCACTATCCTAACATTAAGTTGATGAGAACTAATTTTAACTCATAGTGATCGATCGACGACTCGTGTCAGGAAGAACGCAATACCAATGTCATCCAATTGCAAAGAATCGATTGGATTTGTAGTTGACCCTGCGAGCTCACTCATTCCTCCCTAGTTCTACCTAAATCAACTTAGGTACTATCACTATCCTAACATTGAGTTGATGAGAACTCATTTCAACTCAGAGTGATCGATCGACGACTTGGGTCAGGATGAACGCAATACCAATGCCATGCAATTGCAAAGACTCAATTGGATTTGTAGTTGACCCTGCGAGCTCACTCATTCATCCCTAGTTCCACCTAAATCAAATTAGGTACTATCACTATCCTAACATTGAGTTGATGAGAACTCATTTCAACTCAGAGTGATCGATCGACGACTCAGGTCTGTATGAATGCAATACCAACGCTATGCAATTGCAAAGACTCGATTTGATTTGTAGTTGACCCTGCAAGCTCATTCATTCATCTCTAGTTCCACCTAAATCAATTGCTATGAAATGTGTTGCAACAAACGACTAAGCTGTTGAAAATTTTCAAACAGGTACATATATGTTGCAACAGATGACATGTCTGATTTAATTATCAAATAGATATTTGCATCTGTTGTGACAGATGACTGAGTTGTTGGAAAATTTCAAAAAAATATTTATATTTGTTGTAACAGATGACATATCTGATTTTATTAATTATCAAATGAATATTTTCATTTGTTGTCACAGATGACTGAGCTTTTGGGATTTTTAAACAGATATTTATATCTGTTGTAACAGATGACTGAGCTATTTGGATTTCTAAATAGATATTTATAAATATTGCAACAGATGACATATCTGTTTGAAATTTTTTTTATCTCTTTTAATTTTAAAGAAAGAAGCTTCTGGTCCGAGTAGATAATATCAAGTAGTAGTACTTACTACTAAAGGCAGTAAAAAATATTTCTTGGATATCTCAAAAGTGAGTTCATTGAGCAGTCTTGTCTTGTCTTTTCAATGTCAGTAGTCTTAGTCTTCCTCGTGCCCCTCAAATTATTAATGAAATTAATGAATATTGAAAACCACCACGTCTACGTACACAATACATCTATAGAAATTATCTCATCTATTTCTTCAGCTGCAGTTTATTTTATTCAACTCTCATCTTTTTCTCTCTCCTCTTTAGGGTCACAACCTTTTTTCTCTCTTTTCTCTTCTCTTCTCATAAAGATCTTTTCGGATCTAAACCCATCCATATCTTGCTTCAACTTAAATTTCTGTTTTGATCCCCTTTTTGATATTAAGGTATGGTTCATTATTGCTCTTTCATTCTCGTCTTCTTCTTTGCATGTTATTTACATCTATTTTTCTTATTTAATTACTATTTACCCATATCATATTTATTAAAAAAATTTAAGAAACTTGTAAGTGTTGAATAAATAATCCGAGAATTTTTACTACAATATGAGAAAAAAGTCATTTGTTGGGAGAAGATTAAAAGCCTTGTTGGCAGTATCATTTTTTTTGTATGTATTTTGTTTGTTTCATTATTGTTGATGTAGTTATTGATGTTGTTGGTGGGGTTGGCGTTTTTGGAAATTGTGGTGTTGTTGATGGTTCTGGCACAAAGGATGTTGCTTCTTTGTTGTTGATGATGTTGTTGGAAAAAATGTTATTGTTTTTTGTTGATGTTTATGCTGTTGTTGATGTTGCAACAGATGGAGTAACTGTTGGAACAAATAAAACCACCAGAAAGGCTGGTTTGATGTATTCCATCAGACTCCATATCTATTGCAACAGACTCCACATCTGTTGCAACAGACTCCACATTTGTTGCAACAGACTCCACATCTGTTGCAACAGACTCCACATATGTTGCAACAGACTCCACATGTAATGCAACAGATGGACAATGTTCTCTTTGTGACATCAATTTTTTTTCTCTTCTTTGTAGATATAAGGAACTGACTGTTGATCAACTTTTGACGGACTATCTCAAGAGTCTGCAATAAAGATGGGATCGGAGGAATAAACTTCTTGTAGATGGAACCACTTCATATGTGGGAGGTATGTATTACTGATAATGTTATCATGGAAACACACATAGAGTGCACTGATTTTGTGAATGATGTTCTTACTGATTAGTCATAAATCGTTCAAACAAGATGTCTGTAATTTTACAGTTAAGTTTGGTAGGTCTGAACTGATAAGGCTGAGGGACCATGAATATGGTTCTGATAGCCTGTTAAGATTTAATGTCGGTTGTTGCTCATGTTTATTTGTCAAGCATTGTGAAGGGATCTAATTTTTGTGTCATTGTAAAGAGATTCAATAGCGATTGGACTAACTTTTAAGGTGCATTGGACCCTTAGAGGGCCTTTGAAGCTTAGCATTGCATCTAGTAAGAATGGAAAACCAATATATTTATTGCCCTGGCCAAAATTTATATGGCTGGGTTGCTCGCTCGGTGTGATGATTTTATGCCAGAATATGTGGTAGGAGAATGCTTTTGAAGGAAAATGGGTGGTTGATGGAAGACTATATCATCTGAAAGCTAATTGAAGAAGATATATAGGGGAGAAAGTAACTTCTAACGAATCTGGCCGGTGGAATTATCTTAACAGATGTGAGATCTGAATCAAGTGCAAATATGAAAGTGTATCCGGTAATGTAATTTCATCTGTTATGTCTTTGAAAGAAAAAACAATGTAGATGGACACTTTGCTAGGGAGCTGCGTGGTCGGGATTATCACCTAGATAGAAAATAGAAGAAGACCAACAAAAAAGACTCACAGGCATCGAGGGTAGAAATGATGTACATCAAGTCTAAAAAACTTATGCCAACAGCAACTACAGTTAAAATAAGGAATCTAAGTGAAGGTGAAAAATTTCTGAATTTGAAATTTCATCCCATGCCTTCTTGTTTGTGTTTCCGATCAGGTCCACTATCGTTGACTTGATCAGAACTACAAACAAGATTGAAAGGCGAATAGAGTATCATTGATTCCTTAGCAATATGGTTATAATTGATTGTGTTTTCTTGCCTTGACATGCTTTCAATATTCCTTGGAGAAGATCAGATGCTTGCTGTAGTATGTGAATCCCGATAATTTTCAAGCTTGCCTCCAGCTTGTTGATTTTGTATTCAAGATGGTCGTTGCCCTCTTCGAAGTTGATAAAGAGTTCCTCGTCTCTTGTGAGCTCGATCAGGAACACTACCTTCAAAGTTGTGGCATTCTAGAAGCCCTTCAGAACACTTTCTTCAGAAGCCTTAAAGGATACATGGAGGGTCTATGTGTTTGTTTTAGGTCAAAATATGTTGATGCACGTTGAAGATGTGGTCCCAAAAGTTGAATAACACACTTTTATCTAGCGTTACTCCATGCATCTTGCTCAACCAATTGATAAATAATTAAGCATAGAGTTACGTATCGTGTGATCTAAATCGTCTCTAACAAGCCTATCAAACGTTACGTAACTCTAAGGTCATTACTCTATCAAAAAAATATGACCGAGTTAGTGCACAAATCGAACGAGCTTAATCTCTCAGCCTTTCTGCTGATTGCTCTTCTCCAATATAGATGACAAGATATCTGCTATGCAAAAGTCTACACCGTCACCAGACATGTTCCCAGGCAATCATGTCTGGCAATGGTGTAGACTTTTGCATAGAAGATATCTTGTCATCTATATTGGAGAAGAGTGATCAGCAGAAAGGCTGACAGATTGGGCTTTTTTTCTATGTGCACTAGCTCGGGCATATTATTTTGATAGGGTAATGAGCTTAGAGTTACGTAACGTTTGATAGGCTTGGTAGAGCCGGTTTAAATCACATGCTACGTAACTCCATGCTTACTAATTTATCAAATTGGTTGAGCAAGAAGCATGGAGCAACGCTCGATTAAAGTGTGTTGTTCAACTGTTGGGACCACATCTTCAACGTGCATCAACACATTTTGACCTAAAACAAACACAGCGACCCTCCATGTATCCTTTAAAGATTATAAAGTGAAAGTGCTCTGAAGGGCTTCTAGAATGCCACAACTTTGAAGGTAGTGTTCCTGATTGAGCTCACAAGAGACGAGGAACTCCTTACCAACTTCGAAGACGGTAACGACCAGCTTGAATACAGAATCAACAAGATGGAGGCAAGCTTGAAAATTATCAGGATTCACATACTACAGCAAGCATCTGATCTTCTCCAAGGAATATTGAAAGCGTGTCAAGGCAAGAAAACACAATCAATTATAACCATATTTCTAAGGAAGCAATGATACTCTATTTGCCTTTCAATCTCATTTTTGGTTCCGATCAGGTCAACGACACTAGACCTGATCAAAAACACAAACAAGAAGATGGGATGAAATTTAAAATTCAGAAATTGCCGCCTTTGCTTAGTTTTCTTATTTTCACTGCAGTTGTTGTTGGCATAAGTTTTCTAGACTTGCTGAACATCATTTCTACCCTCGATGCCCGTGAGGCTGCTTTGTTGGTCTTCTCCTATTTTCTACCTAGGTGATAATCCTGACCATGCATCTCCCTAGCAAAGTGTCCATCTGCATTTTTTTCTTTTAAAGACACAACAGACGAAATTACATTACCAGATACACTTTCATATTTGCACTTGATTCAGATTTCACATCTGTTAAGATAATTCCATCGGCCAGATTCGTTAGAAGTTATTTTCTACCCTGTGTATCTTCTTCAATTAGCTCTCAGATGATATATTCTTCCATCAACAACCCATTTTCCCTCGAAAGCATTCTCCTACCGCACCTTCTGGCATATAATCATTAATCCGAGCGAGCAACCCAACCATATAAATTTTGGCCAGGGCAATAACTATATTTGTTATCCATTCATTTTTTATGCAGTGTGAGGCTTCGAGGGCCCTCTAAGGGTCCAATGCACACTTAAAGTTAAGTCCAATCGCTATTGGTTCTCTGCAGTGACGACAAATATTGATCCCTTCTCAAAACTTGACACGCATAAACACGAGCACCAACCATCAGTAATTCATAACATGGTATCTGCACCATCTTCATGAGGTCCTAAGCCTTATCAATTTCGAACCATCAAACTTAACGGTACAATGCAGGATCTTGTTTGAATGATCAATGCCTAATCGGTTAAAAACTGCATTCACAAAAATATTGTACTTTGTGTGTGTTGTCCCGGTAACCTTATTAGTAATACATACTTAACTCCCACACATATGATAGTGGATCCATCTACACGCACCTTATTCTTCCTAGCCCATCTATGGCTTAAATTGAATAAACAGATGACTAGCTTGTTGCAACAGATGACACATCTGTTTATATTGTCAATCAATTGGAGACATCTGTTACGACAGTGATCAACCTGTTGCATAAATAAAAAAGATATATACATCTGTTGCAAAAAGATTGCCAGTATGTTGTAAGTTATCTAACAGAAAGAATATATTTTGTAACAGATTACCCATCTGTTAGATTTATTTTAAAGCAATTTTCTTTTCTTTTCGAGATACAATAATTTATAAATAGGTCCCTCCTTACAAATATGGATGATCCAGATTCATACAAGAATATTCATATCGAGTCCTTGCGTGAACTTCAAAGGCAGTTTGATTGATGAACTCTAGAGAGATATTTGGCTGACTTCGGAGCAAGGCTATCAGATGAATGAAAGATGTCTAATTGACAATAATAATAATAGTAATAATAATATTAGATAATGTTTTTTATTTTAGCGATTATTTTCCTCCTTTTGTATATCAAATCTACCCAAGGGATTCAAAAATCTATGAACATTCATTTCATTTTGTTGTCGACTTTGAATTTTTAATTCTTATTTAGTATTTAATAATAATCATTTTGTTTATTACTTGTTCTCAACATGTCAACGGTTGGTGGTAGGGATTGAGCAGCAATTTGTGTCAACAGTTAGAGGTTAATCTGCTATGACAGATCGATCATATGTTGCACCTGGCGGTTATTAATGAAAAAAGTGCTATTGTTGTTATTGAGAGGGTGAAAAGAGAAAGACATGACTCGGAGTTCTGATTACTCAATATGAAAAATGTTTCGTAAATAAATAATAAGGAAATAAATAATAAACACAATTTATAACCACAATTTTAATAACTGATCGTGACTTTTCACCATTTTTGTTTTTGAATTTATTTTTAAAATTATTTATTATATAATAAAATGATTATTGTTTTATTAAGGAATTTAAAAAGATATTTTTTTTATTTATAAAATAAAAAAGTAAGCAAATTTGGATTAATGATATGATGATATAGTTATTTTTTAAAAAAAAAAGTAGACTATATGTTGCAACAATTAAATTATCTGATGCAATAGGTTCACTATGGTTGCAACAGATGATATATCTGTTGTCACAGATAATTTATCTGATGCAACCTATATCGAGTCACAACTCAATAAAAGCAGTTCTTGGAAAGAACTAATTAATAATAATAATCTGAAAAGTCATGACTTATCACAATATTTCTTAATTTAATTAATTCATTACTTTTCACATTAATAAAAAATGTAATTAATAAATGGAGGTGAACAGTTACATTATATGTTGCAACAGATATGTTATCTGATGCAACATATTTTATATTTGTTGCAACAGATAATATATCTGTTGCAACAGATAATATATCTGTTTTCACAGATGTGTTATCTGATGCAACAGATATAGAATCTGTTGCCACAACTCAATAAAAATGGTTCTTCAAAAGACTAATTAATAATAATAATCTGAAAAGTCATGAATTATATCACAATATTTATTTTCTTAATTTAATTAAAGTATGGAGGTGAATAGTCGCGTCTTTTTCCTCTCATTCAAATTCAATCCTCTATAAATAGGTTCGTCCTTACTCAATCGTTCATTAAAATACACACTCTATTTATTTATTGCATCTCGTCTTTCATATTACACTCTAGAAGATAAGATTATGGCTGACCCAGTGTGGGACATTGCTTTTCTGCAAGACGCCGTGAATGAACTTCGGAATCAACTTCGTGATCTGCAATGGGAATTGGGAGGAGTTAGATCAAGAATGCTCTGCGAGATATGCAGGCTGAGGAGGCCTTGCTACTTCCGGTTGAAGATTGGACGGCTAGCAATGATGATGCTGATAATAATAATAATAATTAGACTATTATTTTTCTTTTAGTCTATTATATGTATTTTTATTTTTTTAATAAATAAATTATGTTTGATCTTTGACGTTTTAATCCATATTTAATTTTCATTCTGTCTATTATCTTCTCTACAAATATTTTGACGATTCGACGTAAAAAGAAATAATTTAGAATACAGTAGCAATAGCAAGATTTATCTATTGAGTTTGTGGCAGGGGTTGATTTGTGTTGTTTCAAACAGATTAATCATTCGTTGCAACAAATAATTAGTCTGGTGCAACAGATAAACATTCTGATGCAACAGATAATTAGTCTGGTGCAACAGATTAATATCTTGATACAACAGATAATACGTCTGATGCAACAGATAATACGATGATGCAACAGATAAATAGTCTGATGCAATAGATTACTCATCTGATGCACCAGATAATTGATCTATTTAAATTGTGGGCACTTGTGCTGGATTCATAATCGGTGTTCTATCTATTGCTGGAAAAACAGAAATGTACCCAGATGAAAAATACGAATAAAAATCATAATTTTACTTACCAAAATAACCTATGAAGTAATGCCAAAGTGGAAAGTGATGTAGTAAACAAAATTTGACCTAAGAAATTGGTCAGATCGCAGCAGTAGCGTTGTACCAACAACAACAACAACAATAAATGGTTGACAAGAAGAAGATGAAGTAGAAGATGATGAATAAAGCAGCAGAAACAGAAACAATTAATAACAAAAATCGCTAAGAGAGAGAAAACAACAATGGATGAGAAGAGAGAGAAAGGCGCCTTTTTTCCCTCCGTTTCCCGTTATTTTAGGTATACATTGGGATCAAAGTGTAAATTTTAAAACTTGTGGGTTATTTTAAAACTTTTCTAACTTTCTTAATACATAATAAAGTAATTGTCACCTCCAACTAATAATTAAGACTTGTGTCACCTACACCTCATTTTATAACTCTTTTGTCACCTGTGGCCCAAACCCCCAAGTCTCTGAGCGGTATTATGTAATAGTCCATAATTGTGACTTGCATCCTTGCGTCAAGTTTTAAAAAGAGTATTGATAAGTAAAAGGATTTATTGGATTTAATTGTGATGTAAGTTATAATTGATAGAGCAAGTACTTTTTGGGTTCATAGTATATGAAAAAAATATGAATGGAAAAATGGAGAGTAAAATGGTGGAGGGAAGGAGACACAAAAATGAAAAAATGTACTCCCAAATTAGAAAGTTTACTCTTTCTCCCACATTGGTGGAAGAAGAGAACTTGGAAGTGTTTATAATCAAGAACACTTACTCCACATGATAAGTGAGGCAAGAAATAAGAGATGCCTCGCGCCGTCGTCTCTCACTCGGTTCGGCTTCGGCTTCGGCTTCGACTTCGGATTTGATCGATCGATGAGATCTATTTTTTTGGACAGACTTTATTTGATGAAATTTGATCAATGACAAAAATGCAGGAAAATTTTCTATGTGTTTAATACTCCATTTATATGCATGCAGTAACAGTAACAGATGCAATGTTTCGACTGAACTGATGCACTATTTCTGTTTTGACTGAACTGATGCAGATTTACGAAACAATTTTTCCTGAACTAATACATTGGTTCGAACAGATGCAATTCTTCAACGAAGTGATGCACTGTTTCGAACTGGTGCACTATTTCGTGAAATGGTATACTGTTTCAGCAAAAATACTGCACTGTTTTGGGTAAACAGACATGCATTTTCAGAAAAATCACACCTCTAAATTGAACCACTGCCACCTTTTCAAAGAGGCATGTTATGGATATATAAACCTAGTTTCATTCACAGGTTTTGATTGGAACAAAAATTTTAGAATAAAAACACTCTTCTTGCCTTAAAAATATTTTGTGTGATCACTCAAAATGTTTAGTGAGTTCGAAGATATTCCAGTTGTTTGAGGTACCGCTATAATTGGTTTGTTTGGCCATTTTATCCTGGGAGGAAAATTCCACAACCTCGGGTACAGTGAAGGGAATTATTTCCTTAAGGAAAGTCCGTGAATTCGGGCGACTTGGCCATTTTTGTTTCATCTTTATTTCTAAAAATAAAATACACCTCTTGAAAAGATCACTTTGGTCTTTTGTTGAGGGTATTTTATGCACTTCATTGTGTTCTTGGTTTATAAACTTGAACTAGTTGAAGTGGTTGCTTCTAGTATACAGATTCTTGTACCTGTAGAAGGAAAATAACAATCTTAAGGAAATAAATTTACAGAATCTGTATTACTTGTTTTTGGAGATTAAAGTTTTAAGTTTTCTACTCCGCTTGAATTTAACTACTGATTAGAAGACATAAAATCTTCATCACAAGTTAAAGTTCACTCGGTTGGCGATTTGAAGTTATAAAAACTTCATCGTTAACTAGAAACAAGAAGAAAAGTTTAAAATTTATTTAACTTTATAAGTAGTATTCTGAAAATACTAAATTTTTCTATCTTGTGGTGACAGGAAAAATGACAAGCGAAAGCCAAATCCAAGATGCGGCAACGTCTGTGGGGGCAACTAATATTGCCACATTAAGTCGCACAAATGCTCCGCCTACAATGGCACCGGTGGAGAAGCCCAGAAAATTTGCAGCCATTGACATTAAGCGATGGCAGTTAAAGATGTTCATTTACCTCACCACTTTGTGTCTGCAACGGTTCACAAGAGAAGACGCTCCTGAGGTGCCCGAGGGAACCTCGGACAAAGAGCATTTCATAATTGTAAAATCTTGGAAACATTCAGACTTCCTTTGCAGGAATTATATTCTAAGTGGTCTCCAAGACGACCTCTACAATGTTTACAGTGGAACTAAGACATCGAAGGAATTGTGGGGGGCACTTGAAAAAAAATATAAAACAGAAGATGCAGGAATTAAGAAATTCCTTGTTGCACGGTTCCTAGACTTTAAAATGATAGATAGAAAATCAGTTGTCTCTCAAGTTCAGGAGTTGCAAGTCATCATACATGATCTCCTAGCAGAAGGTATATCTTTGAAAAATACCTTAGTTGAACAAACTAAAAATGTTCTTAATACTTACATAAACTGTTTTGTAGGTTTGATTGTGAATGATGCATTTCAAGTAGCAGCGATAGTTGAGAAGCTACCTCCTTTGTGGAAAGACTTCAAAAACTACTTGAAGCATAAACGCAAGGAGATGACTATTGAAGATCTTATTGTCCGACTATGTATTGAAGAGGATAATAAGGCTGCCGAGAGAAGGTCAAAAGAAATTCTACAATTAATGGAGCACATATTGTAGAAGATGACCAAAACAATTTTAAGAAAAGGAAGAAAGTTGAACAAGAAAGCTATCAACCCAAGAAGAAATTCAAGGGAAAATGCTTCAATTGTGGCAAGATTGGCCACAAGTCCACGGATTGTCGTGCTCCAAAGAAAGACAAGAAAAAGGATCAAGTAAATATGATTGAATCCAACAAAGAATACGATGATTTGTGTGCTATGTTCTCAAAATGCAACTTGGTGGGAAATCCTCGCGAATGGTGGATGGATTCTGGTGCCACCTTCCATGTATATGCTAACAAAGAGTTGTTTTCATCATTTGCTCTGGCTCAAGTAGAAGAAATAATCTACATGGCTAACTCCGCTACTGCTAAGGTAAAGGAACAGAAAAAATATGCTTGAAAATGACTTCAGAAAAGGTCTTGACACTTAACAATGTCTTGTATGTTCCTGAGTTACGTAGGAATTTAATTGTTGTTTCACTTCTAGACAAGAACGGATTCAAATGTGTAACCGTTTCTAGAAAAATTGTAATTAGCAAAGGAGAAATATATGTAGGAAAAGGCTATCTCACCGAGGGCCTTTATAAGATGAATGTAATGACTATTGAAATAAATAAAAGTTCAAATTCTTCTTACTTTCTTGAGTTCTATTATTTATGGCATGAACGTTTAGGCCATGTTAATTATAAAACGTTACGAAAACTGATTAACTTAGAAGTTTTGCCAAACTTTGAGTGCAATAAATCAAAGTGTCAAACGTGTGTGGAATCAAAGTATGCAAAGCATCCTTATAAGTCCGTTGAAAGGAATTCCAATCCCTTAGACTTAATACAGACTGACATTTGTGATATGAAGTCAACACCATCACGTGGTGGGAAAAAGTATTTTATAACTTTTATTGATGATTGCACTAGATACTATTATGTCTACTTGCTAAATAGTAAGGATGAAACAATACATGCGTTTAGGCAATATAAAACTGAAGTTGAAAATCAGTTAGACAAAAAGATCAAAATGATAAGAAGTGATAGGGGTGGAGAATATGAATCTCCCTTCACCAAAATATGTGTAGAGAATGGAATTGTCCATCAAACTACGGCCCCGTATTCACCTCAATCTAACGGAATTGCAGAAAGGAAAAAACAAACTTTGAAGGAAATGATGAATGCCTTGCTTATAAGTTCTGGTTTACCGCAAAACTTATGGGGGGAGGCTATCCTTACAGCCAATAGTATACTCAACAGAGTTCCCAATAGTAAGACACAATCAATTCCTTATGAAAAATGGAAAGAAAGGAAACCCAACTTGAAATATTTCAATGTGTAAGGGTGTCTAGCAAAGGTCCAAATTCCTATGCCTAAAAGGGTTAAGCTAGGACCTAAGATGGTGGTCTGCATGTTCATATGATATGCTAAAAGTAGTAATGCATGTCGGTTTTTGGTTCATAAATCCGAACATCCGAATATAAATGAAAATACGGTAATTGAATCATATAATGCTAAATTCTTTGAAAACATTTACCCGTATAAACTTAAACATGAACAGTCTAGTGGAGGATCTAAACGACCTCGAGATGAACCAAGTGAGAATGTACATAATGAAGAAAATCTAACACATAGTACACGTCAAAGAACGTCAACTTCGTTTGGATCGGATTTTGTAACATTTCTCTTAGAAAATGAGCCTCAAACATTTAAAGAAGCGATGTCGTCGTCAGACACATCCTTTTGGAAAGAGGCAGTCAATAGTGAGATTGATTCAATCTTAAGCAACCATACATGGGAATTAGTTGATCTTCCTCCCGGAAATAAACCTTTAGGTTCTAAATGGATGTTCAAAAGGAAAATGAAAGCAGATGGCACTATTGACAAATACAAGGCAAGACTTGTAGTAAACGACGTTAAACAAAAAGAAGGCCTTGATTAATTTGATACATACTCGCTAGTAATAAGGATAACATCGATTTGAATGTTAATTGCCTTGGCTGCGGTATATGGTCTTGAAATCCATCAAATGGATGTGAAAACCACTTTTCTAAATGGAGAATTGAAGGAAGAAATATACATGGAACAACCTGAGGGTTTTGTGGTTCCAGGAAAGGAAAACAAGGTGTGTAAACTTATTAAGTCATTGTATGGACTAAAGCAAACACCTAAACAATGGCATGCGAAGTTTGACCAAACCATGTTGGCAAATGGATTTGAAATAAATAAATGTGATAAATGTGTTTATATTAAAGACACTCCAAATCACCAAGTCATTGTTTGTTTATATGTGGATGATATGTTAATCATCAGTAGAGACATTTCTGACATAAATGCAACAAAACGAATGCTCGAGAGCAAGTTTGATATGAAAGACCTTGGAGTTGTGGATGTGATCTTAGGTATAAGAATACATAGAACTCTATAAGGGTTGACATTGTCATAGTCTCATTATATCAAAAAGGTACATGACAAATTCAAGTACATGGAATTCGGTATTGCCAAGACTCCATTGGATGCGAGCTTTGCACTTCGAAAGAATTAAGGTGAAAGTGACTCACAATTGGAGCATACAAGAGTATTGGGATGTTTAATGTATATAATAAACTGTACACGACCATACATAGCATGCACTATCAGTAAATTGAGTTGGTACACGAGTAATCCCAACAAAACTCATTGGATGGAATTGAAAAGAGTTTTGGGGTATCTTAAATACACTCAAGATTATGCTTTGCATTATAATAAATATCCTGCGGTACTTGAAGGATATAGTGATGCAAATTGGATCACCGGATCGAACGAAGTAAAATTCACAAGTGGATATGTATTTACTACCGGTGGAGGAGCAGTCTCTTGGAAATCATCCAAACAGACTTGTATTGCTCGCTCTACAATGGAATCTGAATTTATCACATTGGATAAAGCCGGTGAAGAAGCAGAATGGCTCCAAAATTTGTTGGAATATATTCTGTATTGGACCAAGCCAGTGGCACCAGTATGTATACACCGTGATAGACAAGCGTCTATAGGTAGGGCAGGGAGAATGATGTACAATGGTAAATCTCATCACATACGACAGAGATATAATACCGTTAGGAAACTTCTCTCTAGTGGAATTATCACTGTTGACTATGTAAAGTCAAAGGATAATGTGTCGTATCCACTTACAAAATGCCTATCTAGAGAAGGAATGGAAATGACATCCAAGGAAATAGGTTTAAGGCCTAGGACAAGTCAGCATGGCGGTAACTTTACCTAGCAGACTGGATATCCCAAGAGCTAGGTTCAAGGAGATCAAACAAAGTTGTGCCTGACAGGTTCAATATTGTTAATTACCCAACCCATTCTCATGATCTAGACAATGTATAGTAAACAAGGATAAGACTTAAGGTGAAAAGTCTTTTAGTGATTATCTAAATTTGGCAGATTTGACCAAATAATTTAATCTATAGGATTGAACATTTAGAAATCACCTATGTGAGGGCGAAGTGGAAGCCGCTTCAAGGAGAATGTTAGTAAAGTCCTATTCTCTAAGCTCTCAGGAAATCGGGATGAGTTCATGTCTGAAAAGAACAAAACCATGAGAACCATAAGCGTTAAAAGGCTGGTTGTGTGACATGTATTGTCTAGGTGTACATTAAAAATCGATGGTTCAAAGATATCAAATCTACCGATTGACCGAGTGCATCCGATGCATGTTCACTACGGAAAGTTCAAAGGGAAACCCACTTATCCAGATGCAATCAGTCTTTGCTTGATGATCACATATTTGTCCGTAAAACTTTTATAAAAAATAGTCATTCCCCATTCATGTGGGGGATTGTTGGGTTCATAGTATATGAAAGAAATGTGAATGGAAAGATGGAGAGCAAAATGGTGGAAGGAAGGAGACACTAAAATGGAAAGTGTACTCCCAAATTAGAAAGTTTACTCTTTCTCCCACATTGGTGGAAGAAGAGAGCTTGGAAGTGTTTATAATCAAGAACACTTACTCCACATGATAAGTGAGGCAAGAAATAAGAGATGCCTCGCGCCGTCGTCCTCGCTCGCTCGGCTCGGCTTCGGCTTCGGCTTCGGCTTCGGCTTCGGCTTTGGATTTGGAAAATGATCGATTGATGAGATCTATAGTTTTGGATAAACTTTATTAGACGAAATCTGATCAATGACAAAAACGCAGGAAATTTTTCTATGTGTTTAATACTCCATTTATATGCATGTAGTAATAGTAACAGATGCAATGTTTCGACAAAATAGATGCACTATTTTTATTTCGACTGAACTGATGCAGATTTTTGAAGCAATGTTTCCTGAACTAATACATTGGTTCAAATAAATGTAATTCTTCAACGAAGTGATGCACTGTTTCGAACTAGTGCACTGTTTCGTGAAATGGTATACTGTTTCAGCAAAAATACTGCATTGTTTTGGGTAAACAAACATGCATTTTCAGAAAAGTCACACCACTAAATTGAACCACTGCCACCTTTTCAAAGAGTCATGTTATGGATATATAAACCTGGTTTCATTCACAGGTTTTGATAGAAACAAAAAATTCAGAATAAAAACACTCTTCTTGTCTTAAAAATATTCTGTGTGATCACTCAAAACATTCAGTGAGTTCGAAGATATTCCAGTTGTTTGAGGTACCTCTACAATTGGTTTGTTTGGTCATTTTATCCTGGGAGGAAAATTCCACAACCTCGGGTACAGTGAGGGGAATTATTTCCTTAAGAAAAGTCCGTGAATTCGGGCGACTTGGCCATTTCTGTTTCATCTTTATTTCTAAAAATAAAATACACCTCTTGGAAAGATCACTTTGATCTTGTGTTGAGGGTATTTTCTGCACTTCATTGTGTTCTTGATTTATAAACTTGAATTAGTTGAAGTGGTTGTTTCTAGTATACAGATTCTTGTACCCGTAGAAGGAAAATAATAGTAATGAGAGTTATAATTACAAGTCCTTAGCTTCAAAAGGTGTCACAATCTAATAACGGGTCATGATGACACTTATGTAGGTCATGATGACACTTATCGCGGCTAAATCTTAATAGGTAAGTCAATCACCCAAACTGATAAAAAGGAAAATAAAAGTCGAGAATCAAATAAACTAAAGTGAGACTTCTAGTCAACGAGTGAGACTTCTCCTCAACACGCTACTAACCCAAATTTGACATTCTGGATCTTCTGGCACAATCTGTTTTGTCATTCGATACTCAGTACAACAAATATTGAACAAAATTAACAATATGACTTCTCAAGCCTCTAAAAATCACAAACTCACACAACTTATTCCCGACTGTAGTGAAAACTGTGTCAACTATCTTCGAACCTCAAAATCAATATGCAGTAACTATGAGGAAGGGCAAATTATTCAAAACAAATAAAAATGAAAGACTCACAAATTCGGGTTATTACAGAAGGAAAACTAAGAAAAACTTAATTGAAACTACAAACCCTCCTTGATGATGTCTTATATATTGGTAGTGCGTTCGTCTTCTATCCGGACAATGCTCCTTTAGAGGAGGATCACTAGAATAAGGAAGTTATTGATTATTTCCACTTTCGCGATGGTTTGCATTGTTCTTCTCCCCTAGGTTCATTTGCTCTATCGATTTGGAGGTAAGGTTTTATATTTTCCTCGATGTATCTTTACTTGTTAAATAATACATAAGGTAGGGGTCCAAGACTAACCTCCACCACCACGGTAGGTGAAAGACTGGGTGGACGGATTTATATATATATATACATATATACTAGTTTTGTTTGGCCCGTGCTTACTATATTAACATTTATATTTGTAATTTTTTTTACTTGCTATTTTTTCTTTTTGTTTGTTTTGTATCATTATACTAGCTAATGGTCTAGTTTGATTATTTTTCGATATTTTTAAAATGTTAAATTATATATCTATTTCAATTTTTGTCCTATTTTTTTAGTTTGTCTTAAAAAAGTGATCTATTTTCTTTTTGGATTAATTTCAGCTTTTTACGTGGCATGTTTAAGACAATAAGATCAATAAATATTTTGTTCCTGTCTACATATTTTTAGTTTAATACCATAAAATTCAA
Organism: Capsicum pubescens; assembly: GCA_030864215.1. Classification (NCBI taxonomy): domain Eukaryota; kingdom Viridiplantae; phylum Streptophyta; class Magnoliopsida; order Solanales; family Solanaceae; genus Capsicum; species Capsicum pubescens. Next base: position 75,559,779 of record CM061538.1, on the reverse strand, counting down.
AAATATTCGTTATTTTTTCTTTAACTATGTGTTAAGTCAAAACAAAACAAATAAATTCAAACGGAGGGAGTAAAAGCTTTTATAGGTTAAAAATAATGACTTTTATGATATATTTAAATCTTTCTTTTCATTTTCAAACAAATGCACACACAAAAAATTTTCTCCTTTTTATTTTACTAAAAGTTTTTGAATGAACGCATTTAACGATCTAAAGTGATTTTTACTTTATGTATTATTAGTTTCATTATTTTTTCTCAATTAAACTTTACATTGGCTAATTCATTTTTTTTAAATAGTACAATATTTGATTAATATAGAAATATTTGATGCTACAAACTATTGTATGATTTATGATAAATTAAATAATTAAAAGTCAGACTCAGTAAAATACTTTTTGTAGATATTTCTTAAATGAGTTCTTACAAGTTTACTAAAGCCTCACAAATTTCTTGTGAGGATTAAAAAAAGTATTTTTTATTAAATTACTATTATCCCACATAAAAGATGAAAGTAACATTTTGAATTAATTTTAAATTTAGTTGGATAAATAGATATTTTATAGTGTCACTATCACTTCTTTATGACTCATCATTTTTGTATAGTATTTTAAATGCCCATGTAATTGTTTAAATTTACTAAAATGAATGAGATCTTGAAAGGTCATTAAAACTTAATTAAGGATAAAATAGACAAAATACAATCATATGAGGACTACCAAAATGAGATGCTCTCCCTTATATATAGTATAGTTTTATAAGGCCCGTGATAAACCCGGACCCAAACTCAAATAATTTGATACTTTAAGAATAACATGATTTAATATATATATATATAAATATATATATATATATATATATATATATATATATAGAGAGAGAGAGAGAGAGAGAGAGAGAGAGAGAGAGAGAGAAATTGCAAAGATCATAAAAATTGAAAAATATTAGCAAAATAATTTATGATCAAATAATTAATTTCTTTTCTAGTTTCTCAATTCAAGTTCATCTTTGGAATTAGGAAGATGAAGACGAAAGTTATCAAGTGGATCGATTATTTTACTCAAGTCTTCTTGTGTGTGATAAAAAATATATGATTTTATTTATAATTTCACGTGACAAAAATTCATGGTAGTTAAATGTGGTGCTTTAAGCGTAATTTTATACTAAATTAAGAAAAATAAATCAAACTCACTAAAATGAACATCGAGAATCAATTGATTCTCGATCTATAGTTGATGCTTAAAAATATTGATTCTCAATTAACCAGAAAAGAGATTTTAAAAACAATTTGATCTTAATTTATATTATTACCTTAATTTTTAACTTTATCAATAATTTTAATTTTCAGCATATGAAATATGTTTGATATTTTTAAAAGCAATGGATAAAATTTTCCACAAAAAAAAATTATTCAATTTATAAAAGATAATTAAGAAATAATCAGAATCATACTCGATTTGATAGAAATAAAATATAACCTCATACAATAATTAATTTTAAACCCTTTTTTTCGTCTTTTTCATCCCAAGGTATTTGTACATAACTCTTTCTTATGGAAAATAAATTATTAAAGATAAATACTAAGAAAGAAGAAAAATAGTAATGAATTATTTATGCAACAGATAAAAGTTCTCCACGGCCAAAATATATTTTTGTTTCTTAAACTACTTTAAATAAAGATCATATAAAATATTAAATTTTTAAGGCTATTCTCACTTACAAAAATTAATTAAATAATTAATTTTGATTAAAAAGATTAACAAAAAATAGTCAAATTAAAGCTTTTTGATCTTGAGAGTAGCAAAGGAAAAAATTAAAGCTTTATGATCTTGTACTTCATAAAGCATGAAGTACAAGTAATTTAATAAATAAAATAACTAAAGGATATTCAACACTTATATTTTGCAACCAACTTGATTAAATAATATATAATTATGAGAAACAAAACATTATAATGGAAGATTCTAAAAATGATTTATTGATTAGTTAAACAATATGAGAATTTAAATGGTTCAATTGATTAACTACCTAAACTCCACTTTGTTGGTAAATATTTGACTTTTGGCTTTGTAATCTCCTCCCTAATTCCCCTTGTCCTACTCCTAATTATTTTTTAAAAATAATTAATTAAATATTTGAAATTACAAGAAAAAAATTAATAATAGCTTCTCATACTATGACGCATGTGCTAAGTGCAAAGGTCCATATGATAAGAAAGAAGACAAAGTAACTTCATCTATATCAACCAAATGCCATAATATTATAGGATTATAAAATTAATTAAATTACTATAAAAGATAAAATCATGACATAAAAGTAATTAATTGAAAAGATTAAAATTAAGTTGGAAACTTTTATGAGGACTACCAAAGTCCTTGGATTGTCTCTTATATATAATAGTAATATGTATTAAAATAAAAGTTAATGAGAGTTAATACTCAAAATGAAGACAAAAACAGAGTTAGTGGTCAAAATGAAGGAAATCAATTAGTTCCTTTTACCTCAAAATGGAGACCGTAGAGACTCTTTTTTGTTGGGTTCAATTGGTGTGAATGGAAAATGAAGGGACACAACCTTAGAGTAAAAGACATTGTTTTGGAAAAGAAGTGACTGTTCAGATAGTTATGTCTGTTCAGAAAAAGACACAATGTTTCGAATGAACAGACATGACTCTTCCAAAGGATACACCTTTTTGGATAAACCATTGCCACCTTTCGGAAGGGGTACTTGATGACTATATAAACCTACATTTATCCACTGGTTTAGGTACGAAAATTTTTCTGCAATAAAACTCTTCTTGTTTTCTAAAAATATACTCTATGTGATCATCTAATCATTGAGTGAGTTCGAAGAGAATCCGATTGTTTAAGGTACCACTACAGTCGGATTGTTAGGCCATTTTATCCTGGGAGAAAAATTCTGCAACATCGGGTACTTGAGGGGAATTATTTCCTTAAGGACACTCCATGAATTCGGAGGACTTGGCTTTTTTCTGCTTCATCTATTTTTCTTTATGAAACTGGAAACATACTTCTTTGAAAGATCAGTTTGATCGTGTGTTGAAGGTGTTGGACAACTTCATAAGTGTTCTTGATTTATTCTTGAACTTGTGTTGAAGTAGTGTTGCGAAAATATAGATTTTATGCACCCGAAAAAGAACAATCTTAAGGAAATAATTTACTAATTTGTATTGTTTCCTTTACTGTTTTTCAGTAAATAGTTGAACTTCATATTGATAGTTCTTCAACTTTTTGAACTTGTGTTTGAAGTTCTTGAAACTTCATTTTGATAGTTCATAAGTTGGTTGAACTTGTGTTGAAGTTCTTAACATTTGATTTTGCTATTTTCCAGAAAATAGTTTAAACTTCATTTTGTTGATGTTCATAAGTTGGGTTGAACTTATTGTTAAAATTTCAAAGTTGTAAATACAGATTTAAAACTTCATTTGGTTGTTCATATGTTAATTTGAACATGTGTTTGAAGTTATTATTGAAAAATACAGATTTTATCAAAATTGAAAAAAAAAACATTAAGGAAAGTATAAAAACATTTATTTTTTGTGCTTGTTTGGTGAAAGAAGGAAAAAAAAAATTATTGCCATTTATAAATGGGAAAAGGACACCATGTAGCTCTTTTGAAAAATAATGGACAATAATGGCCCACGTTTCACTTTTTGGGCAAAACTAACACCTCGGTTATTTTAAATGCCATTTATTAGCCCTTTATCTTATTAAGGAAAGGGGAGCCTAAAAGGAAAAGGGAGCCACACGCTAAAGGAATAGGGTTTCGTGACTTTCATTCTTTCCATAACCATTCTTCTTTCTTCTTTCCATAACCATTCTTCTTTCTTCTTTCTCTTTTTTCTCCAATCTGTGATAGTTAAGAATCCAACAAAACTCATATCTCTTTTCTTCTTGTTCTTAATATTTTCTATTAAGAACCCAACAAAACTCATATCTTTTTTCTTCTAATTCTTAATTTTTTCTATTTAGGTTATTTAAATTGAATTGAGTTTGTGAATTATGTGGGTGGATGAAAAATGAGTTAGAGGAATGAAAGAAGAAAAAATATGCAAAATCTAGAGGTTGATCGGGATGGAAGAAAAGGGCTATTGTGTTGAAATTTGAAGAAATGGAAGAAATTTGAAGGAAATGGAAGAAATTTGAAGGAAATGGATTGTATTTGAAAAAAAATGTGTTTTATGAGTCGAGATTGCATAGGATTGATTATCTATGGAGATTTCAGAGAAATGAAGGTTTGTATATGATGTGTATAAAAATTGTACATTTAAGATTTGTATATGATGTGTTTAAAAACTGTATATTTAAGGTTGTATATGATGTGTATAAAAACTGTATAAAAAATGTATATTTAAGGTTTGTATATGATGTGTATAAAAACTGTATAAGAACTGTATATTTAAGGTTTGCATATGATGTGTATAAAAACTGTATATTTAAGGCTTGTATATGATGTGTATAAAAACTGTATAAAAACTATATATTTAATGTTTGTATATGATGTATATAAAAACTGTATATTTAAGGTTTGTATATGATGTGTATAAAAACTGTATAAAAACTGCATATTTAAGGTTTGTATATGATGTGTATTAAAACTGTATAAAAATTGTATATTTAAGGTTTGTATATGATGTGTATAAAAACTGTATTATATAGAATATATTTTCTATATATGATATGTATAGAATTTGTATCATTGTTGTATAGAATATGTATATCGATAGGATGTATATAAACTGCATAAATATTGTATAGAGTTTGTATCTAAATGATTATTTTACCTAAATAGTGTACAAAATATGTATAACCTCTTGGCAAAAATAAAAGACACGAAAATAGTTTTAAAGCATGTATGTGAGTCATTAAAATATGCTATTTTTAAAAAATTGTATTTCAAAAAAATATAGAATTTTATTTGGTTACGACATTATAAATTAGTATTTGATTATTTTAAAAGAAAACTACAAAATTTTATTTGATTATTTTGTTTATTGATAGTATTAAAAAAATATAAAGAAACATCAGTAAAAAATGAGCACAACCAAAATAAAAAGGAAAAGGAAGAAAACACAACTACCAGGAAAACAAAAAAAAAACAACGAAAAAACAATAAAAAATAAATATAATTTTATACTTCATATAATAATAATAATAATAAAAGAAACAAAAGGAGCAACAATAAAAATAAAGCAAAAAGGACAAAATCAGCAAAAAAGTATAAAAAAAAAAAGTCAACGTCAAAGAAAGTGGCGAAGAAATGGCTAAAAAAAGGAATTTTGAATTCATGGCCATTTTCGTGTCTTTATTTTATACGAAGAGGCTATTTTTGTCCTTCTCCCTTTATAAATCAAGTATTTGATTAATCTGTATTGGGTCTGATTTTGTGGAGACTAAAATCTTTTGATCTCTACTCCCTCGATTAGAAAAATATAAAAACTTCATTAAGAAATCAGTATAAAAATTTGGTTCGAAGAATATAAAAACTTCATCGATTCGTAAAGATCTCTGTATTGGTTTCTAGAGTTTAAAATCTATGGGATTTCACTCCGTTTGAATTTGATTATGATTTGAAGTCATTAAAACTTCACCATGTTTCATAGTTCATTCGATTGATGATTTGAAGCTATAAAAACTTCATCATTGACTAGAAATAATTTGGCTAAAGAATAAATTCTTTATTGTTAGTATTCTGAAATACTAAGAGTATGTCAAAGATTAACAAGAAAATGACGAATGAAACTGAACAATAAATTGATTTGGTTGTAAATGGTGTTGTCCCAATGACTACCAATGTTGCATCATTAAGTCGTTCAGGTATTGCTTTAGCAATGAAAACGACAGAGAAATAGAAAAATATTTTGGTGTGAACTTCAAAGAATGGCAACAAATGATGTCATTTTGACTGGTCAAACTTTCAATGCAAATGTTCACAAGTATAGATCCTCATATAATAATAATAATAATAATAATAATAATAATAATAATAATAATAATAATTATAATCATGGATATGGGCGAAGTTAGTACTAAGAGTACTAAACTCAAAGAAATAGATTTACCTCAGCATATGGATTTATTAAATAAATGGACAATTTCCAAAGTAGATTTAAACACTATTGATGAATATGGTTTATTTGATAAAATTAAACACAAGCAGAATATAAAAACTACAGAGCAATCTATTGCTCTGAATGCTGATGAAAAAACTCTTCAATTGCTCAAACAAGACGACATTGATATATTTAAAAAAACAATATAATTACATACATATTGTCTTAGTGCAAATCGCATTTAAACCTTTAACTTTGAAAGGTCTTCCTGAAACCTTTTTAGCTGCACTTTGTGATGCTAGAAATTTAAACTTTAGACAATCCCTTATGGGATCTATAGAATCTACTGTTGCTTATGGCCCTGTCTATTTTAATACTCAGCCTAATTTAACTTTATCTTTGACTGATGTTAATATCACTAATGCTTTAACTTTAAATGTAAAAACTCATGGCTATAATTATGCGCCTGGATCTGAGCTTATAATTTTATCTTATCGTATTTATTATCGTTTGTTGTCAACTTTAAATCCTCGTTGTAAATTAATCGATAATGCTTCAGATTATACTTTGTTAATTGAAACTAATTTTGCAAAAGCTAAACTCACTACCAGGAGACCTATTCGATGGGATGAGATAAATTTTCCAAAAAATTGAATTCTAAATTCAGTTATTTCTCCGACACAGCTTGCGGAAGAAGTGACAAACTCAGAGTTAACTCATGTAACTCAAAGTAGTGATGGAAAAATCTGTCTTCAATTTGATGAAGATACTTCTACATATAGAAATTCCTTGTCAAGAAATTCTTTTTCCATGCCTAAAATGCTACCTGCTATGCATCATATTTCTCCAGTTGAACCAATTTATGGTCCAGCTCGAAATCGTGCTGCATCCTTACATACTTTAAATTCTGCAGATTCACCTAGAAGTGTAGAAAAAATTAAAATCAATTCTAAAACAAATATTGTTCAAGATTATGAAAATCCAACCCCATCTGAAATGGATTTTGATATTAACTTTTAAAAGATGATGACACAACTTATTGATTTTAGTCCTGGTTCTCAGGCAAGAAAATATATTCAAAAGGAATTTTTTGATAAAAAATGGAAAACCTTTAGGACTTGGTTTTTTGAGGCTTATAGTCCGGATGAATTAAAGAACTTCTCTGAAGAATTTTATGAAATGCGCACATTACATAATCAAATTGTTTACTTTGTTCCATGGTTCATGTCTGCATATTTTCCTTTGTATGTCAAGGTTATTGAAAGATCTTACCAAAGTTCAAATGGTACTATAACACAAGCTATTTATCCTCCTCAATCATTTTTTATACTGCCTAATAATACTGGTCTAACTTTCTCTGCTTTTCAACAATTTATCGATAATGAAGTTGGAAAAATCACTATTTCTGAAATTAATTGTCTAATTGCCCAAAACAATTATTTGAGCCTTTATGTAAAAGTTCTAGGAGAACATATCTCCTCTCTTGATGAAAAAATTGATATTATGGCTAACTTGATTAAAAAACTTAGTGATGGTCAAAAGTCTTCCGATATTGCTTCTACATCAGAAAGCAAGTCAGAAAACTTAACTGCTAAGCCGCATATTCAAAGACCTCCTGATATAGATATAGAAGGATTTAGACAACCCTCTGACTTAGAACAATTTGAAAAATTGCTTGAAAAGAAATTCTCTGGTCTAAATATAAAACCCATTGATTTGTCTAATAATTTTGTTGATACTATTGAATCTTTAACCAATAATTTTAATGATGTCCAAACTACTCCAATCGGAGCAGAAATCCATTCAGAGTTGAATAAACTCAAAGGTTTGGTCAGAAAACAACCGGGGAAGAAGTATGCGGATATTCCTCGGATGCAAACTGCCTATTAACCTCGACCAACTCCTTAAGATGTCATGATCGAAGAGAGAGATTGGTCCCTCACAAACACTTCTTATATTGGAGAACATATTTACGAATGGAATTTAGATGGTTTATCTGAAAGACAATTGTCTATTTTGGTTCATCGTATGTTGATGTATTCTACTATTGCTAAAGTCTCTAGCCCTAAAGATAGTGCGGGAAATCCTACTCGCTCAGATAATACTATTTGTAAAATGATTGTTGCTGATTTTACTGGTCAACTTCGTGGCTGGTGGGATAATTTTCTTTCTAGTGAAGACCGAAATAAGATCTATGAAGCCAGAAATCTCTTACTTGGGGTAGATAACCTAGGTTGAGATCTTCCTACAAATAGAGAAGATGTCGTTTATACCCTTATGCTTACTATTATTCAACACTTTGGAGGTAGATTTACTAACCAACATGAAAACACTCGCACCCTCTTAAATGGTTTAAGGTGTAGACATTTAGGCGAATTTAGATGGTATAAAGATACTTTCCTTTCTAGGGTTATGGATTTGCTCGAGTCTAGATTGGAACATTGGAAAGCAAGATTTGTTGATGGTCTTCCACCACTTTTTTCTGAAAGAGTTAGAAAAACCATCAAGGGTCAGTACGGTGCAATCCCTCGGACAGATTTTACATATGGTCAACTTTTAGCAGCTTGTACTGAAGAAGGTTTAAAACTCTGCAATGAATTAAAACTATCTATACAAATTAAGCTAGATAGAATGAGAGAAAAAACCCAATTAGGAGATTTTTTTGGACAATTTGGTATGGAAAATCCTCCTTCTACTAGGAAAAAGATTCGTAGATACTCTAATTCTGACAAAGACAAACCCTATCAACGAAAAAGATATAGACGTAGATCTATAGAAGAGCGTCAAGCTAGAAAGACCAATCGCAAATCCTTTAGATTTACAAAAAATTGGTCTAAAAGAGACCTAGCAAAAATCAAGTGTTATAAATGTAACCAATATGGTCATATAGCCCTTAATTGTAAACTTCAAAAACTCAAGTCCTTAGGAACCTCCGATGAGGTGCATGATCAAGTATATGGTCTTTTATATACTTCTGATTTTGATGCTGATTATGGAACTAAATCCGAGAATGATATTGAATTACCCAATTCTTCTGATATTGAAAATTATGAAAAACCTACGACTAATGCTTGCACTGATTGTAATAAAGATAGTTGTGACTGTGATGATGTGTTTTATAAACTTCAATCTCAATTTGAAGATTTAGAATTAAATGTTTCCACAATTACTGCTGATAGCACTCTAGAATTACTGAAAGAAGTAACTGATGAGAAGCTTCGTCAAAAATATATTGATCTTACTTCTACATCAACCAATACTTCTAGTAATCCTAAGTCAAGTAATTATGTCACAAAATCCTCTAATATTGATATCATGCCTTACTCTATTTCTGAAGTCAATAGAAGACTTGCTATTAGTCAAATGCCAGGAAGAAATACCACTTTTGATGATTTAAAAACTGAAGTCGAAAATTTTAAAAAAGAAATTATCTCTCTAAAACAAAATCAAATGATCTCTGATCATAGGATTTTGAAAATCAAAGAAAATATTTCTGAAAAAATTATTTCTTCTAAAGGAAAAGAAAAGGAAGTTGAAAACCCTGAAGATTTTGACATGAATAAAATTATTTAAAAAATTGATTTAAAAAATAATTATTTCTTGGGGATGATGCAATTAGTTACTGCTCATAAATGGTATATAAATTGCACTATTTTAATTAATAGGGAATTTTCTATCACTAATATTGCTATGATTGATAGTGGTGCTGATGTCAGCTGCATTCAAGAAGGTTTAATTCCAACCAGATATTTTGAAAAAAATACTCACATAATTAAGTCTGCATCTGGTCAGTCTTGACATCAACTATAAATTACTGTATACTCATATATGTCGAAATAAAGTCTGCATTCCACATTTCTTCTTTTTAGTAAAAAACCAGTTATATCCTCCTATTATTTTAGGAACACCTTTTATAAATGTTGTTTATCCTTATACATGTATCAATGCGAATGGTTTTAAGGCTACCTATAAAAATAAACAAATCTCTTATGCTTTTGTTACTGATCCTGTAACAAGAGATATAAATGCTTTTATTAGTATGAAGCAAAAGCAGGTCAATTTTTTACAATTAGGATTAATGAGTATAAATATTCTTGATACAATGAAGTCTGTAAAGATCCAAGAAAAAATAAAAATAATTTTTGATCAATTGATTCTTGATATTTGTGCTGATCACCCAAATACCTTCTGGGATCGAAAAAAGCATATTGTTTCTCTTCCCTATGAAGATGATTTTCGTGAAAAAAAAATTCCCACAAAATCTCGACCCTGTCAAATGAATACAGAGTTAGTAGAATTTTGTAAAAAGGAGATTGATAGTCTTCTGCAAAAGGGTCTTATAAAACCTTCAAAATCTCCTTGGTCTTGTACTGCTTTCTATGTTGATAATATTGCTGAAAAAGAGAGGGGTATGCCTAGATTAGTCATCAATTATAAACCCCTGAATAAAGTTTTAAAATAGATTAGGTATCCTATACCAAATAAAAAAGACTTACTTTCTAGATTATATGATGCTGACATATTTTATAAATTTGATTTAAAATCTGGTTATTGGCAAATTCAAATTGATAAAGAACATACTTATAGAACTACTTTAATGTCCCCTTTGGACAGTATGAATGTAATGATATGCCATTCGGTTTAAAAAATGCTCCTTCTGAATTTCAAAAAATTATGAACGACATTTTCAACCCTCATATGGCTTTTATCATCATTGTCTGTATTGATGATATTTTAGTATTTTCTAAAAACCTTGAATTACATTTTAAACACCTGAATATGTTCAAACAAATTGTTATACAAAATGGTTTAGTCATCTCTAAACCAAAAATAAGTTTATTCCAGACAAATATTAGATTTTTAGGACATAACATTTGTCAAGGTACTATTGAACCTATACAAAGAGCTCTAGAATTTGCTAAAAAAATTCCCGATATTATTACTGACAAAAAACAGCTACAAAGATTCCTTGGTAGTCTTAATTACATTTCTCCTTTTTATGAAAATCTGTCTAGAGATTTAGCTCCTCTGTATGATAGACTAAAAAAGGATTACAAAATGCCTTGGACTCAAGTCCACACTGATTTAGTAAAATTAATTAAAAATTAAGTTCAATCTCTTCCGTGTACATCTCTTGCAAACCCTGCTTGGTTAAAAATTGTTGAAACTGATGCTTCGAATATTGGATATGGTAGAATACTTAAACAAGTTAATCCCCATACAAAAAACAGAATGTTTGATTAGATTTTATTCTGGTAAGTGGACCGAAAGCCAGAAAAAATACGCCACAGTAGCTCATAAAATTATTACTATTGTAAAATGTGTTTTAAAATTTCAAGATGATTTATATGATCAAAAATTTATTGTTAAGACTGATGCTCAATCTGTAAAATACATGTTTGACAAAGACTTTAAACATGATGCCTCTAAATTAATATTTGCAAGATGGCAAGCTCAATTAGCCCCTTTTGATTTCGAAATACATTATAAGAAGGGTAGTAAAAATTCTTTGCTTGATTTTCTATCTCGAGAATATTTAATCGATTAACATGAATTTTTACACCTACTTCCTCTCTGAGAAAACTATAATTACTATTATCAAATGCATTCCTTTAAACGAAGATATTCATTTTCTTATCTTAGAAAATCTGGTTCGTGGTATAATAAAAGAAGAATCATTCCTTAATCACGACGAATTTCTTGATAATGATATTTATTGGTTTGATATTGACTTAAATGATTAATATTTACAGGGTTTGAAGGAATAATGAAGCTCTTTCTGCACTTCTTCTCTCAAAAATTCTTAATCACTTTTATAAAGGCAACTCCTTTAAATGCGGACATGCACATGCTTATATTACGGAAGGTCATTAATGATATTATCACAAAGGACATACTTTATGAAGATCTATTTGAATATATGTCATGGTATGCTGATCAAATTCCTGGTTATTGATGTAGCATGGATCCACCCTGGCAAACAGCCAGAGGACGTGGCAGAGGAGGACGAAGTCAAAAATCTTCATATTACGGAGGACGAACAAATCCTACTTATTTTAGTAATAGAAATAATTTTGCATATAGCTCTGCAAGTTCTAATTTTCTGGTATTACAACACGGAAACAGGACTTTGGTCAATTCAAAAATTCTCCAGGAAGGATCATCATCAAAAACACACAATATTGGTTCCTCAACTCATTTGGAAGATATTCCAGAAGATCATCCTTTGTACAAACAACTTCAATCTTATATATCCGATCAGCAAAAAACTGCAGATTCATTTGCTTCTATAGTCCAAGAAAACTCCAAAAGTAAATCCACATATGAGAAATTGGATGCTAGAGAACTTATCCTACTTATTGAAAATCCGCATATTCCTCAGCAAGAAAATTCTGAAGAAGCATGGTGACTACTCCAAAAATACTTAACTACTAATGTCTATTTCACAGGAGAATCATATAAAACATGAACTTTTTATGAAAATATTTTGGTTCAGATATTCAGTGCAGATTTTGAGCACAGTCCGATGGGAATCACTACCCCAGGTGTACATGGATACTCTAAGATAATTATTAAAAAACTTATTTCTATTGAAGAATGGGGAATTTCATCTATGACTCAAAAAACTATGCCCATGGGACCAATGGGACAGTCTCAGATAAATTTCACATATTGGGATTATATTAAGGCATTTTCTCAAGTCTTATATTATAATAACATTAAAGACAAACATACTTGGTTTATAAAAATCTATGCCAAGGTCTTTGATAAACCCATTCCCAATTGGTTTGTTCAATGGTGGACTTGCCACGGAGCTACCGTTAAAATATTAGCTCCAGAATATTCTTCTCTTTATTATGCATGGAAAAAATCCTCACCCTTCTTGACTGAATTATACCTTTCTGAACATATTTGTAAAATAGATACTATTGACCAAATGTATTTCTTTATAGAATTCTCTATCCCTTGGATTCATACATGGTCGGTTGAAATAGGTTATACTAGCCAACAAATTCCTGCTTTATACAGAGTCTTTTACTGCAATTTCTGGGATAAATTAACTCGTGAAGATCCACATACAAAACTCTCATATGGACATGATCAACGAGAAAATATCATCAAGAAAATTGTTGAATATGAACAGACTCCTCAAAAATCTATTTTAGTTGAAGATAAAAGTCTCAATTATGTTTCTAGAAGAATATCAGCCCACGATGGGAATAAAATGGAGATGATAGAACAATACTTAGCAGAAGTACGAAATAAATTACTCCAAACAGTGGATCAAAAATCAGATACGTCAATGAAAAGTGATGAAGGAAACACTGAAGATATCACAGGGTCCCAACCTCCAGAAGTGATGGGTGAAACAGAAGAAGTGATTGAAAAAGCTGCAGCATTTATTAGAAAATTGAAAGGCAAAGACTAGGTGGGACCCAATAGCTAAATTATTAAAAACTTTACTATGCATATTACTGTGCAAGATGCTTTTTCTTTCTATTTAAAGCTACCTCATTCAGTTGTAAGAGGAGCATGTTTTTCTTTTTATTTTTTATCTCTAAAACGCTCTCCCTTCTCTCTAAATATTCCCTCTTGTAAAATATAACTCGAAGATAAATAAGAAGGCACTAGCAACTGTTTGTTAATATATTTAGGTCTTGCATCCGGCTATTAAGGTACATATTACTTCCTTATTTGTGTGCATTTAATACCTCTCCTTCCCTCATCCAGCCATGACTATGTCCGGCTAAAAGACTTCTTATATCTATGTTGAAGATCTAACTTCGTTTACATGGTAACTATGAAAGATCCAGACTCTATCAAAATATAAAGAAATTTTTCTATAGTTTCTTGACTTGGTTCCGAAATGGTGGTACAGTCGAGCTTATGTTAGCTTTGTCTCTATGACTATGTCTAGTAAGTTGTGCCTCTTTATCCCGTTGCACTAGGGCGACTTTTGCACAATTAGAACTTCTAGACACATGAGTTTAACATAAGGTTATTAAATCTCTGACAGGCCCCTTGTTTGTATAAAAGATTCCATACAGTCATTAAACTATTTGAAAGTCTTTTATATTTCGGTTGGTGCTTTGGTTCGATTTTCTGACTTTGGCATAATCCGATATTGTTACATGGTTTGGCAGGATGAGAGGCATACCCCAGCCTAGTGAGATCCTGTTAATGGTCTCCTATCTATGACCACCATGTTCCACAGCATCCTACACCTTATTCCCCTATCTATGAGAACTATGTTCTCCTTGAGTGAGAGAACTCTATGTTGAACACCACCTCGCACCTACTATATTTAAATTACTTATCCCACTCAGCACATAAAAGCTACACATCACTACTACAGGCTACACATCACAACCACATCACTACTATAAGCTATACATCACAATACAGGCTACAAATCATAACTTTCCCCTTTGGACATCATCAAAGAGGTTAGGCAGAAACCAGGTATAGATAAGCATACATGTTAATTCATGTCTGAGGCAACCCTTACATAAGTAAAAAGAGATCAGATAAATAAGAGGTGATAGAACAAGTTTCATTCATTCATGTATTAAGTAGTATCAAAATCCATTCAAACACAAAAACCATTAACAACATATAAAATAGTTCTAGGTACACATTAGAGACAAATAAACAAAAAGGAATCACAAGGCTTAATGATAAGACTAGAGTAAGGGAAGGAGTAGGGGCTATAATGGAAAGAATTCAAGAATAAGTTCCTGTAGCTTGATCCAGGTGCCTGAGGATTATATTCATCTTTCATGTTCTACATCATGAGACTTGAGAATTTTTTTGAATTAAATCTTTATTTTCATGTTCATGCAGTGCAATATTTTCTTCTTTCAAATTTTTATCGGAATATATTCCCATTCTTCTTCTTTGAATGATACAACCTTTAATTCCATAATCTCAACATTTTAAAGGAAATTATGCCAATCATGGATTCCAATTTTTCTTTCAAAATCTTCTGTACTTTCATCAATTCTGACATAAAGGACTTGGACTTCCCACCATCTCTCCTAGGAACATACTCATTGTCCTCTAGAGTGATCATGTTAAATATTTTATTGACTGATCCAACTTTCCCTTATTCACATACCACATTGAAGTAGTCAAAAATCTTGTTAAGCCAAAACCCATATGTCAGACCATATTTTCCATCTTTAGTAGTCATCATTGTATGCATGTGTTTCAATGACCAGAGCAGGAAGACTGATTTTCTTAAACTTAGATAGTATCTCCATAAGATATATATCAAGATTTGTGTTTGTGGTTCTTTTTTTAGATTGAGGCAGAAAACACTTATTCACCAACTCAAAGAGTAGTTGGCACTCTCTCTTCAGGGCCTTCTTGGTAACGTTCTTCACATTCATACCAGCCAAATTACTACAAACCATCATGAACTTGGATGATACTTTTTTCATTCTTAAAGATTTTATTACCTCAGTAAGGACTTCTAGGATTCAAGATGTTATCTCCTCATCAATGACAATGTTTATTCCATTCACCTAAGAGGTCATGTACGGACCGTCATTAGAGAATGTCAGGTTATGATAAACAAATGCACTTCTTTTTCATATAAAAGAGGAACAAGTCCCTAAAATAGATGCTCCCATGCTTAAAACCTAACCCACTCGATTAATTTCTCTATTCTAGGAAACTCAGCCATAGTGGGATCAAAAACTCTATCTCTCAATACTTCCTGGGTCTTCAAAAGTTCTTACCTTGCCACCTTTGACAGCCCCTTGGCCTTAGCAGTCGAGGTGAGGCATTTCCTGAGGCACCAGTCCCCGTTCTAGATGATTCATAAGATACTGAGGTCTTTGCAACTTTGGGGCTGGGACAAGGTCCCTTTTTCCCTGAAGATGGTACCTTTTTTTATTTTCCCAGCCATCTTAGACGTATAATATTTTAACTAAACTCCTTCCCTTCTCTTAAAGCAACAGTTTTCTTATCTTTTTCGGGCGATTCAACTGTCTTTTCTTTTGCCTTACCTCTGGTGATTGTCACACTTTTTTCTATATCTGAGTCAATTATATTACTGTTGAAACCACTATCATCATCATCATCTGACAAACTTGCAAACAAACTATCAAGACTGTCAAAGTCACTATCCCTGCTATCATCATCCTCTGTCTCCTCATCAGACTAATAAAAACAATTGGCTCAATGATATTTATTCCTTTATTTTCTCCATTCTTCTCCTTTTGGTGTAATACTTATTTTTAGCCAATGTTTCTTTTAACGCATTTCTAGAACTCATCCTAGTTCCTAGAGTCTTTCCTCTTACTAAAGAAAATAATCTTTTTCTGTATAATTTCTAAGATAATGGCTTATCATCATCACTATCTGAGCCACTCTGTACAGTTTTATTCCCACCTACGAGATCAAACATTGGAGGAAAGATCTCATGTTCGTTATCACCACTAGATTGTGAGACATATGGTCTATTTGTAAAAAGAGTTGACGGTGGAATTTCCCATCTTAGATGTTATGCACGTAAAGCAGTAAGACCCTGCACTCCTATTTCCCCACTTATAGCTTTAATGTTGGAGAGAGACTCCCTATAAGTTGGTAAAACTTCAAATAGGGTTTCATCCAAGAAAACACTTCCTGACTTTCTAGAGGAAACAAACTTATCAGAGGAGAGATCTTGGGTTTTTTAGAAGGAATCAAAATCCCGACTAGAAGGATCTGGTTGTTCATAGATTGATTTCTTAAATTTATTAGCTTGAGAGACAAACACAAAAAAGAGACTTTTCAACAGTTTAATCTGGGATTCTTCCTCATCAGGAATAGGGTTTTCAGGGGAAGCTATTTTTGAATTTGAATGGGCATCAGTAACTTTTTCCCTTTTTTTATTAGACTTATCTAAAGTTTCTACCTTCTTTAAATTTTAATTGCTATCAATTTTGCGCAGTGATAGAGGAAAAAACTTAGTAATAACAAACCTATCTTCATACTCAGATGGAATGGAGGGAGTTTCTATCATTTTAAGACAGTGGGTTCATTTATTTTGGAGGATGAGGAGGAATTTGACATTGTAGAGATTAAGTGTTATGCAAAAGTAGTTAGTATGAGTTTTGAGAGGTTTTTGGAGATGATGAGACTTATGTGAGAGAGTTCTTCAAATGATGTATAGAGAATCTAATTTATGATTTTAAATAGGACAAGAGGGAACATTTCAGATTTGATGAAAAAATGTATCTGAAGTGACGTGTCTGGTTAGATGAGGCGTCTCTTGGACTTAAAGTACATAGACAACTTTTTGAAAGTATGAGAGAGTGATGTGGCAGATATCATTAATGTTTAAACAACCTTTGAACACAAACATCAATTGATACTAACCTAATTTGGGACCTAGCCCCTAAATATTTTTGAAGATAATATTTTATGCTATCCACCTTCTTATTTCTTCATCTTCTCCTTCTTGCTTAGGGTATATATCTATAAAATATATGAAGCTGAATTAGATATGTAGGACATAATTTAACTAGTATAACTACTTATCAGTTCATAGCCATATGCAACACCCTAAGTTTTTGGGCTAGAATTCGAACCATTGTTCCTTTGTGTATAGACTCGAACATGATGATTCTATGTCAATATAAGTGTGATGATCAACTCTATTGTGTGGAAACATCTTTGTCGATGATTTGAGATAATAAAAACCTCCTAATTCAAAGTTAAGCTGAGAACTTTTCTATCGATTGAGTTTTAGTGAACGTTTCAACTTAGGTCAACTTATAATGACCATTACTTCGGGAATAGAATGAGTTACATTTCCTACAATATATCAAATGAAAGATATTCTAGTCTTCTTTCCAAAACATCTAATTTTACCAGAATCTAATATTGGAGTAGAAAGTTATACTTATTTTACTTTAGAGTGTCTGTTTATCAACAAAGTGACGACTTAAGTGATAAGCTAAGTGATGAGCTATCACCCTAGTCATCATCCTTAACCAGAAAATACCCTAAATTATTTGGAGAAGGTGATGACTAAGTTGATAAGCCATCAACTAGTTGATAAGCTATCCACTAAGTCATCAACCTTAAATAAAAAAAAGTGTCCAAGACCAGCTAGAGGGTGATGACTAGGTTGATAAGCTATCAACTAGTAGGCAAGCTATCAACTAAGTCACTAACTGAAAATTTCTGTAATTTTTATTCAGTTTCTTTAGGGGTATTTTTGTCCGTTCATCACCTAAACCCCCCCCCCCCCCTCCACTATTTTAAAACACTAAGATGCCCTGTTATCTTCAGTTATACAAATCAAAATGTTGCTCTCTCTCCTCTCTAAATCCCTAAGTCAAAAACACTAGGGTTTTCTCAAAGTTGGTTATCTAACGCTTCAAGGGTTGATTTATCTCTGTAATACTTGATATCTCAGGCATGTTACTCTTCCCCGAATCTTATTTTTATCAAAAACATGTGTATATAATTGTACTTATGTGATTTTATTAATGATTTTAAATATGGGTTGAGGGTTATTGAACATTGTTGAATTAATAGTTTTTCCTATGGATTTTATGAATTATATATAGTTCAAATTGAGGGTTTTGGATGTAAATTGTATAAATGCTTTTCCTATGATTATTATGAATTTATTATGCATTGAATTGAAGATTTGTGAACTCTTTGGGGTATAAGGATTCTCCAAACTTGTGAATAATGAAATAACGGGTACAAGGATTCCCCAGTTAATTGGATTTTTGTATTGAAATTAATGAGAACCCCACCCCACTTGTATAATTAGTTTTGGAATGTGATTTATCAATTGGCTTGGCCTATTTTCTTAAAACCAATGTATTGCATAAATGTCTAATGGATAAGAATGATCTTGAAAACCTTGTGGGAGTACGATGGACTCACCTAAGTGAATAATTTATGAAAACCTTATTGGGTACAAAGAAATCACCCAAGTATTTTTATGATGGAGTCTGCGAGGTATAAAGTAATCCCCAATATTTTGTCTATTGACTACTGGAATTGGTGGATAGGTTATGTGTTAAATATTTTAATTGGGCACTAATGGGGGTTGTGTTAGCTAGCCGTGAAGGTGTGAGTCCGAAGGACTGATATTGGAAACTCATGTTTGCCAACATGAGGGTTGGTCTTGATAACTGTGTGTTTGTGGGCTACAAGAGAATCTGCCAAGTGTATATATGTACCTATGTAACATGGAGGGTGAAGGGTACAAGGGAATGGCCATCTATGATATCTCTGGTTTGTGTGGATAATAAGCATTGGACCCCCTCAAGGGTGTGATACTGGTCCCATATAGCCCGTGGGTGGATTTTATGACAGTCATGTTACACAATCCAGGTTAAAGTTTCAAAGTTTATGCTAAGCCTTATCCCTTATCCCAGCATATTATATATAAATAAGTATATGCGTCAAATTATGTGCATTGAATTTGACTGATTTTGAAATAACATTATTTTGTCCCTTATCCCTAAGTTACATACCAATGCCCATCCCACTAACCATGCCCGGATGTTGTATCCCCACGAGATGCAAAGTCTTAGGGCTATTTCAGTTATCTTGTGTAGAGCTAGGTGATTCAAATTTTTCCATTGATCATCTTTAAAGTGGCGAGCTTCCATCCCTCAGAAGGCTTTGTCATTTCATAGTCTTGTTTCTCTTATGTAGTAGAGTATATCTCTGGACTTCTTTTTGGCTACAACTGGGGCATGTCCCGACTTTTGATATTCAGATTTTAGAGTCTTTTGTTGATAGATGTGGGTTTTTTGGATATTGATGCACTCTTAGCTTTCATAGATAATCTATTCATCTCCTTATTCTATTTTGAGTTGGCTTCCGTATTATCATTATTATTATCATTGTACTCATAAGGTTAGGCAATAGGGGTGGTTTTTAGTCCATAGTGGACTTGAGATACCCTTTATGACCAATCCCTGATTCGAGTCATGACAAACTTGGTATCAGAGTGAATTTTAGGGTCCTAGGGTGTCCACAAAACCGTGTCAAGTAGAGTCCTTTTTATGGGTGTATATCATGACACACTTATAAGGGGGAGGCTACGAGGCATTTAGGAAATGTTTTTTGTTCTTTCATACTCTAGATTGTGCAATCATTCTGTCCATATGAAAGTTATCCAAATTATGTCTTTGCTCTAATTTTGTGGGATATGTCTCATTATTGAGGCGATACAAGTGCAAAGGCTTAGATTTCTAACGATACGATCCTTCTCGAATGAGTTATCAAAACATTGTGAAACAAAATAAGAACTTTATAGAAGTTCATTGGTTTATTAAAATATATGGATTCAAGTGTATACCTATATCATCATGAATCATGCTTTCTAGCTCGAGGTAAGGTATGGATTCATTCTTTTCTAAATGTAACACCCCATAGTTGTAGTGCTCAAATAATGCATTTAAAATGACCCTTAGAACTCCTATATTGATGTAAAACTAAGTCTAGTAGTTGTGGGTTGCATTGGGGGTACTTTGGGTGTTGAAAAAGAGTGTGTGTCATAAAATGGACCCTCCGCAAAGGCTCTACAGCATGGAGGGATCATCAAACACCATTGGGATGGGTTGGCTTTGGTTGTGCGCCACCAACCCTAAGGTTGGCTTTGGCTGTGCGCTGCCAAGCAAAAGCCAACTGTCAAAAAGTGCTCTATTTTATTCTATTTTAAGGGCATTAAGGTCATTTCACATCCTATAACTATTTCTAATCATATATAGACAAAATTAAGGTCCTAACACACATTATTTCATTTCTCAAATCCCCAAAATCATCTTTCCTTAAGAAAAAAAAGAGAAACTACCTAGGTTTTTCTCAAGGTTGGGAATCTAAAGCTTCAAGCATTAATTTCTCTCTGTAATCCTTGATATCTCAGGCATGTATCTCTTTCCCTTGAATAATTATTTTATGAATAGCAAGAAATTGGTTATTAATGTATGGTTTTGAATGTGGGTTTGTTAAAGTTGAGGGAATTTAACATGATTGGTTATTTTATTGATTTTCCATGATCATTTGTTCAATATTCATGCTTTACTATTGATTTTTAATATTGTGGGGTGCATGGGAATGGTGAATAAATTTCGGGGCACTATGAATTCCCCAAATTACGTGGTTTTGGTTTTGGAAATTGAATACCCTCAACATATTTTACAAAATTGTCAATGAATATGGTTTTGTAGCTTAGGTTGTTCACTTAAATTACTACATTGGTATGAAAAAGGTTAATGAATTCGGGGTATAATGGATTCCCCAATTTTTTAAACTATGGTGATGGGGTACAATGGAATCCCCGAAGTATTTGATTTTATTTACTACTTTGAAACTAATGCATAGGATAATTGTCTAATTGGATAGTGAAATGGTCTTGAAAACCTTGTGTTGTACATGATAATCCCCTAAGTGATTTTAATAATGAAGTCTGTGGGGTACGAAGGAATCCCCAAAGTATTGTCTACTGACATTGCTTGTAAGCTATAGTCGGTATAACGATATTATCATTTCTTATTAAATAACTCCAAAAATTAGTGGATAGGTTATGTGTTAAATGTTTTAATTGGGCATTAATAGGGGTTGTGTTAGCTAGTCATGAAGGTGTGCGTCCAAAGGACTGATACTGGAAACTCATGTTTGCCGACGTGAGGTTTGGTCTTAATGATAGTGTGCTTGCAGGGTACAAGGGAATTCCCCAAGTGTATATATGTACATATGTATCATGAAGGGCGACGGGTATAAGGCAATCCCCGTCCTTTTATAATATCTCCAGCTCGTGTGGCTAACACGCACTGGGGTCCATCCAGGGAGTCAAACTGGACTCATATAGCCTGTGGGTGGATTTTATGATGGTCAAGCTACACAATCTAGGATAAAGTTCATTCTAAACCTTGTTCCCTATCCAGCATGTGATATACATATACATATATATACATACATATATATATACATATGTATGTATATATATGTATGTATACATACATATATATATATATATAGATGTATGTATATATAATATGTATATGCGTTGGATTATGTGCATTAGAATTGACTAATTTTGAATATTTTGAAATAACATTGTTTTGTCCCTTATCTTTGAGTTACATGCTAGTTATTATCCTACTAACCATCCCTAAACGATGTATCCCCACACGATGCAGAGTCCTAGAGGCATTTTAGTTATCTTGTGCAAGTTAGGTGTTTCAGATTTTTTGTTGATCAACTTTGAGGTGGTGAGCTTCCATCCCTCAAAAGGCTTTGTCATTTCATAGTCTTATTTCTCTTATGTAGTAGAATATTCCCTTAGACTTCTTTTTTGGCTACAAATGGGGGCATGTCTCGATATAGGTTGATATTCAATTATTAGATGCTTTTGTGGACAGATATGGTTTAGTTGGATATTGATGTAATCTTAGCTTTCATAGAGTATCTATTCATCTCTTAATATATTTTGAGTTGGCAGCCACATTGTAATTATTATTATCTTTATGCTTATGAGGTTAGGCAATGGGGGTGGTTTCCAGTTCATGGTGGGATTGAGATACCCGTCATGGCCATGTCGTGGTTTGGGTCATGAAAAGCTTGGTATTAGAGCACGGTTCATGGTCCAAGGGTGTCCACAAAGCTGTGTTGAGTAGAGTCCTTTTTATGGGTGTGTAGCATGCCACACTTATAAGGAGGAATTTATGAGGCATTTAGGAGATATTTCCTATTATTTCATACTCTAGATTGTGCCATTGTGTTGTCCATATGGAAGTTATCCAAATTCATTCTTTTCTCTAATTTTATTAGCTATGTCTCATTGTCGAGGCAATTTAAGTACAAAAGCTTATAGTCTAAATGATGTGGTCCTTTCTAATTGAGTCATAAAAGGTTATGAAATTGCACAAGTACTTGAGAAGAGTTTGTTAGTGCTTCAAAGTATGTTGATTTAAGCTTATATCCCTTATCTATATCAATCATATGCTTGAGCCTAAGGTATGAAGTGTATTCAGTCCCTCTCAAAATCCTTGTTGTAGATATAATGCTTAAAGGTAATGATATATGTCAGAATGGTAGAACATTATTTCCACTCGAGTAGTAGTATGTGATAAGATGTCATAACCTATGAATAGTAATATGGTTCCAAAGTTAGTTCTAAGAAGCCATAAGTTTAGAAGTTAGAAGTGAGGGTAACTCTTAAGTGAAGAAGGTAGATGTAGTTGTGTGACCTTTAAGAAAAGGGTGGTGTACCCTTTTATGGGGATTGGCTAATATTGTAGCAAGGTTAGTAGACCGTGTGGTAGCCCGTGGATAGAGTCATTAGCTATGATTATTATTTATTTAAATAGAAAAGAGCTCACAATGGATAGGTATGGTGGTTGTAGAAATCATTTATAGGTTGTGAATGGAAAGGGGTAGATTAGTTAATAAGTTATGGGTAGAGACTCACTGGTGTATATAGAATTTAAAGATAGTGGGAATGTATGCATGGGTAAGTAAATATAATGTGAGAAAGTATAATATGCTAAAAAAGATCGTAATGGGTTATATTATAAGACTAAACTTGACTATCCTTATTATGTGTCTTTACCTTCTTGATTTTCTTTATCTAGTATTTGTAAACTAGTACTGCTTGTGAGAAGGTGTGTGGTAGATTTTAAGGTGTGGTAGTAATGATGTGGAGAGAATGAACTTGTGGGTTGTAGTTAGGTGAAATGAGGAATTTGGGTTGATTTGCCCATTTGATGAACTAGTATAATATGTCGCATGCTTCATCAGTGGTACATAATTGTGCTAGACAATAGTCTTGAACTTTATTAATGATGAACATTTTGTGGTAGTAAGTTAGTAGGCTTGATTTGATGTGTGTAATAACCCAAGTTGGCAACTTGTGGAAAAAATGAGTGGATAATTGTGATATATATACATGAGGACTAGTGTTAAAATGATGAATTGTGGCTGAGTCATTATGTGGATAAGAGTGTTAGGTATATAAGAATAAGTTGAATCCCATATAGCATGTGGTAAAATAAGGTTTAATGTGTATAAGTGTCATGCTTACCTAGTTCATGTTCTTAAATTTTACAGTATGGATAAGCCTATAAAGCTACTATATAATGTTCTTTAGAGATGAATTTGGGGAAATATAGATAGATAATGTGAGCTTTTGGTCTAGTTTTTAAAACTTTGTTAAGATGTAAGGGTATACGATTAGAGGTTTAATGTAAGTATGCTAAGTAGCGGAGAATGGATTGTTATGTGATAAGAAGTGTGTATATGTATGCCCATGAGAGTGTGAGTTGTAGGGTGATGGCTATAGAGGCTAGCAAAATTTAAGAGTAGCATTCCTGGAAAGCAATTCCTTCAGAGTATAGTTTATTAGGAGGAGTTTAGAGTTTATGTGTATGGTGATACCCCTTTTGTGTTGAGAGTTGTGACTATATATTTGATGTGAGGTTATGTCCGCAGGTCTAGGATTGTAACTTTGATCTAAGGGAGAGATGATAAGTTAAGGTAGTTCCCAAATTTTCTCTTGGTGACAAGTTTCAGTGAAGAGTCATGATAAACCTATTCCTATTAAATAAAACTCCTCCTAATTCAATTTAAGAGGACATTCTGCTAATTTCTTACATATTCAAGTCATGCTTATGCCTATGGTTTGGGTTCTCTATACAACCTATGTCTATGTTCTGACCTCCAAACTAGGAGCAATAATATCCCTCAGTAATTCAATCTTCCAAGTACTCAAGCTTTATGTTATGATGCTCATGATCCATAAAAATACATGTCTCATATCATTCTTAGTTCTATAGAACTATGCTTTCTATATATTATTGATTTATTTTATATCAGGATTAGCCAAAATGATACAGTTTATGCAAACTCATGACTATCTCAGTTCTAAAAATGAGAAGAAATAGCTTCAAGCAACAGTTCTTGTCATGTTCTTTGAGTATATAAATCCGATTTTATGTTATACAACTCATGATATATATGTTCATGTTTCTCACTGTGAGTAGTCCTAAGCACTCATGTTGTGTATGTTTACATAAAAAAACTCTCTATCTATGATCTAGATATTTGATATATGAAGCACTTCGTGCCTATTATATCGTATCTTATATATCATGCCCCACCTTTAGTAGAGGAATAAGTATAAGTTATAGTCGAATTGTGTCACTCCCATTCATGATGCTTATGCTTGGGTCCCTTAATGACCCTCTGTATGTCAGTATGATAGTGGTTATGGAAGCATAGTAATGTCTTAGATGAGAGTAGATGTTTCATATTGTGGTAAATTTTTGGTGTGATTACTCGAGCTAAGGTTATATATGAAGAGGGAAGAGAGAGATGAACTTTTGTTATGCGAAATAATTAGGAAATGGATATGTGATGAAAATCTTTGTGAGAGTAAGTAAACTTGCTGGTTTTAGTGAGAAGATCCATAATGTAGATGAAGTAAAGATAGGCTTGAATGTTATGATTGATGAAAATACAAAGCAATGTGTTATGTGGTTAGTACTCCTTTAATTAAGACCTAAGGTTGTTGGATTATAGTGATAAGGTGAAGTGATATTCTTAATGGGATGAAGAGTAAAGGGTCCCATAGATTAAGTTAGAATCTTTTAACTCCAGGTTAGGCTTCAACATGGAAGTACTATACGGTCGGACTCAAACACTTGTGGTTAGGTAAGTTATGGGAGAATTGTAAGCTAGAAATGATGAAGTATGTTATTTAATGCTTGGGGCATAGATGAGTAGTGTCTGTATGTTTAAGGTCTATTTGTTGTATCTTGTAAGGTAGAGAATGCTAATATTCCTATCTCCCGCGAAACCTTATTTCATGTCGAGTATCAATGTAAATCAAGACCTATGATCACTAAATAAATTCATGCCTTATGTTGTGATGATCATGATCCCTAGAAATTATGTGCAAGGTCACCTCTATGTCAATTCTTATTATCTCACGCTTCATGCTTACACGATTCACTAGGGGTTATCATGAAGCTCTTTTGATGCCTTTGTATATCTTGTTGAGGAAAAATGTTTGATGCGAGGTTACATTAATTATTCCATACTTTAGAGATTCAACAAGCTCCTACCTCATTTGAGGATGAATGACTCCAAGGGGGAGATAGTGTAATATCTCGTAGTTGTAGTGCTCAAATAATGCATTAAAAATGACCCTTAGGACCCTTATATCATTGGTAAACCAAGTCTAGTAGTTGTGGGTTGCATTGGGGGTACTTTTAGGTGATAAAAATGGGTGTGCGTCACAAAATAGACCCTCCACAAAGGATCTGCACTGCGGAGGGATTTCTAAATACCACTAGAATGGGTTGGCTTTGGCTATGCATCAGCAACCCTGAGGTTGGCTTTGGCTGTGTGCCACCAAGCAAAAGCCAAGTGTCAAAAAGTGCTCCATTTTATTTTATTTTAAGAGAGTTAAGGTCTTTTCATATCCTATAACCATTCCTAATCATATATAGATGAAATTAAGGTCTTAACACACATTATTTCACTTCTCAAATCCTAAAAATCATCTCTCCTTAAGAGAAAGAAGAGAAACTACCTAGGGTTTTCTCAAGTTTGAGTTTTTCGCTCAAAATCAACCAAAATAGAGTGAGATATGAATTGCGATGGTACTGGTGAATCTCCGGTGAAAGTATTGCCGGTGTTAATGTTTGGTCATTGGTTTCAGTTGTTGTCGGAGCTCCAGCGGAGATCTGGTCACCAGAACGGTCTTCTCCTTACTTTTTATCTTAATCGCCAATCTCTTTCCTCTCTTGCATTCACTGATTTTCCACCATGTGGTGTTGTTACGTCTCTTGAATTAATCTCAGGAATGGATCTAAAAAATGATGGTTCATCGTTATCTTCCCCCTCCAATTCTCTGTGTGTATGCATGAAACTTCCTTGAATGTGAATTGCCTACCTTCTGTATGTGAGTATAGTATGAGGATTTATTGTAGAACATGAGAGTGATGTGTGTATAGGTGGAGATTATGAGAATGAGAGCATCGGTGAGTGTTTTGGTAAGTGTTGTGTTTCTGTGTGCATTGAAAAAAGAGGAGTATATCTGAGCCTTCCAGGTGAAGCTGTATGAGTATGAGTATATGTATTTTGCAATGTATAGAAAATAGAATCCCCATGAATTCTCTTCTATGTGTGCATATATTTTTTTGTCTTTTTGTGAGTTTGTTAAGGAGGTGGGGACCATGTAGGTAGGGTAGGGGGTATGGGGTATATGGGGTAGGGTGTGAGGTGGATGGGTTGTTATTTTTGTTAGGGTGAGGTGTCAAAGTTGTTATGGATTTGATTATTTTTTATTCTTTTTGGGAAAAATTATGGAATGGGGTGGGGCGCGTGATAAAATGGGATAAAATGGTAAAAATAATTTTTGGAGTTACAAAATTTCGTGTTTACATCATGCTTCCTTTGGATGTAAACACAAAGTGTTTTCAGACAAAGAAGTAGACAATGAGACAAAATTTTGTCCCGATCATTAGTCAAAAGAAGAAAAAGAAGGGCAGAGTACCACCGAGTCTTGATCTTGGACATCATACTCATCCTAAATTGTGTGGAGATCAAGTCTCATGTAGTTTAAGGATACGAGAGGAAGGATTGTACCGAGTTGGAGAGTCAAGTGAGGCCTCATCGAGGTTTCGGTCCGCGGCTCTGTCATTACATCAAAATAAAAATGAAAAGTTAAAACATAAAATCACAAAAATCCTATCTATGCAATTTCTTTTGGATCTTGACTTGAGTTTCACCACCCTATTATTCTGGCGGGCTCCTGACTTGCAATTTCTTCAACTTGTTGCTTGGATTTCAATTGCTTCACCTTGTTGTTTAAATTTCCATCACTTATCCTTGCTACTTGACCTTCAATTCCTTCACTTTGTTGTTTGACATTCAATTTCATCACCCTATTCTTGGGGCGGGATCCCGACTTGCAATTTCATCTCCCTGTTCTTCAGGCGGGCTCCTGACTTGCAATTTCCTCACTCTATTCTCCAGGCAAGCTCCCAACTTTCAATCTCATCACCCTATTCTTCAGCCAGGCTCCTAACTTGCAATTTTTCTCACTCTGTTCTGTGGGCGAGCTCCCGACTTTGAATTTTATCACCCTGTTCTTCAAGCAGGCTCCTTACTTGCAATTTCTTCACTCTGTTCTCTGAGCAAGCTCCCGACTTTCAATTTCATCACCATGTTCTTCAGGCAGGCTCCTGACTTTCTATTTTTCAGGCAAACTGACTTTCAATTTCATTACCCTATTGTTCAGGCGGGCTCCTGACTTTTAATTTCATCACCCTATTCTCCAGGTGGGTTCCTGACTTCCAATTTCATCACCCTATTTTTCAGGTGGGCTCCTGACTTTTAATTTCATCACCCTGTTCTTCAAGCGGGCTCCTGACTTCCAATTTCATCACCCTGTTCTTCAAGTGGGCTCCTGACTTGCCATTTAACCACCTTGTTCTTCAGGTGGGCTCCTGACTTGCTATTTCATTAGCCTATTCTTCAGTAGAGCTCTTGACTTGCCATTTCATCACCCTGTTCTTCAGGTGGGATGTTGACTTTCAATTTCATCACTCTGTTTTTCAGGCGGGCTCCTGAATTGCTATTTCATCACCCTATTCTTTAGGCGGGCTCCTAACTTTATATTTCATCACCCTGTTCTTCAGACGGGCTCCTGACTTGCCATATCATCACCTTATTCTTCAGGAAGGTTCCTGACTTGCCATTTCCTCATCCTGTTTTTCAGGCGGGATCCTGACCTGCCATTTCATCGCCTTGTTCTTCAGACGGGCTCCTGACTTACCATTTCATCACCCTATTCTTCAGGTAGGCTCCTGACTTTCAATTTTACCACCCTGTTCTCTAGGCGGGCTCCTGACTTTTAATTTTACCACCTTGTTCTCCAGGTAGGATCCTGACTTTTAATTTCATCACCCCATTCTCCATGTGGGCTCTGGATTTATAATTTCATCACCATATTCTTCAGGCGGGCTCCTGACTTGCTATTTCATCACCCTGTTCTTCGGGCGGGCTCCTG
The DNA here is from genome assembly GCA_030864215.1 of Capsicum pubescens. Lineage (NCBI taxonomy): Eukaryota > Viridiplantae > Streptophyta > Magnoliopsida > Solanales > Solanaceae > Capsicum > Capsicum pubescens. Next base: position 75,530,666 of record CM061538.1, on the reverse strand, counting down.
AATTGCTATTTCATCACCTTGTTCTTCAGGCGGGCTCCTGACTTGCTATTTCATCACCCTGTTCTTCAGGCGGGCTCCTGATTTTCTATTTCATCACTCTATTCTTCAGGTGGGGTCCTAAATTTCTCTTTCATCACCTTGTTCTTCAGGCGGGCTCCTGAAATCAAAATCAAAACTAGAACAAAAATTATCCCACACAAAGATTATAATAAAGAAAGATTTCATTTTCCAAAAACGTAGTCTTATTTTGCTAGGAAGGTCCTAAAGTGACTTTCCTAATAACAGGAATTAAATTTTATTTTTTCCCCAGTTTATCATCAAAAGATTTTGCGGGTATGAAACCCAATCATAACCACTTGCAACAGTGTTGTAATACCCCGTATTTCTGTCTAGCTTCAGTTCTTCCCTAGAACATCAAAGACCTTGCTTCATAGATGAATACCCTTTTATTCCCTATGGTATTTTCAAGATTTTGACTTTTTATCATGTAGGAAAGTGAATAAGTTTTTCATCGACACTAAATTCGCCCAAATCCAACACTCGGACAAAGAGTTAGAGCCATTTTAGTAAGTCAGGGTACCACCTGGTACTTTAGCGCATCGCGGAGTCAGCCAAAATGGCAATCGTCAAAATCTAGTAAGCCTCCGCAATTATGGTGCGTCGCGCCAAGGCTCAATTTCAGAGTTGTCAAGTTCCAGTTCTCCAACGCAATTCCACCACATCGTGGTGCCTTTTTAGTTCACAACCAAGGTGGCAACACAATTTTCACTACGTCGCGCCACCAACCAGTTTCTCAATTGTCCAGTTTCCAGTAAGCTGGCGCGATTTCATCGCGTCACGCCAGCATGTAAAATCGGGATTTTAATGTTCCATCATTTAATTTCAGGGACTATTTGGTAAATTCCTAAAACCCTAAATCAGCCTATACACGATATTAAACCCCTAAAAGGCCTATTATCTCATTGTTTACTCACATCTCTCAAGAAATAAATCATTCGCTCTCAAAGATAGAAAATCCTAGCCCCCAAGTTCAAAAGCAATCTCAAGAATCCCTCTAAGAGTCTTCAAGAACTTCAAGAATCTAGATTTCCAAGTATGTTAGATGTTGATTCTTGGGTTCTTCCACCCAACAAGTTCAAGAATCCTTTTCTAAATTCAAAGATTATATATTTATGAGTTTTCATGATTCATGTGAATTGAAATTGAAGTTCATGTTGTTATTGAGTTTTAATTCATGTTTTGTTTACAAAGTTCCAAGTTTTGATCCTAGTATGTGATGTTCATGTGATATTCATGATAAACCCCTTCAAGATGCATGTTGATTGATGTAACTATGTTAATTAGGTGTGTTGAATGAAGTATGCTCCCCATATGTTTGATAAAATGCTTATGTGAAGGAAATAGAGTCATTATAGCATGTTGACAAGAAATCCCCAATTGTGTATAAGTTAATGCATGCCAAGTGTTTGTTGAAAGGCCTTAGTGAATGAATTATGATATGTTGCATGCATTCCTACTCATGTGCATTCCTTATTGAATGAATTATGATAATAGTATGCACTCTCTATACATTTACATGTTTAAGACTTCTAAGTGCTTGAAGAGATGTTTCACTAATTGTGTTGTGACTAATAGACTATTGCTATGTTATGTACGAGTTATCCTGTCTTGTATTATTTATGTTATCGAGTCCTGGGGGTATTTATACCCGACAAATTAGCTGCTTGTCTAGAGCCAGTGTCAGTTTTCAAGATACTCTAAATCAAGCCACGATCAGTAGAACTCAGACAGTCCCAGAACTTAGAAAATCTCAGTAATCTCAGTATCAGTAGCATTCTAGCTTCAGTTCAGTAATCAATTCAGAACTCAGTAGTATTCTGTTTGTCAACGAAACTCAGTAAACTTAGCTTAGCTTAGTTAATCAGTAACATGATCAGTAACAGATTCAACTCAGTGTAGTACAGTCTAAGTAAAAGAATCAGTTTGTGTCTTTTAGTTGGGAGTAGGATTCAGCACCGAGCGAACCTAGGGATGGGTGCTCACCCGTTAGAGAGGACTGAGATCCCTAGGAGAAATCCCTAAGTTCTAGAACTACGTAGCCAACGTAGGTATAAGATGTCACCCGCTAGATAGGACTGACATACTCAGGGTTCACCCGTTAGTATAGGACTAATCCCAGGGGTCACCCGTTAGATAGGACTGACTCTACAGCAGAAGTTGTCTTTACCCGTGGCATGGTACTGACACCCTTCCAACTGGGGTTATAGGTTGGACTCCAAACTTAGCTAGAAGGGGCATGTCAGTTAGATGACTACTTCCCACAGTCTCAGTTTCAGAATCAGTCTCAGTAAAAGAACTCAACTAAGTAGTACAGATTCAGGACTGTCAGATACAATCAACCATCAGCATATTCAATGGATTTAGAGATCACCCGCTAGATAGGACTGATCTCAGACTAAATCAATCAGCCTCATTACCATTAAGTTCAGAGATCACCCTCTAGATAGGACTGATCTCAGACTAAGTCAAATCATTTTCATTATCAGTATATTCAGAGATTACCTGCTAGATAGGACTAATCTCAGACTCAGTTAAATCACTTGCGGTACCATTATATTCAGAGAGCACCCACTAGATAGGACTGATCTCAGATTCAGTTAATCAGATATCGGTATCAGCAGACTCAGTAATAAGAAATCCAGTTATTAATTCAGTATTCAGTATTCAGTGTTACTATAATTTCAGTTATAGTTTATGCACTCATGCATGTATCCTCATTCAGTAGACTCATGATATTTAGTCAGTATTGTTCATGCATGTAAACCCTTGCATTCAATCTTACCTCATCTAGCATACCAGTACATTCCTACGTACTAATGCATACTTTTCTCTTGCGCTATGGTGTCTTATACCATGGTTCAGAAGCTCGGGATCCAGAGCACCCTTAGCAATTCAGATTCATCCAGCATCAGTAGACTTAGTAGTGAGTCCTTATCATTCGAGGATTTTCCTTATTTTATTATTGCATTAGATTTAGCATTTCAGTAGATGGAGTTAGTTGGGGGATTGTCCTATCAACTCCACAGTTCAGACAGTTTAGAGGCTTTTTCAGACTAGATGTTCAGACAATTGTATTAGTATTCACATTTTAAATTGTATTTCAGTTTTTGAACTTTAAGGAAAGTTTTCTGCCTGTTTTCCATATTTTTACAGTGTATTATTTAGTGCTCAATTACAGAAATCAGTCAAGGGTTAGCTTGTGGTCCTTCGGGATTATGAGCACTGTGTAGCATCTGGGGTACCAGACTCGAGGCGTTACAAGTGCATAATGCAAAGATGAACCAAGATTTTGATCAAAAAATGCACTTCTTAAGGATAAAATTGAATGACTGAGACCAACAAGTTCCTCTCTTAAGAGTGAAAGTGAAAGGTTCTTACTAAAAGTGCATCTTTCAAAATTAACGGTACAAATTAGGAAGTGCACCTCCTAGTCATGAGACATGAAAGACCCAAATTAGAGAATATGTCTCTTAGGGGTACAAGATGATGAGTTTTACCATAATTGGGATTTCCAAACCTGTATAGCAACACTGCTTTTGCATTTGCAGAAATAAAGAATTACACCTTTGGATATTTTCTTTGAAGCCCTTGATTAGAAGGTAGCAACTGTTCCTGTTCAAACAAAAAAAAACTTGTGAGTTTAAAATAGGATGGTTGGCTTGCGGCTTTGGCTTTTGGGCGATTTCTCTTGCACTTGTCCCTTTAACCTTGCTTCCAACCATTAGCATATGCCATTGACTTGTTGCATTATTGATCCCAGACTTAGATTATTAAGAGTGAATCTAAAACAAACATGATATTTCTGCTTTGCCATACTTCTCAGATAACCCCTTTTAAGCTTGGTATTTCCACGAGATTCTAGACTTGTCTGTTGATAAAACTTTCCGCATGCCTTATTTCAGCTCACAATCATATCTCTTTCATGTGCTGGCCTTTTTATCTTGCTTTGTGAAATTAAAAAAGTTGGTTGCAAGTTTTGAAATCCTTTCTCACTTATTTTGACATGGACTTGACTCAAAGACATGAAAAAAATGATTTTCTATTCAAATGACAGACTCAAAAGGCAAAAATAAAAATATAAAAAAGAAAGAAAAGACAATATTTGTCCCTTCTTTTGAAAATAAAGAAAAGAAAAATTTATCTAAAAATGACATTTAATTCTAATGATTATGCCATGCATTTTAGATTAAGCTGTCTGATCTTTTAATCCAAACTTTCTAACAACTATTGTTGAGTTAATGACCCTGAGTTGCTTCCTTGGGCCAATTGCATTTAAAGACCTCATTCGTCTAGTGGCGCCTTGAAGGGTTTTCGTCAACAAGCGTATCTCATTTTTTTTTCTCAGCTCGCCATTGCCTTATGGTGTCTGTGAGGGTTTTCACCAATGAGACTCTCTTATTTTTATTTCTCTCAAATCAAAGTCGTCTTATGGTGCTCGTGAGGGTTTTCACCGATAAGACTCCCTCATTTTTATCACTCTCAACTTGAGTGTCTGTGAGGATTTTCACCAATGAGACTCTCATTTTCATTTATCTTAGCTTACCATCGTCTTATGGTGCCCGTGAGGGTTTTCACCAATAAGACTCTAATTTTATTTCTCTCAACTTACGATCATCTTATGGTGCCCGAAAGGGTTTTCACCAATAAGGCTCTCTCATTTTTATTTCTCTCTTGATTCCTTATGCTGAGGAAGACGAGTAGTTCCCAAAATGTGTCATCATATCCATAGCATGATTAGCCTTAACATTCTCAAAGATTGATCTAAAGGTCTTTCTTTGGTTGTAACTTGGATTTTGGATAAGGTTAGAAAGAAAAGATGGCATGAGGCCCAAAGGACACTTGAAGTGGGGTAGGACTTACAACTCTTGGAATCGACTCAAACAATGAGGATTCACTCATGCCCCAGTTTCTTTTGACCGGGCAATTCTAAATTGTTTTTTTGGTTTGACCGAGCCTAGAGTAAGGCAGCCTACATATCTCACCCCCAAAAGAGGAGAATCAGGTCACACGTAGTTCCAATAACTTATTCTTTTTCTTGAATCTGATTTCTTTTCCTTTTTTTCATTGACTCTTTTCTCTTGGAGAATTTTTCTGACTCTATTTTTCTTGACATTCTTCTCTTTTATTTCTTTGACACATTTTTGACAATATGAAGTGAAAGATGAAGATCATTTGTGACACTTTAACAACACTAACTTTAACTGAGCATGTGTGCCACATCTCCTTATACACTTGTCAAACATACAACTCCACCTTCGTTGTCCAACACTCACATCGAAGACATGCTTTCGTGGAGCTGATTATCTTTCTGTTTCTCTTGATATAGGGATCATGCATCCACTATTTAACCTAATTGAGATATGTTTATCTGTTGATGACCAATTTATTCTTGTGATTCTCAAAATAATTGCCTTAATTCTGAAAGAAGGCTTCAACTTGGTCACCAAATGTCTCAACACTTTACCAATTTCTCAGATGCCCCTTTTCTAACTTTAACCCTCTGATTCAAAGTTCATGCTTAAACTCGATTTTAAGATCTAACTGAAAATTCCACAAGAATATCATATCACTAGAACCAACATAAAATGTACTATGTAAAGAAAACAAACAAACACATATTTAAAACACAAAGGAAAAAGGGACACTCCATTTAGTTAAAATGAAAGATAGAAAGGTTTGAACATAAATGACAAAGGCACAAAACAAGATAAATACCGAACTACAACCCTGAAATAATACAGATAACAGAAAAGAAAATAAAAAAAACTACCAGACCTCTTCTTATTAGGGAGAGGGGTGACTTCTCAATTGCTCAGCCTGATATCTTAGCCATTGATTTGCATATCAGCATGACTAGAGCTTCCACCACTGTAAGACACATTCCCATCAACAATTAAGTTTTGGATCCCCATGCTTAACTCATTGCTTCCCACATATTATGCAGTACCACGTGCTGGCGAAGAACTCTGTGGGACGATTAAGGTGTCAATGTTTCGCACCACAATTAATTTTTCTTGAATCACTTTCTCTATTTCTCTTTTCAAAGCACGACAATCTTCAATATTATGACCCTGAGCATCAGAATGATATGCACATAGTACATTAGGATTAAAATTTCTTGAATGCGGGTTAGAAGTATATCTAAGGAGAGGAGTGATCATGCCCCATTATAGTAATATCTAGAATAGACTAGCATATAATTCTCCAATTAGCGTAAAACTATTCCTAGGCTTCTGCCTCTTCTTATTGTTTTACTTGGATCGAACATCGGGCCTAGAAGGGATTTGATGTGTTTGTGGAGTTGGAAGGTAACTCTGAGGCATTGGTGCGCTCCATTGTGAGTAAGAAGGGAGTTGAACATATGGTTAGGCACATTATACATGATATGGAGGTGGGGAAATGGAGTATAATAGATTTTGGGAGTGATTATATGGATCTTAGAAATAAACTTGGGATTGAGACTGAGGATAATAACGACGTGGTCTTCTTGGGCATGCCCGTCGTCCAACTACAATAGTAGTTGCATCTTCTTCATTTGTCTTCCCTCCAATTTCCCTTAATTGATTGTAATATTATCCCAAATGTTTCACAAATTCCTCATATCCATATTGCTCCTCAAATTTTGATATCTCAAGGCTTGGAGAAAGGTTAGCACTTGAAGGCATGCCCCAGTTTTTATATGAAACATCTTCTTTACCCGCCAGTCCTAGGGAACTATTTATAGCATTTTCTGCACTCTTTATTTTTCCAACCATTTTATCTGGCTCTTAGGAACACTAGGATTCTTGTTAAGAAATTTTGGTGGTCCAGTTAACTTAAGAGTAGGCTCAGGAGTATAGTAATGATCACCAAGAGTATTGAACGTGGGTCCATCAACAACACAGGGAAGCACAACCATTGGGAGGCTAGCCAATGTAGAATCCTTAGTAGAGGATTGAGCAATGAAATCACAGATGACATGTGATGTTGTGAATGTAGTAGGCTTATGTTGAGGGGCTAGAGAAATTATGGTAGAAGTATTGGGATGATTTTGGCTTGGATTGAATTTTGAGCCATGTTGCAGTGCATCAACAATAGTAGGAAAGTAACTTTGCAATTTTAGTGGAAAATGCGAGGTATTTGTAGGATCAATAGCGGGAAATGGAGGAGGAGGCAACTCACTGGATCAAGCTTGGTGCATTTCCATCATTTGTTTCCTTAGTCTTCTAATCTCTTGCTTTAAACTCTTATTTTCCTGACTCTTTGTTTGATCCATGATGTCACTCTCTATATCCTTTTTGGACATAATTAACCTTTCCTTAGATTTGGTGTGATGTGGAGGACCAACTACAATGACACAATGCCACAAACCAACCACCTTAAACTAACTGAACAAGAGATAACAAATGTGTTAGAGTTCAATACTTTCTCAGAACCTTTTTTTTCCTTTTTGAAAAGATCACCAAACCCAAAAAGGGCGCCTACGTATCTCACTCTCGGGAGAGAAGAATCAGGTGTGCGTAGTTCATGAAGTTTGGCCACAAAAGGGCCAATAAAGCTCTCTTTTTTTCCTTGAAACTTTAGAAGAAAAGGAAGTAATAATGTGTCAAAAGAATTGATGAAAATCTTTTTTGCATTTTTCAGGTTTAAATTCCTATACAAATGAAACCTATAATTACCAAAGAAAAATCTTTTGGATTTTCGATTTTTAATTTCTTACGACAATGAAACTTGAAGCTATTAAAGAAAAATCTTTTTGATTTTATTTTAAAGATATATATGGTAGCTACTCTAAATGAAGAGTATAGAAAATCTTTTGGATTTTTTAAATAAGATCCCCAAACCCGCAATAGGCTGCCTACGTATCTCATTCCAGAGAGAGGAGAATCAAGGGTGCGTAGTTCATCCAGATTGGACAATTAAAGATTAAATAACCGACTGAACCCTGACTTGATAGACATGACCACAAACAGAAGATGCAAAACGTCAATAAAATCTTTTTTAAGTTTTCAATTTGACACTTCACATAATTTGACACCAACAACTATTAAAGAAAATCTTTTTGGTATTTTCGCTATATGAAATGTACAAAACTTCTACCATTATTTTTTGAATTTACCTTTTTTAAAATGCTCCTATTGAAAAAAAATATTTTTGGAGTTTTCGAATTATGAATGCATACTAAAAAATAAAAGAAAAATCTTTTTGATGTTTTTGTTTTTTGAAAAAATGAGTACAAAAGGTAAAACATTTTTTTTATTTTTTGGGATTATGAAAAATAAAAGCCATAAAAACTGTAAACAACTATGAAACACTTTTTTTACTCAATTTTATTTTTTCTCTCTGTTTTTTTCAACATTTTCATACCTACGCACTTTACTTCTAACACATGCTTTCCCAAATTAGTCCGTCAAATGACTACGTCACCCTAAAAAATGCAACATTTAGCACGTAAGGATGCTTGTAAGGTAAGTCTTCTATAAAGGACCAAGTGGGTCCCGCTAGGTTTCTGTATGATCCAGATAAGAATGACCTAAAGACTGGCCTACGCTGGGGTCCACTAACAAGGCTGTTCGGGGGAGCGTATGGTCGATAGTGGCTGCGAAAGCTTTCCACCCACTCCATACGTCTGACATCCCCCCTCCTAAAATAAGAGTGACTCAACTAGAGTTCATGTACACGACGTGTACTCCATAACTTGTTGCGAAAGAAATGACTCAGGTTATGCAAATGATGCTAGATATAAAGCGATGACACACAAAAGAAAACTTTAAACACATAGAAAGTGGACACTCAACAATTATAAAACAAATACAAATGATAACACAAACAATGTTTGTACACCCATAATGTCAAACTAAGCCGATACAACTCTAAAAAATAAGCTCGAACTCTGAAAAGATCCCCAGCAGAGTCGCCAGAGCTGCCACACCCTTTTTTTAAAACTAAAAAGATATGTTTAAGTTCAAAAAGATTTTTATTATTAAGTGACATAAGATGAAAATTTGTTTCGAAAAGGAATCATTTCACAATTAAATTCAGATTTGCCACTTGGAATAAATCTGATGTGCCAAGTCACCTTTGAAAATTCTTTTTCAAAACTGTTTTGACTCTTTAAAACTGATTTGCGAATAAAGATTCTGATTAAGGAATTCTGCTAACCGAGGGGAAGGTATTAGGTACCCCTCGGTTCTGTGGTTCTACCACGGTTGCTTCATGGAGTATATCGGCTAATTTGATACTATGAATGTATAAACCATACAAAAACACACAAAACAATCAATCAAACAAACAAAATAAAATAAATCCAAAAATATAGTGTCCAGTCCAATTTATTACGGATCCAAAATAAAAAGATACTGAAATGTAAACCTGTGCTAACCTACACTAATCATAAACTATGCTCCAATGTTTTACCAGATGCCTCGGGCCTTAATCACAAGCCTCCTTTGTATACACGATACTTTGGGGCATTCCCCAGTGAATAAGTACAATGTGACCTCGGAGCGTTCTCGGCGAGTGAATACATTTGATGAAATGTGATAAAAGTGGAGAAATCATTCAACACAAACATTCACACATTCAATGATATAGAACCCTACGAGTGGCCTACCCAACTTAGTATTTGCCTACTAACTTTGGACTAAAGCATGATACTATCACGTTCAACATTCATGATAAATCAAAATACAACGATTTACTTTCATTAAGATCGATCCCTCCCCAAATTCCATTTTAACACACAAAATTTCCATATAAAATAGTGATCCACCATATTAACATCAAACTTGTGTCACGATCAATTATTCAACAACAAACAACATCAAACATTGACAAATTATCCAAACAAATAGAACCATGATAACAAATCACATCTATAATCACAAAAATTAAAATAAAAGGATACATGAGAGAATTAGACCTCAAATGAGCTTTTCAATTGAAATTGCTCCTTCGGACTAGAACCAATGTCCAAGACCTTGAACGGAACCTCAATAACAAACCCGCCAAACTCGAGCTGAAAATTGCAAAGCAGAGGGATACGAACCAGATTCCAATGGGTTTGGACAAAATTATAGATAAACTATGGTTGATTTAAATGTTTTCGCATTGTTGGAGCTCCGACGAGCTCCAGCGATGACTGAGAACAAAGAATAAATGACGGCAGTTTATTTTCCAGCCAGTTCTTCACTCAAAATCAACCAAAACAGAGTGAGATCTGAATTGCGATGGTACTGGTGAATCTCCGACAAAAGTATCACCGGTGTTAATGTTTGGTCATTAGTTTCGGTTGTTGATGAGCTCCGGCGATATCTGGTCGCCGGAATGGGTTTCTCCTTGCTGTTTCTCTCAATCACCAATCTCTCTCCTTTCTTGCATTCACTGATTTTCCACTATGTGTTGTTGTTACATCTCTTGAATTAATCTTGAGAATAGATCTCAAAAATGGTGGTTCATCATCATCTCCCGTCCAATTTTATGTGTGTATGCGTGAATCTTCCTTGAATGTGAATTGCCTACCTTCTGTATATGAGTGTAGTATGTGGATTTATTGTAGAAGATGAGAGTGATATGTGTATAGGTGGAGATTATGGGTATGATAGCATCTGTGAGTGTTTTGGTGAGTGTCATGTGCTTCTATGTACATCAAAAAAGGAGGAGTATATGTGAGTCTTCCAGGTGAATCTGTGTAAGTGTGAGTATATGTATTTTGCTATATATGGAAAATAGAATCCCCATGAATTCTCTTCTTTGTGTGCCTATATTATTTTTGTTTTTCTTTTTGTCTTTTTGTGAGTTCGTTAAGGAGGTAGGGACCATGTGGGTAGGGTAGGGGTGTGGGGTATATGGGGTTAGGTGTGAGGTGGATGGGTTTTTATTTTTGTTAGGATGAAGTGTCAAAGTTATTATGGATTTGATTATTTTTTGTTTTTTTTTGGAAAAAATTATGGAATGGGGTGGGGTGTGTGATAAAATAGGGTAAAATGGGGAAAATAATTTTTAGAGTGAAAAAATTATGTGTCTACAATTGTGTGGTTCTTCAAGGTTTAGTGTACCACCATGAATCACTTCATCAAAGAATAGATAAAATAGGAAAAAATTGCAAGTTCTATTTCTTTTGCTTGGACTTGCACTTCTATTTGTTCCTATCACCTTAGTATTTGTATGGATAAGGGATAGAAGAGGTAAAAGAGCTCCTCCATAAGCTGAGTTACTGTCTACCATAACAAGAGAAAGAATTTCCTACTATGAACATCTTCAAGAAACTGATGCACTTAGTGAGAGTAATTTGATTGGTTCTGGAAGTTTTAGCTCTGTGTACAAAGGCACTCTCAAAACTAGGACTCTGATTGCAGTTAAAGTGTTTAATTTGAAATTGGAAGCGACATTCAAGAGTTTGATACAGAATGTGAAATTTTTCGTGGCCTTCATCATAGTAATCTCGTTAAAGTCATCACTAGTTATTCTAATCTCAATTTTAAGACTTTAGAGCTCGAGTATATGCCTAATGAGAGTCTTGAGAAGTATTTGTATTCACACAACTACTTCTTAGACATTATGCATAGACTAAGAATTATGATAGATGTGGTATATGCGTTAGAATATCTCCATCATGGGTGCTCGTTGCCCATGATTCACTGTGATCTGAAGCTTAGTAATGTCTTGCTCGGTGAGGATATGGTTGCTCACCTAAGTGAATTTGGTATTTCAAAACTGCTTGGTGATACAAGTATGATCATGACCATGGAAACTTTTTGAGCTTTTTTGAAGACCACTTAAAGGAGTGCACAAGCCCAAGTGGAAAGGAGGCCCAAAGCCATCATTTTGGTACACTTAAGGGGGTTTTTGGAGCCCATTTATGGGAGGGATCTTTTGTCATTTCTCTATTTGTTTGTAATGTTGTATAAATATAACAATGTAGGTTTTATTTACTTAGTTTATGTTTGAGATTGTAAGAACACTCCTCTTGTGGGAGAGAGCTCCTAAACCGAAATTAGGGTATAGCATAAGGGTGGATTCTCTTATGTGTTGCAAGCTTGATACCTTGGTTCTAGAAAGGTGAACTCCCCGTTGTGTCATTGTAAGATTTAGATGTGTGTTGAGTGTGGTGTTAAGGGTCCAAGAGTTACCATTCTTGGGTTCTTAAGATTACAACTTCATTGTGTCTAACTATCTATCTTTATTTCTTGTTCTAGTTTCGGATTTCCCTTGTATTGTTGTAAAACCCATAGGTTCTTGTTGTTGTAGCCTTGTTTTTCTTCATTGTATTGTACTAATATACCTATTTGGATGGCTGTTTTGAGGTGTTAACACTCGTTGTTCTCGCTATTCTTGTTATAAGTAGCGAATCCCAGAGTGGTCACCAAAATAGTCTCGAGTTTCCTCAACTTGTGGACTATTTTAGTGTATGTTTTCTTTTGTTCTTGGTCATCCTTGTATCATTTGGTATCAGATCCGAGTTTGATTTCATTTCTACGAAGTCAATCTTAGGATTGTTACTTAGAAAATAAAAAAAAGGTTGAAAACAGAAAAAAAAAAATCCAGAAAAGTTGAAATCTATCCATCTTGTTCTTGGCCGAGATTTGTGTTTGTGTGTATAGATCTTGGTAGTAATTTGTTTGTTTAGAGTGTTTCAAGTGTTGGTTTCTATCTCACCAACACTAAAAGTGTCTGAATCTAAGCTTGAACTTGAATTTGTTGAAGTTGTTGATGTGAACCATGGTTGGTGTTGTTGTTCTATCCTTGGCCTTGTTGTTGTGGACTTGTTGAATTATTGGAGAATTGTTGTTGGATGTTTTTGATGTTGTTGTTGTGTTCTTGGATTTCTTCACCACATTCATCATCTTGTTAAGCTTTAAATTGCAAAATAGATCTAAAAAGGTGAAAGACAAATTTGTAGTACTTGTTGGTGAAAGTTTTGTTCACATCACTTCAAAGACTTTAACAACTATTTACCAACAACTTTACATAATTCAAGGACCCATGTTATAAGGAGGAATACAAGAAAGTCCAAGTCTTGTTTTGAATTTGAAAAAGAAGCTCCAAGACTACAATTTCCTCTATCAACCAAATCCACCAAGTCCAAATTGTGAAATGGTCAAGACTTGAAATTGGCAAGTAAGTTTTTGACAAACCCGAGGCCAATATTGTACTGCCACATCATCAAATCACTGTTCACATGACCATTTTAAGCTCAAAATCTGATCTTCTAGTTTCGTTTTTGTTGATTCCATTACTAACTTACAAGCTAGTACTAGATTGTAAGTTAGTTTTGTAGCCGTTCTTCGTGTTTACGATACTTCGTGTGTCCTTTTGTTATTGTTTCCTTGAGTCATTGTAGAGATTTGGTTCACCTCTCAAGCACAGAATACAATCAATCTTGCCACACTTGTGTGATTGAGTGAAGAAACCTGAGAGGCGAAAAAAAACTAACAAAAGAGTGTGAGGACCTTTATTTTACAACTAACTCATTTATTGTTTTGTAGGTGTTTTTCTTAGGTACATTGCAATGGAGGGAATAACCTCCCAAACCATTGGCAACAATTATACCAATATCCTCATGGCTTCTATTTAAGGCCTCAACCGCACTTTGAAAAGAATGCAAGTGAGTCTTGGGAAGTTAGAAACGGATGTAACATCATTGAAAGGGGATGTATCTACTATGAGTGGGAGATTGGAACGAGTGGAAAGCCAAAGGAGACGCTCCTCTACTCCTCAATACTATCATGTATCCTCGAGTGGACGTGATCAAAACAATTTTTATACCATCTCCCCCAAAATGTTACACCAAATGATCAATCCACCAAGACAACCACCCAATGCTTTCCAAAGCCGAGAGTTTGATAGACCAACCTACCCTCCACTTCACCAAGTCCAACAAGAAGCATTTGGAACCCAAATACCAACACCAAACCCAAGCCCTCCAATCAACCAAAGGCCTTACATTCCAATTCAAACTCCATTAGACCAAAGAACTTATTTTTCACCCAATCCAAACCCACCTAACCTGAACCAACCAAACTGTGTGGAAGGATATGGTGGGGAAGAACGACATAGAGGTTATGGAGTCTATGGTAATGATTAGTTGAGGGAATAAAGAATGAGGGATAGACATGGTGAGCTAGGCCGAGAGGTGAGGGAAGGCCACCAAAACCGAGACTTGGGCATAAACTCCATCAATGTTATTCTCCCAATCTTCAAGGGTGAGAGTAATCCCTAAGAATATCTTGCTTGGGAGTCTTCGTGTGACAAGATATTCCAACTCAATGACCTCACTGAGGAAAAGAAGAGTTGCTATGTGATAGCTTATTTTGAGGGGTATGCTAATACGTGGTGGAAGTATGTTAAGTTGTTTGAAAATAAGATGATCGGGGGACAACCTCTTCCTTGGTTAAGGTTGAAGAACCTTATGCGGCAAAGTTACTTGACCGAGACTTATAGGGATGAGCTCCTTGCTAAATTTTATAATTTGAGGCAAGGGAACAAGAGTGCCATGGCTTACTACGATGAATTTTAACAATTGATGTTGAAACTTGACCACCGGGGAGAGAAAGTAATTCATGATATTATGCACTTCAAGGTTGGGTTAAACAAGGACATCTCCACTCGCATGATGCTTCACAAATTCGACACCATAGAGGGCATCTTCCAAGCGGCTTTAGAGGTGGAGAGGGAGCTCAAAGAGAACTCTTTCATGGATTACCAACCCAAGATCCCCAAGGATGTCCAAAAATAACCTCCAAGGTATGAAGGTAAATTGAATTCTACTTCCAATCCCAAGGGGTTTCAATGCTTCAAGTGTCAAGGGTGGGGGCACAAGACTAGTGAGTGTCCAAATCGGAGGAATGTGATCCTAAGGGAAGGAAAGTTATACTACCTAGGAGAGGAAGTGGTGATTGAATTGGATAAGGTTGATGGAAATCCTCAAGATGGAGAGCACGAAGAGGTTGGGATTCAAGTTGAGGAGGAAGTAGAATATGCGTGGCCGTGTGAGATACCTCTCTAAAAGAGGTGAGGTCATGAATTTGTGGTCAAATTCCTCTCAAAATGGAGAGGATGATACAAGTATGATCACAACCATGGAAACTTTTTGAGCATTTTTAAAGACCACTTAAAGGAGTGCACAAGCCCAAGTGTAAAGGAGTCCTAAAGCCATCCTTTTGGTACACTTAAGGGGGATTTTGGAGCCCATTTATGGGAGGGCTCTTTTGTCATTTCTCTATTTGTTTGTAATGTTGTATAAATAGAACAATGTAGGTTTTATTTACTTAGTTTATGTTTGAGATTGTAAGAACACTCCTCTTGTGAGAGAGAGCTACAAAACCAAAATTAGGGCATAACATAAGGGTGGATTCTCTTGTGTGTTGCAAGCTTGATACCTTGGTGCTAGAGAGGTGAACGCCCTCTTGCGTCATTGTAAGAGTTAGGTGAGTGTTTAGTGTGGTGTTAAGGGTCCAAGAGTTACTATTCTTAGGTTCTTAAGATTACAACTTAATTGTGTCTAACTATCTATCTTTGTTTCTTGTTCTAGTTTCGGATTTCCCTTGTATTGTTGTAAAACCCGTAGGTTCTAGTTGTTGTAGCCTTGTTATTATTCATTGTATTGTGCTAATATAACTTGTTGGTTGGCTTTTTTGAGGTGTTAACACTCGTTGTTTTCTCTATTCTTGTTATAAGTAGCGAATCCCAGAGTGGTCACCAAAATAGTCTCGGGTTTCCTCAACTTGTGGACTGTTTTGGTGTATGTTTTCTTGTATTCTTGGTCATTCTTGTATCACTTGGTGACAATGAGAGTGATTTTTACACTAAAACCTTAGCAACATTGGGGTATATTGCACCGGGTAAGTCTCTTAATTTTGCTGATTTTCTTTTCTCTTTTTCCCACCTAGAATGTATATTGCATCTCTTATTAATTGTTTGGCTGTAGAGTATGGACTGGATGGATTGGTGTCAACAAAATGTGATATCTATAGTTACGGGATCATGTTTCTCAAAACGTTTACAAGGAGAAAACCTAATGAGTTTGAGGGAGATCTTAGCTTGAAGCAATGGGTGAGTTATTCACTTCCAGAGGCAGTAATGGACATCGTAGATGTCAACTTGGTAACACCAATGAGTAATCGCTTTCATAAGGAGCTAGGTGTTATGGCATCAATTATGAAATTGGCATTAGATTGTTGTGCTGAATCTCCGGCATTAAGGAGAAACATGAAAGATGTTGTTGGGATGCTACAAAAGACCAAGATTCAACTTCTTGCATGTTGAGCATATTGCTGAATCTGTTGTTCAAATCATTTGTTTGTTGCAAACTTTTGCTTAATTGTTGGATTCCTGTAAAGATGGTTTTTTCTTTTTTGTTTTAGCACTTGATTTGTGCATGATTCTATTGCAATAAATCTAAATTGATCTAGAGACGGAATGAACATCTCAAGGACAAGTAGGAGTGTGCCATATTCCAGTTTCTGCTTCTTCTCCAGTTATGTTTGTCCCTCATTGTCCAACAGTTATGTTTGTCCCTCATTGTCCAAATTACCGACAAAATGTCTTTAGCACATGATTTGCAGGAGCCTGCTCATCCGGACTTTACATCGTGCAGCCTTTTGACAGAACGTCTCACAAGAGAGCTCCGGGGAGGGTAGAGTATATGCAGATCTTGAGATGTTGTTTCTGATAGACCCTCTCCTTAATATTTAGTTTACCGCTGGTTGTGCTTCCTCGTATTCTAACGCTGTGCCTCCTTCTTTGTCAAGTTTTCGAACATCAAAGACGTGTTGGGTATTAGTATAGAGGGGCATTGAAGTCTCAAAAAATACTAGTAATAATATTACATTCAAATTTAGAGTTCTACCGAACCTTCAAAGTGTAAATACTAAATGGAAAGAATATATCAAGACTAGAAATAACAAGAAATCTTTTCTGTCCACCTCGGGTAGCCTGAATATGCTTCTCTCAAAGTAGACTAAATACCTATTTACTCGAGCATGAGACATTATATGGACAATAAAACAAAATAAACTTCCTAAATCACTTGGGCACAACAGATGTTGAACCCATGAGACATAGCAGAGACACTAACAATTTGCACCACGCTCATTTGGTCAGTAAATCATGTGGTCGGCTGCACATTCATTTCACACAGATTTATCATCTATCAGTAGCAAAATTTCAAACCTTTCCACCACATACGTGAATTAATATGGATATTGTGGTAAAAAAAAAACTCATATTAATCATTGCTTCTTAAGGGGCGTGGAAAGTCTAAAGTGAACAAGTAAAAATTAATGGAGCGAGTAACATCTATTTTGCAGGGCAAGACTTTTAGAGAACTGTATCTTGGGGCATAACTTTTGTCACTGAATCTATGCCTTGGAGCATAACTCCTATCGCTAAAGTTCTGCCTTGGGGCATAACTTGTGTCACTGAATTTATGCGTAGCTAATTTTTTTGCCTTGTGTTTTTTCTTTTTGTTTTTCGCTATCAAGGGCATTTTCGGCCATTTTTTGTAAACTTAAAATGCTAAAAGAAAAAAGTTAAATATCACCCCAAACTAGTTCATGTGCAGATGACCCCTTGGAGGTTGGTTATGTTGGGTTGAGCTAAAATCAGTCAACATGAAATTATATTGTGGCTCAATCCTTAAAATTTTGAGTAAATTGGACAGGTCATCAACTTCTGGATCATATTTGACACCCCGAAATGTATCTATACAAAAATTATTAACTACTTGGTTTGCTCCTAAAATTTTATTCTTAGCTTGATGAGAGCAGGTAATGTGGAGCAGCATTGGAAAAATCAACCATTAGGAAAATGTGTAACCATTTTGAAGTATCTACTTCCAAGAAATTGTACACCATATCACGAGCACTAACTGTACATTTGATTGTAAAATTATTGGACTACACCTTTCCAAGTCAAGCACTAATATATTTCTTTCTTGGTCGGCCACTCAATTTTTTTTTGGAAGTGGTCAGAGTTGAGGCGCTGTTTAAGGAAAAAGTATCTGGATTATCATGCTAATAGTGATCGACGAACATGTTATTTCTTTTTTTGCTATATTTATAGTGTTAATTCAGCTTCTTGGTAGATCTGGACATATATTATTATCAAATTTTATTTCCTCATTTTTTACTAGATATTTTGCTATATAATTTTCTTTTTGTCCTGTATTTAAGAGTATTAAATATTTCTTTTCATTTATTGTTCCTATTGTGTAATATTGGTTTAAATTAACTATTGAACTTGTTTCATAACTTGTTCTTTTTTATGAACTTGATGATTCTGTTTTTTCATAAGCTATTCTTTTTGTTGTATTTATTCTATCATTTATTATTTCTAAATCTTCTTCTATGTCTATATTTTTGTAACTATAATCATTATTATCAATTGATTTTACGAATTGCTCAAAAGGACTTTCTATTTATATTTTATTAATTTTATTTTTTCCTATTATTTTGTGTTTTGTAGTTAATACATATAGATTTTTACATCTTGCTGTAAATATTTTACTTCCTAGGGTTAGTTCAATTCCTGATATTTTTCAATATAATACTAATGATTTATCTATATTTTTATTTGTTATTGCTACTGATTAATTTGCACTTATTATAAATTTAAATTTTTGGTATATTAAATTTCCTTTTATTGCAGTTATTATACTTTTTTCTATAGGTCTTATAATCCTATCATCTGCTAAATATAGTTCTATTGGTGTATCTATTCCTTCTCTAAAACATGCTTTTATCAATATCTCTGTACCTCCAAAGTGTACATATTTTATTGGGTCTCTACTTTTTATATCGTTTATTTCTTTATTTATTATCCTTTTTGTTACTAGTGGTATACTAGCTTTACCTTTTGCATATCTGCAGTCTATTACATGTTCTTTTTGGCTTACTACATAATATTCTTTCTTTTTCCTAGTAAATATATTTTTTATTGTTGGTATTTTAAATATTTTTTCTACACTTAAGTATAACTCTTTTCCTTTTATTTCATCAAATATATTATTATCAAATATTATTTTTTGATTTGTTCCTTCGTCATTTAAATATTCATCTTTTGTTATTATTTTTATATCTTCTTCAGTCATTTAATTCGTCTAATTCACTATCCATTTCATTATTTGTTTCATTCTCTGAAATTTCATATATACTGTCTTCACTTTCTAATTCGTAATTTATATAATCTATCTGCATATATTCTGTATTTTTTATTTTTATTTCTGATATTTGTTTATTTTTTGGGTTTTTAGGTAATTTACAATCACTAGTTAAATGTCCTAATTTTTCGCAATTATAACAAGTACATTCTTTTATAGATTTCTTTTTCCTATATGGTCTTTTATGTATATAATTTTTTACATAATATATTTTTCTTGGTTTCTTATACTTATATTTTAATTTTTTGTATTTCTTATATTTCTTATGTCTTTTTCTTTTCTTATAATATCTTTCTTCGCATCCAAATTGAGGTGTTATTTTATCTTTGCAACATGCTAAATTTCTTATTAATATTTTTTTCCATTTTTATTTCTTCTCTATATTTTTCACATAGGTTTCTATACTATTGTTGTAAAAATTTTATTCTTGCTCCTAGAGTATCTACTATTTTTGCTTCATCCCAATTTTTTATTATTTTTGAACTAAATGGTTCAGGTAATTTACTAAAATATAAATTTCTTATTTCTTTACTTTCTTCTGTATTATATGCTCCTTTATAATAATATTCTTTAAATGCGCAAGTATATTCATCTATGTAGCACATATTACATATTGCTAATTTTAACATTAAATTCCTATTTGTATCTTTCTCTTCATTTTGTTCTTCTTCTGTTGTTGTCATGCTACTAAATTCGTCTTTTATAGCTGTTTCATATTTTTTTAATAATTCTATAGGTGTTAATTTAGTTGTAGTTGTTGATGATGTTCCTTCTGTGGGTTTGCCAGTTCTTAATACTCTTTTACTATTTTCAGTTAGATTTAAAAACCATAATTTCACTGTTCCTATTGGTGTTCTTTCTATATATTCTGGTGCATCTATTACATTTATATTATTATCTAATAATTGTTTTATCATATATCCTATCCATAATTGTATTATTTTTTCTGTATCTATTCCACAATCTAAGTCTAAAAAGTTATAATTTTTATTAACTATTTTTTTTTGTGTCCATTTGTCATATTCATTCTTTAGATTATAACTTTTAAACTTATTCTTATAATATGTAGGTTTTCTTATTTCTGATGTTCTAGGTATTATATTTCCATCTTCTTTTTTATCAAGAGTGTTTATTTCCGTGTTTATATTTTCTAAGTTTTCTTCATTAATTACTTCTTGTTTTTCATTGATTCCTAAATTTTTTGTATTTGTTAACATTTCTGTATACGTTTCACTATCTTCCGAATCATAATTATCTGTTTCTTCTACATCTATTGTATTAATTTCTAATTCCTTGGTTTCTATTTCTTTATTGTCTATTTCTAATTTTTCTTTAAATTGATTTATCTCATTTAATAATTTTTGTTCTTTATCTTTTTCTTCTTTTTCTTTCTGTCTTTTTTCATACAGATCTTTTAGCATTTGTAGTTCTTTTTCTAATTCAGCAATCCTACTATTTTTAGTTTCTTCTATTTTTCGTATTTCTTCTGTAGTTTGTTGTTTTATTTTTTCTATTTCCTTTTTTCTATTTATTTCTTCGTTTTCTTTTTCTATTCTCACCATAGCTGTCAATTTATCTTCTAATTTTAATTCTTCTTTTTCTAACATTAAATATAAATGTTCACCTATTTTCTTATACCTTCTACCTAAATTATAAAATACTATTTTTATTTTTAATCCTTCGTGATTTTCATTTATTTTTGGTCTATTATAAATTCTTCTTTGTTCATTTTTTATTTAATTGTTAATAGATCATGTTGGTATGTATATTCTAGACTATCTATTGTTGATTCTAAATTTGATATTTCTTCTTTTTGTGCATTTATTGAGTTTTTACTAACTCCGATAATTATATTATAGTGTAGTCTTTCTATCCTTATTTTTAATTTTTTACGTTTTTCAGATATTATTTGCTTTAATTCTTTATATTTAGTTTTATTAAATAAATCATAATTAATAAATTAATCAAGTAAATCCATATATATACGACTTTCGTATTTTTTAAATAACAAAGCTCTGATACCAATTGTTGGGGGTGCAGATTAGGCGCGGTAACTTTACTAGAAAATAAATAGTTATTTTGTAGGGGGGTGCGGATTAGGCACGGTAACTTTACTAGAAAATAAATAGTTATTAGGTAATAAGTATTTATTTTTATATAATGTATTTTGTGAATATTATCGATTGAAATATTTTTCATTTTTATCTTCTTGACTTAAGATGTTTTATTAATTCATATTCTAAAGTAGATATTATCGTAATTAAATTATCTAGTATTCTAGGATCCTCGTTAGTACTATGTAATCTTTTGTATTCTTGGTATAAACTATATAGTTGGGTTTCGATTTCTTTTAATGATTTATTCTTTTCGTAAGATGTATCCACTAATTTATTTAATTGTTAAATGCTTTGTAGTAATATTCATTAACTGTTTTTCTTCGTTCTTGTATTTTTTATTTTAATATATTTTATTAATATATTCAATTTTACTGATATTCATATTTTGGGGGGTGATTAAATGGTAGTTGATTAAATGCTTTGCTATAATATTCTTTAGCTTTTTCTCTTAGTTTTTGTAAGTCTTCTATATTATTTTTAAGATATTCTAAATATTCTATATCTTTTGTTTTAAAATATTCAATTAAATTCGTTTTTATAAGGTTTTCTGTTAATCTTATTTCTTCCATTTCTTGTTTCCAGTATTTTAGATATTCGTAGTTTATCATTTTATTCTTCTAAAGTAAATGTATAATAATCTATTCTACTTGTACTATATTTAATATCTTGTTTGAGGTTATTAATACTACTAACTATTTTTTCTTGTTCTCTTCTTAATGAATTTTTTAAACTATCTAAGTTTTTATCTTTGCTTTTTTTCTAAATTTTTCAAGGTTTCGTCTATTCATTTTAATTTTTCAATTAGATTTTCCATTATTTCTCCAATTTGTTTTCTATAATTAATTTCTTTTTGTAGGTCTTCTTGGTTTTCTCTAATTTTCTTAATATATTCTGACATTTTTAGTCTGTATAATATCCATCTAAATCTAAATAGTATTGATGTTCATAATATATGCGTAAATTTTCTATACTGTTTAATAATTCTTCCTCTTCATAATCTTGTAATTTTTTCCATATTATTTTTTTTATGCCTATGATTTCTATATCTCTAAGTATATATAAAACAAGTATTTTAATATTATCTGTCATTTAAGCTTGATTAAATGCTTTTTCATAATATTTATCAGTTGTTTGTTTTAGTCTAAGTAGTTCTTGTATATTTTTATTAAAGAATTCTATATGTTTTATATCTTTAGTTTTCATGTATTTGTCTAAATTTACTTTCATCTGTTTTTCTACTAACTGCATGTTTCTCATATCTTTTTCCCAAAATTCTAGATATATGTAATTTATCATGGTTGGTGTGTACGTAAGTATTTGTAAGAATAGTTACGTAGGTATGGTATGTAATTTATTCTAGTCATATAATATTTACCAAATGTTTTTTCTAATATGATTTTTCTTATTTCTACTACTTCTATATCCTTAAGTGTATACAAAATAAGTATTTTAAATTTATCTACCATTTCATCAGATAAATAATTATTCATTTTTCATAAAATTGCTATTTTCAAAATATTCCCTTCAATCATACACATAACAAAATATGATCATATTAGATTACTATATACTAGATCATTCTTAAATAACATGTTCGTCGGTCACTATTAGCATGGTAATCCAGATACTTTGTCATTCTTACATTTAATGAGATAGGCAGATTCTAGATTAAAATTTTATGAATTTAATTTTTAAAGATTCTTGTATTGAACCTATTGTATTTTTAAAACTATGAGTTAGAATTTACTTTTGGAGAAGAATTTAATAAATTTTTATACATAAATTTATCTCTGCATTAAAAATACTAGATTCAGATAAATTTAATATCTCTGTGATGCATCCACCACTAACAAAAGAAATCATTTTTGCTTTTCATGATAGAGAGTTTTAATAAAAAATATGCACAATTGATTTTTGCAAAAGTTGTGATTATTACGTAACTCGCCCCAATACATGCCCCACATAAGAGAAAAATTCAACTATGACATGAGCCAGTAATCTTTTGGATCCACTAATTTTAGCTCAGAATTTGTAATGGGAATGGCATATATGAGTCATATTTTTAAATACAGTCACATAAATGAGTCAAACTTTTAACGAACAACATGAATGAGTCATTTTTAATAAGGGATTGAATGACATATTTAAGTCTTTTTCCTGTAATAATTTTGAATTTGCTTTGAAATGTGAGAATTTGAAGAGTTGGATGTATCTATATTATACTTATGATCTAATAACGTGACATAAATCTTTGGCCCATTGTATTTTCTTACTGTTTAGTGTTGTAATTATTTTTGATGAAAACTATTTTCCTCTTTAGTTGTTGGCAGTACTCAAGTCTTTTACTTAGTGACCATTACTCTTCCGCTCACGTCTCCAGCGGTGGCTTAACATTTTAAATAATCAAATATCAGTTATATCTTGTAAGCAAGTTTTAGTAGGCGTTTGTCCATGAAAATTAAAAAAAATTCAAGTTGGAGTTGTGTTTGACCATGAAAATAGATTGAAGTTCTTTTTTATTTTTTGTGAGAGAAGTTGAAATTGTTCTCATGTATTATGATTCTTTTGCTACAAATTTTATGATTGAGTAGTGGCAACCTTTTGTTTATACTCTTGGCTTGGAGTTCTTTTTGCGACTCAACTAATTCTACCTTGATAGATGATATAAGTGTAGTTCAGATTATAGTGCATTTGTTAGGTGAAACTATACTTTGAGAAAATACTGTTCTTAATGAATTGCTTTTCTTTTGTTATCCTAAATTATTATTTATAGTTTGTACGAGCTGATTATTTAGTTCCATATAATTTAAATTTTGAATTTGTGTCAAGATTGTCTATGTGTCAACACAAGTCCTGTAGGATGCTACAACGTACATCCAATTCACAAATTCTATTTCGAAAATTTACTCATATCCACCATCCTTTCCGTCCTTCTATATTTTGCTGTTTAATTTTGTAATCACAATTTCTAATGTGATATAACTTATTAATATTCGAATTCAATAAGACGGGTTACATGCACAACACACATACCCAAAGGCTATATTTAAAATGTTATGCAAAACCGTTTTAAAAAAAACACACATTTTTACTTTAAACTTAAAAGAGCTTTGAATGAAAAGTATCCTAAAAAGGAGATAACATTGCTATTTGAAGTCTCTAAACAACAACGTATTATCCATAACAAGTTCCTTCCAATTTATGCAACTATAGAGAAAGCATTCGCCTCTTTTCTCTTAACATCCTTGTTGCTTCACTATGTTATGGCTAGTTCAGCCATGACCAAAACCAACAATACTATTGATAAATTGGCTCTCTTTTCTCTGAAATTCCAAATCGTTTCGAATCCCTTTCATTTCTTGGATGAAAGTTGGTCTCTCGATATGTCCGTCTACCATTGGATTAGAGTCACTGTGGCTCTCTCCACCTGAGAGTCTTCTCTTTTTGAAGCTTCCCATGAGGATAAAATATGAATCCACAGATTTTCTCTTTGTTGTTTAAAATGTATTCTTCGGACAGGCCATCGGATAAAAGGGTGTCCTTGAATCTTTCCAAGTGATCTTGGAAACCTCTCATTTCTTGTTTCTCTAGACTTGGGAAGCAACAAGTTCCATGGAAATTTGCCTTAAGAAATGGCACACTGGCGTCGACTTAAGTTTCTTGATTTAAGTTTCAACAGCTTCAGAGGGGAGGTTTCTTCTTGGTTTGGGTTTTTACACCAACTTCAATTTCGAAATCTTAGGAACAATAGTTTCATGGGTTCACTCCTCTCTTCATTTTCTAATATTTCAAAGCTTAAAACTTTGGATTTGGCATTCAATTCCTTAGATGGTCAAATCTCGAAGGAGATTGGGAGTGTTGAATGTTGAAAGTGGGAAATATCCCACACCGGTTGGGAAAGAAATTGGGGGGTGTTCCTACCTATAAAAGAAATCCAAATGTTTTAGTTTTAAACACACAACTCACAATTGCCTTCTCATCTTCTTAAGGCATTTTGAGTATTCTCTCTCTTTTGTAATATGTCACTTGTATCTTTGGAGTGAAATTTTTTACCGAACCTCGTAAATTCAGTGTTCTTTTTATTTTTTCTCTTTTACTACTTTTAGCGACTTTTATTTTGGGGTAGTAGTTGTGCAATAACTGCACTCTACCCAGTTCGCTTTCGTAACAATTGGTATCAGAGCCAGGTTTCTGTCTAAGTATGCTCTGTGGTTGCAGCATAGCCCAATCTTCCACATCAGAAAGAATATTTTCTTGGGTCTGTATTGTCAAGATTTTTTTTTAGTATGCTCTTTGGTTGCAACGTAGTCTGATCTTCCACACCAGAAAAGAATTATCTTGATTTGTGTGAAGCCAACTATTAAGTAGTATTTATAGAATAAAATGGGAGAGGGAAATCAAGAAGTATCCAGCACATGACAAAAGGGTCCACATCTGGTGTCAATAACACGTCATTGGTATCTTCGCGTATGCCAAGAATTCAGACAAATGCAAAATTTACAGTTGAAATTTTTGACGGAACAGAACACTTTGGGATGTGGAGATGCGAGGTCGAAGATGTCTATTTTCAAAAAGGATTAGATCTTGCCCTAGAAGAAGAGAAACCAGAAAATAGTGGAGATTCAGATTGGAAATACATCAACCGTGTTGCTTGTGGTACTATTCCGTCCTTCCTTGGAAGAGAACAGAAGTATCCATTCACAAAGGAAACTTCTGCAAGTAAATTGTGGAGGGCATTGGAGGATAAATTTTTGAAGAAAAATATTCAGAATAAACTTTTTCTGAAGAAAAAAATATTTCACTTCACCTATGTTCTTGGTACCACAATAAATGATCATATCACCTAGTTCAATAAATTAGTTACAGATTTGCAAAATATGGATGTAAATTTTATTGATGGTGATCTAGCATTGATGTTGTTGGGGTCACTTCTCGATGAGTACGAGCACCTTGAAACTACTCTACTTCATGGGAGGGATGAAATTTCTCTGAATGAAGTTTGTTCAGCTTTGTACAACTATGAACAAAGAAAGAAAGAGAAACAGAAGAGCAGAGAAGGAGAAACATTAGTAACGAGAGGCCGTTCTCAAGATCAAACGAGAACAAAGAAGGAAAGATCCAAGTCGAAGTCCAGACCTAGCAAAGATGAATGCGCCTTTTATCAAGAAAAAAGGCACTGAAAGAAGGACTATCCAAAGTCGAAGAATAAGGCCAAACCTAACAAAGGGAAGACTGTAATTGATTCAAATGTAGCTGATTATGATGACTCATATTTTTCACTGGTTACAGCAGAGTCATCAAAACTGTCAGATGTATGGCTGATGGACTCGGCTTGTAGCTATCATATGTGTCCCAATCAGGTCTGGTTCGTTGATTTTGAAGAAGGAGAAATTGAAGTTATCCACACGGCAAACAACAGTCCTCTTACCGCCTATGGCATTGGTTCAATACGTTTTAGAAACTATGATGGAATGATCATAACACTAACAGATGTTCAATATGTACCGAATTTAAAGAAGAATCTCATTTTTGTGGGAACCCTTGATTCAAAAGGGCTCAAAGTTATTACAGGAAATGCATTGATGAAGATATACTCAGGTTCACTTGTGGTAATGAAGGCTATTCGGAAGAACAATAATTTGTACCATTATCATGGCAGTACAATTATTGGGACAACAACAGTAACATCCAGTGTTGACAAAGAGGCAGAAGCAACCAGGCTATGGCATATGTATTTGTCACACGCTGGAGGCAAATTCTTGAAAATTCTATCAGATCAAGGATTGTTAAAGGGCGTTAAATCTGGAAACTTTGAATTTTGTGAACATTGTGTGAAGGGAAAGCAAACAAGGGTTAAATTTGGTACAGTTATCCATAATAATGAAGGCATTTTGGATTATGTACATTCTGATGTTTGGGGTGCTTCCAAAACACCTTCATTAGGTGGGAAACACTATTTTGTAACCTTTGTTGATGACTTTTCCCAAAGAGTATGGGTGTATACCATGAAAAAAAAGATGAAATGTTGGAATTTTTTGTCAAATGGAAGACGATGATAGAAAATCAAACAGACAGAAAGATCAAGAGTCTTCGCACAGATAATGGAGGTGAATACAAGAATGATCTTTTTAACAAGGTCTGTGGAGATAATGACATCATCAGACACTTCACTGTCAGACATACACCACAATAAAATGGAGTGGCAGAATGCATGAACCAAACTTTGCTGGAGAAGGTACGGTGTATATAGTCCAATGTTGGATTGGGCAAAGAATTCGGGGATGAGACAATAACATATGCATGCCATATTATTAATCATCTACCATCTGCTGCAATTGGTGGGACGACACCATTTGAAAAATGGTATGGAAAACCTGCTATGGATTATGATACTTTACATGTATTGGCTTAACTGCCTACTATCATGTAAAAGAGTCAAAATTGGATCCAAGATCTAAGAAGGCTATCTTTATGGGAATTACTTCTGGAGTCAAATGATATCGCCTATGGTGTCCTGAGACAAGAAAAGTAGTATTCAAAAGAGATGTTACTTTTGATGAATCCGCGATGATGAAAAATGATTAGATGAAGATACAAAAGTAACTGATAGTGCTTCAAAGCAGGTGGAGTTTGAGGGAAAAATTATTTTTCCTCCATAAAAGGCAGATGAATAAGCAAATGATAATTTGGAAGCAGAGCCAGTTGAGACGCAGGTTCCAACTCAAGAACTTGAACAACAACTTGAGTCAATAGCAACCCAAAAACCTAAAAGAACAATAAAGAAGCCTATGCGTCTCATAGAGACGATGGCATGTGTAACCTTAATCATAATTGATGATATTCCTACCACTTATAAAGAAGCTATCCAGAGTTGTGAAGAAAATAAGTGGAAGGTTGCAATGGATGAGGAAATAAAGTCCCTTCATCAGAACAATACATGGAATCTGGACAACCTCCCGGAGGGCAAGAAAGCTATTGGGTGCAAGTGGGTATATGCAAAGAAAGAAGGACTTCCTGACCAAAATGATGTTCGCTACAAAGCAAGATTGGTGGCCAAGGGATATGCTCAGAAGGAAGGAATTGATTACAATGAAGTGTTTTCTCCAGTTGTAAAACATTCTTCCATTAGAATTATGTTGGCTTTGGTAGTGCGGTTGGATTTGGAACTAGTTCAGATGGATGTAAAAATAACATTTTTACATGGTGATTTGGAAGAGGAAATCTACATGACTCAGCCTGAAGGATTCAAAGTTGCAGGGAAAGAAAACATGGTGTGCAAACTTGAAAAATCTTTGTACAGATTGAAACAGTCTCCTAGATAATGGTACAAAAGATTTGACAAGTTTATGTTGCGGCAGAAGTACGTGAGAAGAAAATACGATCATTGTGTGTATTTACGCAAGCTTAAGGATGGTTCCTTTATATATATTCTCCTTTACATTGATGATATGTTGATAACTTCCAAGAATTTGGCAGAAATTGAGAAGCTGAAGGCTCAACTAAGTAAGGAGTTTGAGATGAAGGATTTGGGAGATGCGAAGAAGATTTTTGGCATGGAGATAATAAGGGATAGACATTCAAAGAAACTTTGTTTATCTCAGAAAGAATACTTGAACAGGGTGTTATATCGATTTGGTATGGATGAAAAAACAAAACTAGTTAGCACTCTATTGGCTCCCCATTTTAAGCTTAGTGTTGATATGTCGCCAAAGAATGAAGTTGAAAGAGAATATATGTCAAAGGTACCATATGCAAGTGCTGTTGGTAGCTTGATGTATGCAATGGTTTGAACAAGACCTGACATTTCACAAGTTGTTGGGATTGTGAGCAGATATATGCATAATCCAGGAAGAGAACATTGGCAAGCTGTAAAATGGATTTTGCGGTATATTCGTAATACGTGGATGTTGGGTTAGTATTTGAGCAGAAAGAAAATTTGTGTGTGGTTGGATATTGTGACTCTGATTATGCAGGTTATCTGGACAAACAAAGGTCAACTACTGGTTATGTGTTTACTTTTGCAAAAGCACCAATTAGTTGGAAGTCTACTTTACAGTCAACAGTTGCTTTGTCTACAACTGAGGCAGAGTACATGACTATTACAAAAGCTGTGAAGGATGCAATTTAGCTTTAAGTATTGCTTAAGAAACTTGGTATCAGACAAGAAACTATTACAATATTTTGTGATAGTCAAAGTGCTATTCAATTAGAGAAAAACCAAGTCTATCTTGCAAGAACGAAGAACATTGATGTTCGGTATCACTTCATACGAGAAATAATAGAAAAAGATGGAGTCACAGTGTAGAAAATCAAGACTACAGAGAATCCTACTGATATACTAACTAAAGTAGTGACTGCAATCAAGTCTGGACATTGTTTGGAATTGATCAACATTGTTGAACATTGAAGTTCAAAAGTTGAAGACACAATTGAAATTTGTCATGAAAGAGAATTGAAGATGTGGGATATCCCAAGGTGGAGTTTTGTTGAAAGTGAAAAATATCCCACATCGGTTGGGAAAGAAAATGGGGGGGGGGAGGTCTTCCTCCCTATAAAAGAAACCAAATGTTTTAGTTTTAAACATACCTCTCACAATTGCCTTCTCATCTTCTTAAGGCATTTTGAATATTCTCTCTCTTTTATAATATTTCACTTGTATCTTTGGAGTGGAATAAAATTTGGTCAGTTGTGTCCGAGAACGTAGGTAAAATATTTTTACCGAACCTCGTAAATTTAGTGTTCTTTTTATTTTTCCTCTTTTGCTATTTTTAGCAGCTTTTATTTTGGGTAGTAGTTGTGCAATAATTGTACTCTACCCCGTCTGCTTCCGCAACATTGAAAACCTGAGATATTTAAATTTGTATGCAATAGTCGTATGCCTAGGCTCCATTCCTGCGTCACTCATGAATGCCTCAAGTTTAGAGACTTTGGATTTATCTGGAAATTTACTTCGAGGAAATATTTCAGAAGTGATAGATTTTGTAACCCGAATTCTGTTGATCCGGCCCTGAAAATTTTGTGGTGCGATCCATGTTTGTGATTTTTATTAATGTTTTTGGGCCTAGGATTTATTTGTACGCACGTATTATATAAGTGTGTTTAGTGGGCTATTTCGGGCAGTTTTTATATACACGAAATTAAGACTATCTTCTCCACCTTGTATTCCTCTCCTTCATAGTGAATTTCCTCTGCCTCTACCCGTGGTTTTTCCCGTCAAGGGTTTTCACGTAAATTCTGTGTGATCTTGTTGTTTTCTTTTGTTTGTGGTTTGCTTATTCCTGCTCATTCATAACAAGACGGAATTGACAATCTTCACAATCTGAACTTCTTTTCCATAAAAGATAATTGTCTTACTGGTTCTATACAATTCACAATTTCAATATTTCTAAAATCGAAGTCATTGCATTTACAAATTACAGCTTAACAGGAGATCTTCCCAATGGTTTATGCAGCGGCCTCACAATACTCAAAGAGCTTTATCTATCTTTTAACAAGCTTCATGGTCGTATGCCTACAAGCTTGTCAAATTATTTACAACTTCAAATATTGTCTTTATCAGATAATGAGTTTGATGGACCAATACATAGTGCAATTGGAAGGTTGAGTAACTTGCAGGAATTGTATCTCGGATATAACCATTTCAGAGGTATGTTCCTGCTGCATTAATTATCTTTTGACTGTTAGTAGTATTGAATCCAATTCCTTCTATAAATAATTTATTGCACATGAATTGCAGGGATAATTCCATTAGAACTGGGAAATCTTGGTAATTTGATAGAGTTAGACATGGGGTATAATCAAATTACCGGCTTGGTCCGGATATCAATATTCAATCTCTCCTCATGGCATATCTTTCACTAGGGAAAAACAATCTCAAGGGATCCTTACCACTGGGAATTGGCAACTTAACCAAGATACAATTTTTATATCTTAGCGAAAATAGGTTTACTGGTAGATATTCCAAGTGACAGAAAAAAAAATACAACTTATTGAACTAACTAGTTTAACTTACTAGTATTCACTCATTCTTTTTTATGTGTTTCCAGGTGAAATACATAAAGAGATAAGAAATCTCGTTAAATTAGAGGAACTTCTTCTTGAGATAAATAGTTTTAATGGTTCATTTTCAACAGAGATCTTCAACATATCAGACCTGAAAGTAATTGCTCTTACAAACAATAATCTATCAGGAACCTTTCCACCAAACATGTGTTCTATCTTACCCAACATTGAAAAGCTTTTTCTGAATAACTTAACCAATCTTGGGACTATTCCTCACTCTATCTCCAATTGTTCAAAACTTACTCATCTAGAACTTTCTGAAAACAAACTCACGGGCTTGATTCCCAACTCACTATTTGACTCATCTACAGTACCTAAACATTGAGGAAAACAATTTAACAAGTGACTCATCATTAAGCTTCCCGACTTCCTTAACCAATTGAACAAATTTAACATTTCTTGATATATCTTTCAACCCTCTAAACAACATGCTTCCAGTATCTGTAGGGAATCTTTCCACGACTCTTATAAAGTTTTACGCCGGGAGTTGCAAAATAAAAGGGTGAATTTCAAATGAAGTTGGAAACTTAAGCAACTTAATAGACTTCGACCTTTCTGAAAACAACTTGGTTGGATGGATTCCCACATCAATTGGCTACTTGAGAAACCTGCAGGGCTTGTTCTTGAGTAATAACAAACTTACAGGATCTATCAGAGATGATATATGTAAATTGCAGCACTTGGATGTCATAGACTTGACTCAAAATCAACTTTCAGGTTCTCTTTCTAATTGTTTAGGAAACATTACTTTCCTTGGAGAGATACATCTGAGTTCTAATATAGAACCAAGCTTAGAGAACCTTAAAGATCTAGTGGTTCTTGACTTATCGTCAAACAACATGGTAGGTTCTTTACCTCCAGAAATTGGAAATTTAAAGGTTGTGACACTGATGGATTTGTAAATGAATCAGTTCTCAAATAAAATTCCTAGATAAATTAGAGGATTGCAAAATATAGTGCA
Organism: Capsicum pubescens; assembly: GCA_030864215.1. Taxonomy (NCBI): domain Eukaryota; kingdom Viridiplantae; phylum Streptophyta; class Magnoliopsida; order Solanales; family Solanaceae; genus Capsicum; species Capsicum pubescens. Next base: position 75,498,328 of record CM061538.1, on the reverse strand, counting down.
CCTGGCATTGAAATTCCTAAACCTTCCTAAAAATAATATATCAGGAACCATTCCCAAGTCTTTGGAGAAACTTCAATACCTTAAGTATATCAATGTTTCTGACAACAGATTGTATGGTGAAATACCCTCGGGGGGGTCCTTTCAAGAACTTCTAAAGTGAGTTTTTCATTTACAATGAAGCACTGTGTGGTTCTTCAAGATTTAGTGTCCCGCCATGACTAACTTCATCACAGCACAGATCAAATAAGAAAAGATTGCTAGCTCTATTTCTTTTGCTAGGAATTGCACTTTTGCTTGTTCCTATCACTTTTATGTTTGTATAGGTAAGGTATAGAAGAGGTAAAAGAGCTCCTCAGAAAACTGATTCATTGTCTATCATAACAAGAGGAAGAATTTCATACTATGAATTGCTCCAAGCAACTGATGCACTTAGCGAGAGTAATTTGATTGGTTCTGGGTGTTTTGGATCTGTTTACAAAGGCGTTCTCAGAAGTGGAACTGCCATTGTAGTTAAAGTGTTCAATCTGCAAGTGGATGCATCGTTTAGGAGTTTTGATACAGAATGTGAAGTTTTGCAGCCTTCTCCATAGGAATCTCGTAAAAGTCATTACTAGTTGTTCCAACCTTGATTTTAAGGCTTTAGTGATCGAGTATATGCCTAACGGGAGTCTTGAGAAGTATTTGTATTCACACAACTACTTCTTAGACATCATCAAGAGACTAAGCATTATGATAGATGTGGCATGTGCGTTAGAATATCTCTATCATGGGTGCTCGCTTCCCGTGATTCACTGTGATCTGAAGCCTAGTAATGCCTTGCTCAATGAGGATATGGTTTCTCACCTAAGCGACTTTGGTATTTCAAAGTTACTTGGTGACGATGAGAGTGATTTATACACTAAAACCCTAGCAACATTGGGGTATATTGCACTGGATAAGTCTATTAGTTTTGCTGATTTTCTTTTCTCTTTTTCCCACCTAGAATGTATATTGCATCTCTATATTAATTTTTTTGACTGTAGAGTATGGATTGGATGGATTGGTTTCAACAAAATGTGATGTCTATAGTTACAGGATCATGTTGCTTGAAACTTTTACCCATAGAAAACCAAATGAGTATGAGGGAGATCTTAGCTTGAAGCAATAGGTGAGTTATTCACTTCCAGAGGCAGTAATGGACGTCATAGATGCTAGCTTGGTAACACCAATGGGTAATCACTTACAGAAGAATCTAGATTATGTGGCATCAATCATGAAAGTTGCATTAGATTGTTGTGCTGAATCTCCAGCTAGAAGCACAAACATGCAAGATGTTGTAGGGATGCTACAGAAGACCAAGATTCAACTTCTTGAATGTTGAGCATGTTCTCGGAATCTCTTGTTCCAAATCACTTGTTTATTGCAAATGTTTGCTAAATTTTTGGATTCATGTGAAGATTGCTTCTTCTCTTTTTTCTTTCGCACTTGATTTTTGCTTGATTTTGTTTTCAGAAATGCTAGTTGGTTGCAATAAATCTTTACTATTTCCTCTTAATATTAATGTTGCAAAATGATGGAACATAATCAACAACAATTATAAGAGCAACTGTTTAGATATAGAGAATACAGAGTTCAAAATCCAACAAGTGACTAGTACTTTCAACGAACTCCAAATATAACATCTGGTTTTTACTTTTATCAGAAACAATGGAACTCCAAATGGAACCACTCAGCACTGTGATTCTGCAAGGATTTTGTCCAGCGATGGAAATGCCCATGATGAAGGAGAGTAAGGGAAGTTTCTTGCAGCTATTTTACCGGAGATGGAAATTCTGGAAATGTACAAGATAACGTCATGTAGCTAGTTTCATGACAAGTGTTTGCACGAGTACTAATTCAGTAAAGATGGTTTCCCATACATTTTGCTTCTCTAAGACAAGTTCTGTAACGACCCTACAAATTATTTTATAAATTTGTCTTGTTTTAACCCACCTCATAATTTTTAGAAATTATTTTATAGTAATAGGCCAAATTGATATTTTCTTAACTGTTGAAACCTATGTATATAAATAAAATTTAAGTGAAAAGGATTTATATATTTATTGAAATTGGAATCAGAAAATTGGAAGGAAGAAAGAAATAGAGGCACGATACCTGTAGTTTTCATGTTGCAGTTTTGAAAAGCGGAGCCACGACAGTGCAGGTAGGCTATTTGTATGAACAGATCCTTACTTTCTCATATACCTACTTTTATATTATATTTATGATATGATGTTTTGGTGAAATAAAAGAAAAAAAGAAAGGCCAAAGCCATTAACACGACAGTAGTAGCATGTAGTGGCAGTATTTTCTTTCCTTTAGAAATAGTTAATTCTAGTATGTTAACTTTTGTCCTTTTCTTTAATAATTATGTAATGATTACATAAATATTGCCTCACATCATTGTCATATGATGGGATGAGGCTATATTATGTTTCCAGGAAATTAAGAGTGGACCTAGCCACTATTTCGCTATATTTTCAGTGAATTAAGAGGCGCAGATCACTGTTTCTTAGTTACTTTCGAATTGAAGTTTTTCTTTCCTATGAAATCAGTTATCATTTTTGGATAAATTAGGTTAGTGATTTAGTTTTTTTTTTGAGTAAGAATTTATCAAATGGGTGTTGTTAGATTTGTACTCTTGCCAGGAATATATATATATATGAACGGAGTTGCTTTGGATATATATATATATATTTGGATAAAGTGCTTTGCTTGACTTTATTGTTGATTTGGGATCGGAGTTGCACGCCTGCACATCATGCATTGCATTTCATATGGGATCGGAGTGCACGCCTGCATAATATTATATTTATCTGGGATCATAGTGCACGCCTACACAATATATTTATTGGGATCGGAGTGCATGTCTACACAATATATATATTGGGATCGGAGTGCACGCCTGCACAGTATATTGATTGGGATCGGAGTGTACTCTTGCACAATATATTAATTGGAATCCGAGTACATGCCTGCACAGTACATAGACCTTGTGAGTCCCCCATGGGTCCTGATCTTGAAGCCATTGCTCGGTAGATGTGTACATAGCATATGCATTGTATTGCATTGATTCATTTGGTTCAGATTGATTAAAGTGTATTTGTTGATCTTGTACTTATTGTATATGTGTTATTTATTTCACAGGATTGAGAATTTCTTAGATTGTGTATGATATCCTTATGGCTGTTAAGCTTGACTATTTTCGTTAGATTAGGATTGTTTTCCTGAGTGCGGGTTATATGTTTGTTTTTAGATGATTGACGTGGTGTCATTTGTCACCACTTTGAATTAAGGTCGGTCGATGATGCTTGCTGAGTACACTTGGTTCTATACTCACTCTTTTTTTTTTGCACCCTACAAGCAGGTACAGATCCGCCGACCTACGGATATTGATTCATGTGGGTCCTTCTTTGTTAGTATCATTGGAGATTCGAGGTAGCTGCTGCTTGTTTTAGAGACTACTGAAATCTCCTTCATCTTTATCCTTATGCATTTTTCGCATTTTGAAAAACTCAAACCTTCTTTTGGTTCTATATTTAGTGGCTTGTATTAGTGACTTTCAGACTTGGGATTATCTATGATTTGGATTTTACTAGTCTATTAATCTACTTATGATATTATTCCAAATTAGTTATGTTCTTATTTTCTTCTGCTTCTATGAATTTGAGATACTGTTCTTGGAATTGGGTATATGGCTTACCTATCACGGAGGGTGGGATAGGCGCCATCACAGTCCCAAATTTGGGTTGTGACAAAGGGTATCAGAGCCCAAAGTTCATTGGTCTCACAAATATAAGCTGAGTCTAGTAGTGTCTCACGGATTGGTGCGGAGACGTCTGTTACTTATCTTTGAAAGGCTATAGGACTTTAGGAAACATTTATTTTATTATCTCTCTTATTGTGTAATATTAATCTTTTAACTTTAAATATTGAAATTTTTATCTTATTCTCTCACAGATAGTGAGGATTTGTACACCTCGGGATTGTGGTCAGAAGCCTTCACCAGCCCTCGAGCCGATTGCTTGAGAGGGGATACATGGATGGGGTAGGAAACGCGGTAGGGGCAAAGGTCGTGGTAGAGAGAGAGCTCATAGAGCTGCTCAGGTTTTTGGTTGGGCAGAGTCTCTCGAGGTTGAATTCGAGGCAGGTTATGATGGTGTTCAAGTTCCAGCTGATGATGTGGTCCCAAGTCAGGCACCACCAGGGTTTGTTGTTGTATCGCTTCTTCAGAATATCTTGGATAAAATGTTGGGTGTTTTAGAGACTATAGTTTAGAGAAACGGATCACTTGGTACTCCGCAGGGTTCACATGTTGGGTGGGGGCACAGATCCTAAATCAACAACTTATTCCGATCTATTAGGGTCCAGTGGTTCAGCCAGCACCGAGTATAATGGTATGACTTTACCAGGGGTTGGAGCTACTAGTGGACTTCTGGCAGTTATGTCTGATGAGGAGCAGCAGCAGTTTGAGAGGTTTAGAAAGATAGACCCACCACAGTTTCTGGGTGATCTGCATGAGAATACCTACGAGTTTCTAGTCAGTTGCCATGAGAGACTTCAAATTGTGCGATGGGTTACTTATACTGCCTTACAGATGCGTGGTCCTTCCAAGCAGTAGTGGCGCTCTTATATTGACACCAGGCCAGTAGGTTCTCTACCGATGACTTGGGCTATATTTGCACAGGACTTTCTTGATAGATTCATTCCTCGCAGCTTGAGAGAGGAGCGTAGGCATCAATTTGAGAATTTGACACAGGAGGGCATTTCTGTGGCTGAGTACGAGAGACTATTTTATGCCTTAACCCATTATGCTATAGTGATCTTGCCAGACGAGGCCGAGATTATCAGAAGGTTTATGAGGGGTTTGATACTTAGGATCAGAGAGGCCATGTTTGTTATAGGACAATATAGGGCTTCTCTTCAGATGGTGGTTGAATCGATAAATGAGTTTGAGTTGATACATCATGAGGAGTATAAGGATCTGATGGACAAGAGGTCCCGCACTTCAGGTCGATTTAGTAGTACCTCATTTGGAGGTAGGGTTTTCTCAGATGAGATTTTCACCCTCAGTATGGTAGGACAGTTCAGGCAGCAATACAGACAACAAAGAGTGGATATTTAGATCGGAGTTCTTATGGTTTGAGACAGGCTTCACAGGGTTCATCTCAGCAGTTTTCAGGCCGTGGTGGCCATACCAAATATTCAGGTCCTTCTCCAGAGTTGATGGTACCTGTCTTATTATGAGTATGGTAGTCTGGATTATCTTCAAAGAGATTGCCTAATATACAGGCAGAGGTGTCCACAACATAGTTATCAGGCCTCTATTAGAGCAACATGACCCCCGGTTAGGGGTAAAGGCAGTTATCAGGGAGGTAGAGATGAACTACTAGGTGGTAGAGGAGTGACTCAGGGGATAGATGATAGATCTTACTGTTATGACTTTCCAGGAAGGCCCGAGGCAGAGTCTTCCGATGCAGTCATTACAGGTATCGTCTCTGTTTGTCATCGACCTGCTTCGATATTATTTGATCCCAGTTCTATTTTCTCCTATGTGTTTGCATACTTTGCTTCTATCTTTGATGTGATTTATGAGTCCATAGTTATGTCTATTCTTGTTTTTACCTCAGTAGGTGACTCCTTAGTAGTGGATCGAGTATACTGATCCTGTAATGTTTCTATTTTAGGGTGTGATACCTGGATAGATTTGATTATCTTGGATATGGTTGATTTTGACGTAATTTTAGGAATGGATTGGCTCTCTCCTTATCACCTATCTTAGACTGTCATGCCAATACAGTTAATTTAGCTATACCTGATCGCCCGAGATTAGAGTGGAGTGGTTTTCAAAGTTCGTATCCTAAGAAGGTGATTTCATTCATTCAGGATCAACAGTTAGTTGAGAAGGTTTGTCTATCATATTTGGCTTATATTCGTGATACTGGTACCGAGGCACCTTCTTTAGAGTTAGTGAAAGTGGTTAGAGAGTTCATAGATGTATTTCCTACTGATCTTCCAGGTGTTCCTTCTGATAGAGATTGATTTCGGTGTTGATATAGAGCCGGATACTAAGCCCATTTCTATTCCACCTTATAGGATAGCGCTAGCTGAGCTGAAAGAATTGAAACATTATTTTCAGGACTTGTTAAGCAATGGGTTTATTCAATCAAGTGTATCACCTTGGGGTGCTCCGGTGTTATTTGTGAAGAATAAAGATAGGTCTATGAGAATGTGCATTGATTATCGGCTATTGAACAAAGTGACAATCAAGAATAAGTATCATCTACTGCGTATTGATGACTTGTTTGATCAGCTTCAGGGTGCATCATTGTTCTGAAAGGTTGAATTGAGGTCAGGATATCATTAGTTAAAGACTCAAGCTTCGGACATTCCTAAGACGACTTTTCTGACTAGATATGGCCACTATGAGTTCTTAGTTATGTCATTTGGGTTGACTAATGCCCCATTAACATTTATAGAGTTTATGAACAGGGTGTTTCGGCCTTATTTTGATTCTTTTGTGATTATGTTCATTGATGACATTTTGGTGTATTCTAAGAGTAAGGCAGATCATGCAAAACATTTGAGGATTGTACTACAGAGATTGAGGGACAAGAAGTTATATGTCAAGTTTTCAAAGTATGAATTTTGGGTCAGTTCTGTGTCCTTCTTGGGACACCTAGTGTCTAAAAATGGTATTATGGACAATTCAGCCAAGGTTGAGGTAGTTAGGAATTGGTCACGACCTACTTCACCTTCAGATATTTGAAGTTTTATTGGGTTGGAAGGCTATTACAGGCGATTTATGCAAGGTTTCTCTTCTATTGCAGCTTCTATGACTCGATTGACTCAGAAGAATGTGGCTTTTTAGTGGTCATATAAGTGCGAGGAGAGCTTTCAAAAGCTCAAGATTTTATTGACTTCAGCTCCTATCTTGACCCTACCTATTGAACGGGAGGACTTCACTGTGTTTTGTGATGTTTCTGGTATTGGTTTGGGTGGTATGTTAATGCAGAAAAATAAGGTGATAACGTATGCTTCGAGGCAGTTGAAGCCACATGAGAGGAATTATCCTAATCATGATTTAGAGTTACTAGTGGTTGTGTTCGTATTGAAGTTGTGGCGACACTATTTGTATGGAGTTTATTGTGAGGTATATACTGGTCATCGTAGCCTTTAGTATATCTTTAAGCAGAAGGATTTGAATTTGAGGCAGCATAGATGGATGGAGTTGTTGAAAGATTATGATATGACTATCCTGTATCATCTAGGCAAGGCCAATGTAGTGGTAGAGCCCTTGAGTAGGAAGGCATTTAGTATAGGTAGCCTTGCATTATTGAGTGTGGAGGAGCGATCATTAGCTAGGGAGGTTCAACGATTGGCTAACGGTTTTGTGCGTTTTGATATTTCTGAGCCAGGTAGAGTTCTGGCATATGTGGAGATGAGGTCCTTATTGATAGAGAAGATTTGAGATCATCAGTTTGAGGATGAAAAGTTGTGTGTTATTAGAGATAAGGTAATGTGAGGTGAGGCTAAGGAGGCGATTTTGGACCAAGAGGATATTTTGAGGATTAAGTGGCGGATTTGTGTTCCTAGAGTGGGTGATTTAACTAGATCTATTACGGAGGAGGTCCACTGTTTGCACTATTACATTCATCCAGGTGCGGTGAAGATGCATTATGACCTTAAACCGCATTACTGGTGGTGTGGGATAAAGAGAGATATTATAGAGTTTGTGGCTAAGCGCTTGAATTGCCAGCAGGTGAAATATGAGCACAGGAGACCAGGTGGTTTACTTCAGAGGATGCCTATTCTCGAGTGGAAATGGGAGCATATTACTATAGGTTTTATAGTTGGGTTGCCTCAGACCTTGGGGAAGTTTGATTCTGTTTGGGTGAATGTGGACAGGTTGACCAAATCAACCCATTTTGTGCCTGTGAAAATGAGCTATAGTGAAGAGAAATTGGCTAAGATTTACATTCGTGAGATAGTTCGATTGCATGGCGTGCCTGTTTCCATTATTTCAGATAGAGGTACTCAGTTCACTTCAAACTTTTGGCATACTTTACAGCGAGAGTTGGGTACTAAGTTGGATATGAGCACATCATTTCATCCCCAAACAGATTGCCAGTCATAGCGGACTATTCAGGTGTTGGAGGACATATTGTGGGCTTGTGTGCTGGATTTTGGGGGTCATTGGAATTAGTTTTTTCCCTTAGTGGAGTTTTCTTATCATATAGCTACCACTCTAGTATTCATATGGCTCCATTCGAGGATTTGTATGGTAGAAAGTATAGGTCCCCAGTGGGATGGTTTGATTCTTTTGAGGTTAGACCTTGGGGTACTGATTTGTTGAGAGATTCGATAGACCGAGTGAGATTGATCTAGGATAGGCTCTTAGCGGCTCAGAGTAGACAGAAGAGTTATGCTGACAAGAGGGTCTATGACTTTGAGTTTATGCAGGGTGAGCGGGTTTTATTGAAGGTATCACCCATGAAGGGTGTAATGAGTTTTGGAAAGAAAGGAAAGCGCAGCCTGAGGTTTATTGTCCCTTTCTAGATTCTTCAGCGTGTTGGTCCAGTTGCTTATGAGTTGGCTTTGCCACCGGGTCTTTCAGCCGTACATCCAGTTTTTTATGTTTCTATGTTGAAGAGATACCATCCAAATGATTCACATATGATTCAATGGAACTCGGTAAGTTTGGATCAGAATTTTACATTTGAGGAAGAGCCTATAGCTATCTTGGATAGACAGGTTAGAAAGTTGAGGTCAAAGGACATAGCATCAGTGAAGGTGCAGTGGAGGCATCATCTTGTTGCAGAATCCACTTAGGAGGTTGAGTCTGACACACGTAGTAGATATCCGCATCTCTTTAATAGTCTAGGTACCTTCTTTCTCTTTACGTTCGAGGACAAATGTTTGTTTTAGTGGTGGATAATGCAATGACCCTACAAATTATTTTATAAATGTCTTGTTTTAACCCACTTTATAATTTTTAGATATTATTTTATAGTAATGGACCAAATTGATATTTTCTTAACTCTTGAGATCTATGTATAAGAATAAAATTTAAGTGAAAAGGTTTTATATATTTATTGAAATTGAAATCAGAAAATTGGAAGGAAGAAAGAAATAAGGGCACGATACCTGCAGTTTTCATGCAGTTTTGAAAAGTGGAGCCTCAACAATGCAGGTAGGCTATTTGTATAAACAGATCCTTACTTTCTCATATACCTACTTTTATATTTATGATATGATGTGTTGGTGAAATAAAAGAAAAAAGAAAGTTAGGCCAAAGTATAGGTGTCAAATGGATCGGTTAAAACCGGCCCGAACCGGCCGGGTTTGACCCGGCCCGGTAAGCCCAAGGGCTTTAGGGGTCCGGGTCCGGGTCCGGTTGGGTTTTTGATTTGGGCCCGGTTAACCCAGCCCGGTTAACCCAACCCGGTTTGGGCCCGCCGGTTAACCGGCCCGGCCCGATTAAGGTTTTTTTTTTTTTTTTTGAAAATTCAGAATTTCACAAACTGAAATTAAAAACTTAGTTTTAATACATTATTAATTTACTATCAAGTATTATTAATTTATTATATTAAGTAGCATATGTTTTATACTTTTATTTAAAGTAGTGTATATATTGAATGGTATATATATATGTGCGTGTGTATATCTTCTAAATCTAAAGTAATATATATATTTAACATATACATGTGTATATGTTCTATAAATTAGTATATAACTATATATATATATATATATATATATATATATATATTGTAGTGTATGTTTTATTTAAAGTAGTGTATATATTGAATGGTACATATATATGTATATATATCTTCTATAGATGAGTATATTTAATGTATACGTTATGTATATGGTTTATAAATTAGTATATAACTATATATATATATATATAAATATTGTAGTATATATATATATATGTATTGTAGTATATATTTTATTTAAACTACTACATATATATTGAATGGTGTGTATATATCTTCTATAGACGTATATATTTAACGTATCCAAGTGTATATGTTTTACAAATTAATATATAACTATACAAATATATTATAGTATATTTCATTTAAAGTATTACATAGACATAGAATAGAGTGTATATATGTGAATAGATCTTCTATAGACGTGTATATTTAACGTATACATGTGTATATATTTTGTAAATTAGTATATAATTATACAAATATATATTGTAATGTATATATACTGTAGTATATCTCATTTAAAGTATTACATATACATAGAATAGAGTGTACATATGTGAACAGATCTTCTATAGATGTGTAAATTTAACGTATACATGTGTATATGTTTTATAAATTAGTATAGAACTATACAAATATATATTGTAATGTATATATACTGTAGTATATCTCATTTAAAGTATTACATATACATAGAATAGAGTGTATATATGTGAATAGATCTTCTATAGACGTGTATATTTAACGTATACATATGTATATGTTTTATAAATTAATATATAACTATACAAATATATATTGTAGTATATTTGATTTAAAGTATTACATATACATAGAATAGAGTGTATATATGTGAATAGATCTTCTATAGACGTGTATATTTAACGTATACATGAGTATATATTTTATAAATTAGTATACAACTATACAAATATATATTGTAATGTATATATATTGTAGTATATTTCATTTAAAGTATTACATATACATAGAATAGAGTGTATATATGTGAATGAATCTTCTATAGACGTGTATATTTAACGTATACATGTGTATATATTTTATAAATTAGTATATAACTATACAAATATATATTGTAATGTATATATATTGTAGTATATCTCATTTAAAGTATTATATATACATAGAATAAAGTGTATATATGTGAATAGATCTTCTATAGACGTGTATATTTAACGTATACATGTGTATATCTTTTATAAATTAGTATATAACTATACAAATATATATTGTAATGTATAATTTTCTAGTATATTTCTTTTAAAGTATTACATATACATAGAATAGAGTGTATATATGTGAATAGATCTTCTATAGACGTGTATATTTAACGTATACATGTGTATATGTTTTATAAATTAGTATATAACTATACAAATATATATTTAATGTATATATATTATAGTATATTTCATTTAAAGTATTACATATACATAGATTAGAGTGTATATATGTGAATAGATCTTCTATAGACGTGTATATTTAACGTATACATGTGTATATATATATAATTATATATATATATTGTAGTATATTTTATTTAAACTTTAAAGTTTAAAGTAGTACATATATATTTGGATGGTGTGTATATATGTGTAATTGTGTATATGTGTATATATTTTTTAAATTCTAATGTAGTATATACTATATATATAGTGTATATATATGGTTTAACGTATTTATAATGTATATAGGTGGGTATATATAATGTATATTGAAAAAAAGTTTTTTTTTATATTTTTGACCGATTTTTTAATCGGGTTTGACCGGGTTTAGGTGGGTTTGACCGGGTTGGGTTAAGTGGTCCGGGTTAGGGTGGTTTTTGATTTTTTTACTGTTGGGCCGGCCCGGCCCGGCCCGGCTTGGCCCACTTAGACCCCAACCCGGACCCGGCCCAAACCTCAACCCGGTTAAATAACACTGGCCGGTTCCGGGTTGGCCCAGCCCGGCCCACTTGACAGCCATAGGCCAAAGCCATTAACACGACAGTAGTAGCATGTAGTGGCAGTATATTTTTCCCTTTAGAATAGTTAATTCTAGTATGTTAACTTTTGTCTTTTTGTTTAATAAATTATGTAATGATTACATAAATATTGCCTCACATCATTGTCATATGATGGGATGAGGCTATATTATGTTTCCAGGAAATTAAGAGTGGCGCAAGCCACTATTTCACTATATTTTCAGTGAATTTAGCGACGCAGATCACTGTTTCTTAGTTACTTTCGAATTGAAGTTTTTCTTTCTTACGAAATCAGTTATCATTCTTGGATAAATTAGGTTATTGGTTTAGTTTTTTCTTTGTGTAAGAATTTATCAAATGTGTGTTGTTAGATTTGTACTCTTACGAGGAATATATATATGAACGGATACAGATCATTCGAAAGCTTTACGTAAGGGCAAGCATTAATTGACGCTTGATTTAGGTACTTTCACTACTAAAACAAAGAGGTGGTCGGTTTTCCTCAATTTCCAACTACAAAATCGATCAAAGTGCGTGGTCGATTTTTAAGTGGTAGCTTTTTAAAAACCGATCACGTGTGATCATTTTTTTTTAAAATATATATATATTTTTAAAAGTCATTATTATTTTATTAAAATAGAAAAAAATAATTTTAAAAATAAAAAAAATCAAAATATACCGACCACAAGTGGTCGTTTTTTTTTTAAAATTTATTAATTAATTTTAAATTAAAACCGACCACTTGTGGTCGGTTTTTCTGATTATTTTTTAAAAAAAATAAAAAGCAGCAAATGAAACAATACAACACAATAACAACAAATCAAATGTATTCCCACTCAACATACAAAATGTACTACAATACATACAAAATGTCCAACAAAAGTGTAAAAGTGTAACTACTACAACAATACATAAAAAAGTGTAAAAACTAGAACAAAATGTCCAAATCCAAACTAAAACACATACAAAAGTCAAAAAACTAAAACTCATCATCATCGTCATCGTCATCGTCCTTGTCTTCCGCATACTCATCTGAGCTGATATCATCCAGTGGGCCTAGACCTTTTGCAGCCCGAACTGCATCACCAGGACATGGAGGAATAAACCCTGCAGACTGAATGAAAGAGCTGAACTGCTGCTGCAGCATCCTGACTTGTGCTACTGTTTCATCCTCCTTCTTCTGCGCCCTCTCTCTCTGCAGCAAGCTCTTCAGTGAGTTTAGAAACCGTATTTTGTAGTGTTTCAACGATTTCTCTATCAACTGAAGAGTTATCGTATGTAGGGCCGGATGAAGACCTAATATTCTCGCCAAATTTTTTTCTGTGGTATCCATAGTAATGGCCCCTAACTGCAGGATCCACAGCTTTTTCCCATAACTCCTCCTCTACATGTTGGGGTAGTGGGTCACCCTGACTTTCAGGAAGCTGAGTACAACGATACTCACTAACGAGCTGCGTATATTTGCTCTATATTCAAAGTAAAGTTAAAATTAAAAGTAAAAAAATATTAAAGTACTTATACTTGAATAATATCAACTTTGAGAAAAAGATTCATAAATTAAAAATTTGATTCTTACATGGGCATCTTTTGCACGAGGTTCAACTCAGACATCTTCATCAGTCGGGTTCTTTTTCTTTTTCAGATGTGTCTCCTCGAATAGCTCATCGTGTGGTATCTTCCTACCCTTTTCTTTTTTCTGCATATGAAAAAATTATCAATCTTCAAATAATTAAAAATTTAAATAGAAATAAATAATTAAAACTGTAAAAGTTACATACAATTTTTTCCTCCACAACAATTACACTCTTGGCATCCGCAGTATGTAAAGACCCACCCTTGGATGATGCCCGGGCTTTCTTGCCTTTGTCCCCCAACAATTGGTATTCTTCGCTATTTCAATAGCGAATATATTGTTGCCATAAGGATTCACTTATCCAGTCAGGTCGTACCAAGTTGGTTCGGGCATAATCCAACAGACCGTTAAATTTGGATCTACATCTTCTGAAAAAGTTCCTCTATATAAGATATGCATCGTATCATCCCACCAGTAAAATTTCTACAACAAAAATAAAAATATAATATTCAATCTTTTGTTCTAACAATGTGTTAAGTAGTCGATAAGTTAAATCCTTACAGGAAATTCTTGAAACATACTTTCCTTGTCAATTTTTGGAATCTTTTGCCAACTGATCTAGTAGCTGTTGAAGTTCCAACAAATGCATTTTCTCACAATTTTTCCAACTCCAGCATCCGGCCTAAACCTACAACACAAGATCAAACGGTAATTTCATAGAGCATAATAATATAGTAATGAAAAAATAAATAATATTTTTATATTTAGAAATTTTACCCTGTCCCATATGAAATAAGATAGTGCCTCCCATAATCATCACTGTCTCCGGGCCGCGGAGTAAGGGATGGTGGATGAACTGGCGTAGGCGAATCTGAAGCACTGGATAGAGTGCCGCGAAGATGAATATCCGACAACCCAATAGAGTTAGTAGAATCACTGTGCGAACCTGGGTGACTGCTACAGGAGGGTACTGACGATGGAAAATGTCTGGATGTGCCAGCGGTCGTCCGATAGTACTGTGATGGCGGTGGCATGGTGATAGGAGCAGAATGAGTCGGTGTAGACTCATGTAGTGGCCCCACATGCGTAGAAGTACGAGCCGAATGCTGAGATGACCTAGAATATGAGGGTCGTGTTGTTGCGTCAGCAAACCAACCCTCAGATATATGAATACATGTCGGTCGTCTATAAGGCGGAGGTTATTTTTTCTTTTTTCTTTTCATAGGATCAACTTTTTCCTTACCATTGTCACCTCTACCTGACATCTAAATTATGTAAAGTTAACAAGTAGTTAGTTCCTACAAAATGAATATGTAAGAAAACATTCCAAGTAACTAATTTCAAGTTACTAATTCACATTTCAAATCGCTCCAATAACACGAGATAGACAAGAATATTTTTATTACTATATAAATTATGGAAAAGTGAAAACAACAATCTTAAACAGTATATTACCTATCAATATTAAACAAGAAAATAAAGTTAAATATATAGTACTAAGCATAAAGACATCAATACATAATAAATACAACCTACACAACTAATCCTCCTCTTCTAATGAGTCTCCACTAAACCATTCACCCTCTTCGAAAGTTTCCTCATCACCTACCTACTCAACCTCTTCTTCCGCAATATTAACTTCTTCAAATATATTTTTCAGGTGATTAAAACTATCCACTAAGTCAACGTCCACTAGCTGGTGACCAATCTGCATTTCATTTTGATACACAGTCTCCAGCATATTTTTAACTTTCACCCGTCCTATAGGCTTTGTTTTGATTACAGCCTACTAATCAGACATATCACTGCACAACGGATAAAGAACATAATACACTTGTTTAGCATTTTACGCTAGAACAAATGAATCGTAAACAGGATACGACCTATTGTGATTCACTTCAATGATGTTATGCCACTTATATACTCTTGTGCCTCTTGTGCTTGGATCAAACCACTTAATCAAAAAAGGATAATTTTTTTTATTGGAAAACCAACATACTCCAGTTCTAAGATCTCGTATATGATGTCAAAGTAATCAACATAATCATCACCCTTAACCCAAACACCACTATTGTTTGTTTTCCTTGTTCTGAAGTGTTGTTCGGTGGAAAATTTAAACTCATTTACTATGTAATAGGACATTGCATGAGCTTCAACTGGACCCAAAGAAAATCTCTCAAGAGTTGATCGTATGAGGCTGCATTTGGTGACTGGTGTACCTAAAAATATTATACATATATATATATTATATATATGTTAGTTGACGAATGTGTAAATATTTAAAATTTGTAGAAATATTAATACACTTACGAACCTCATATGTAAACTAGCAAATGAGAATACTCTTACTTGATAAATTGAGTTGACTTTGAAATTGATGTCTGATTTGACTTGAGACACGAAGTGCTTTGCTTGACTTTATTGTTGATTTGGGATCGGAGTTGCACACCTGCACATCATGCATTGCATTTTATATGGGATCGGAGTGCACGCCTGCACAATATTATATATATTTATATGGGGTCGTAGTGCACTCCTGCACAGTATATTTATTGAGGTCGGAGTGCACGCCTTCACAATATATATATATATATATATATTGGAATCTGAGTGCACGCCTGCACAGTAATTGATTGGTATCGGAGTGCACGCCTGCACAATATATTGCTTGGGATCGGAATGCATTCCTGCACATTACATGGACCTTGTGAGTCCCCCATGGGTCCTGACCTTGAAGTCATTGCTCGGTAGGTGTGTATATAACATATGCATTGCATTGGATTGATTTATTTGGTTCAGATTGGTTAAAGTGTATTTGTTGATCTTGTACTTATTGTATATGTGTTATTTATTTCATTGGATTGAGAATTTCTTAGATTGTATATGATATCCTTATAGCTATTAAACTTGACTATTCCGTTAGATTAGGATGGTTTTCCTGAGTGCAGGCTGTATGTTTATTTTTAGATGATTGACGTGGTGTCACTCGTCACTACTTTGAATTAGGGTCGATCAACGATGCTTTTTGAGTACACGTGGTTTCCTACTCACTCTTACTTTTTCTGCACCCTACGTGCAGGTACAGATCCGATGACCTACGGATATTGATTCCCGTGGTTCCTTCTTTGTTAGTATCATTGGAGATTCGAGGTAGCTGCTATTAGTTTTAGAGACTACTGAAATCTCCTTCAGCCTTATCCTTATGCATTTTTCGTATTTTGAAAGACTCAAACTTTTCTTTTGATTTTGTATTTAGTGGCTTGTATTAGTGGCTTTCAGACCTAGAATTATCTATGATTTGGATTTTACCAGTCTATTAATCTACTTATGAGATTATTTAAAATTATTTATGTTCTTATTTTCTTCCGCTTCTATGAGTTTGAGATACTGTTCTTAGAATTGGGTATTTAGCTTACCTATCACGGAGGGCGGGATAGGTGTCATCCCGAATTTGGATGTGACAAGTTCACAGTTGGATCAACCAACAGCAGGTATTGAGAGTTATAAAGACTTTACATTTAAAGACTTCATACCTGTGTAATGATCACAGAAGAAAAGAAGGGTAAATAAGGTTCCCCGGACTTCCTATTTCCTCAATACCTCGTAACTAGTTTATAAATCAGTTTTAAACACCTAAAGTTACTTTTGGGACATGATACTTATCAACTACATTTAATTAGGGACTAAATAAACTAGACATAGGGGACACATGTGATAGACTTGTAATGGGTGCTAAAGAGTGCAAAAGGGAAGACTCAACAATCTGAAATATACTATTTGGATAGAGAGAAATCCGGGAGCTCGAGTGTCTGAACAAAAGTGAAGAGATGCTGACATGATTGCTAGGAGTGTTGCATATATTTGTAATGTTCAAGCCGCTCCTAGAATCGGATACATAGTGAATTCATTTTTTTGTAATCATTCTTTAATGGCTTGGGAGTTAGCCTTATCGAGAGACTAGGAAGGTGGTATGGAACATGGATTGAAATTTTTCTATGTATCTGACAAAGCTAACGATGGATTTTAGCTTGCTTTTTAGTTCTCATCAGGATGATTGATAAAGTATGTTAATTATCTAAAAACAAAAGTAAAATCAAAATATATTATGTTTGCGGGGAAAAAAGGAAAAGGAAAATGGCTTCTAAGCTATGGTCAAAAAGATAACAAGCTTTCATCAATAAGATTAATTATAATATTCATTGAACACTGGTACTTTTTGTTGCACGCGATAGACTGCAACTTTTCTCTTTTTGATCAGAAGTTTCGAATTGTTCAATTTATTCTTTTTTATTTGTCTAGTTTACATTCTGCACCCACCTTTAAATAATAATAATTAAATATTTATTTTATCAAATTGATTTATTAATAATACTTTGAAAGTATAAATTCGACCACTAGTACTCCAATTAATTTTTAAAAAATGATTACTTAATGATAAGAGTAAATATAAAAAATTAATTAATATAAGACAATGGTAAAATATTGAATTGATTAATTACGTACCCTCTTGATCCTTTCCAGATTTACCTGCATTATGTTCTTCAGATTTTCGTTTCTTATTGATGTCTGCTTTCTCTTTGTTTTGTAATTCACACATATTAAATGTATAACGTGAATACAAAAAGACTTATCAATCAATAAATTTATTGAATTAATAGTTCATGCTAAAATAAAGTTAAATATTCTCTCCATGCTAATGAATTCAAAGTTGAAAAACAAATGAAATTATTTTTGACCAAGATATACTCATACAATGTTGTGGAGTAAACAACTCCGTATGACATAAAACAATCAAAATCTATGACCGAACAAAGGAAAAATCAATCGTACCAAAAAATTGAAGATAAAAAAAATAGTGAGATCAAACATTGCTAAGCCAAGAAGAACCGCATATCTGTTAGAGATATACCATAATTCAGAAGCAAGAGAAAAGGGAAAAGAAATCAAA
Source organism: Capsicum pubescens (assembly GCA_030864215.1). Lineage (NCBI taxonomy): Eukaryota > Viridiplantae > Streptophyta > Magnoliopsida > Solanales > Solanaceae > Capsicum > Capsicum pubescens. Next base: position 75,480,077 of record CM061538.1, on the reverse strand, counting down.
AAAGAATTGCAAACATAAGCGAGCATCTCCTTATAAAGTTGTGACACTAGATCAAACCATGAAAACAAATTAAAAAATGAAAATACTAATTAATTGAGAAAATAAGATTTGAATAAAATTAAACTTACCATTACATAATCAAAGTCCTTCTTAGTAAGAGACTTAATGAGCAAAAATGAATTGAATAAAATGATGAAGGAAGTTGGTATTCTCTTTGTCGCATTTGTATCCCTCCTGCCGCTGAGTTATTCACTTAATACTTGGATTAAACGAAAAAGAAAAATAGCATTTACCTTACTGATTCAGATGCCTCATCTGGATCACCAAGATACTCTTGAAAATATATATTGGAATGATGACGCAAACGACAGTATCTCGAGTTTTATAGTCTACTCTTGGACGCTGAGTTGTTCTCTTGAAAATTATGTTTGTTCAATTTCTGCGTTTCAAATTTGCTACTTATCAATAAATATGAGGACTTTTAAATTTCAATAATACAGATGGTCATAGTGTTAATTCAACTAGTTTAGTGTACGTGCGTTGCTAGTGTGCTTCACGTCAATATAAAAGCTGCATATAAAAATATTGAAGTACATAATATTACAATTGAAGTTAAAATATATGTAATATTATATTCATTTGAAAAATTAAAATGTGTGTTCTTCTAATTTTAGTATACACACATCAATTAATTAGCATAATTACATACAAAAAAATAGATTATTGAATACCAATTAGTGCTTAAAATAAATGTAATATATGTTTAAATGATAAAAATGAGAGATACAAAATTGATACGATAAACAAAATTTATATATTTTTTGATATCCTATCCAGGTCAGCTTTCTCATACCTCAATAATTTTACGAAATATTTGCCACCTTCCACCCACCAGTAACAGAAAATTTTCTCTATTGAAATTTTAAGATCTCCTATCTTATTCACATAACCAAAATTTTAGAAAAAGGGCTATTTAAATTTAAATTCAAACCTAAGGGACTATTTTGTTCATTTTTTCCTCATCTTAAGACTCCGAGCTAAACGGGTTTGGATCGAATCTCATTGCTTCGAGGTAGGTTATGGCTTAACTTTCTTCAGAATGTGATGGGTAGTTAATATCTTATACAAAAGCATGCTATGGGTATGAGAATGAATCATGAAAATAGTGTCAATACTGTTATGTGCCCGTGTGTGGGAGCGGGGGGGGGGGAGGGGGTGGGGGTGGGGGTGGGGGGGAGGGGCTTATGTGTTGTTATTGGTGGGTTGAGATGATAATTGCTATGTGTGGCCCGTGAGGTGGTCGTGTTTGATATTATTGGCTTTGTGTATACTTCTGGTGGTTGTTCTTTCTGGTAGAATTGCTTAAGTTGGAATTTATGTGATATCAGTGATGTATTACTTGCATATTTCGCTCTAATGGTGCATGACTTATATTGGATCATAGATGATTGACCTATTGATTGGATCTTTAGCTCGCGTATATGTATATTGGTTGAATTTAAGATTCTTATTCTGGTTTGTTTGTGAGCATTACATTCTTATATCATACATACATTCATGAGATAATGGTACCATTATGAAAATAATAATTTTTTACAGAAATGTGACACCTTAAAAAATCCTCTGCAGTAGTCCACGAGCTGGAGAGGGGATATGGATATTGAGTCTAGATTGGTTATTAAGATTGTATATGCATTGAGAATCCTCCATGGGTCCTACCTCAAGAGCAGTACTCGATAGGTGTATATGAAGGTTATGCATAACCTTGAACATATCACATCATTATCATCATCATTATCATTCTCATTGCATTTCATACGTTATGCCTTTTTCGTGTTTGACTTGATATCTATCTATTATGTATTTTTTTCATACTTGTATCTGGTGTATGTGATATATTTAGAACTATTAGTTAAGATGGTTTGGGCTACCGATTTGGATATTTTCTGATTATTGGTGACGTGCCCATAATTTATATTTATATACTCTATTTTCATCTTTGCTCAGCCGGCCTATGATACCTATTGAGAACAAGTAGACTATACTTACCTATACTATTCCTTTTTGGTGTAGATCCAGGTATGAGTGTGCAACGCGGTAGCTGAGGCACAGGCAATGACTGGCGTATTTTGAGGTAGTGGTCGCTCTATGTTTTTAGAGCCAACCTCCAATCTCATCATATTCTAGTTTTTGTTTTATTATGTATTTAGAGACAAAATTATGTTTTCTTTTAGACTTTCAGGTGTATTTTCAGACTTTGAGATGTACTTTGTTTGAACTTACACTGTGACATCAGATTTTGGGATGATTTATGGTATCATTGTTATTTAAACTTCCGCTATCTTTATGTATGTATGACTTGACTTCATTCTAGGAGTTTCGCCTTAGGTTTTATGTTGTAATTTATCGGCTTACTTGTCAAGACTTAGCTGCGATAAGTGTCATCATGACTCTTAATTTTTTGGATCATGACATTAAGAGAAAAAAGGGAACAATGCTTCAGTCTAAATAGGATTTAATGATTTTCACAAAAAAAAAATAGTAAGTATTCATGATCTGAGGTGATTTTCCAGATTTTCAGAAACGTATTTAAAGAACTAACATAATGGATAAAGATAAAAAAATAGATTTCTTAAAAAACTTATTTAAAGAACTTAGACATGTTAAGAATAATTTAAACTGAGAGAAACAATAGAAAGAGACAGTTCTACATTTCTCTTAAACGTTGAAAGAACTTGAGATTGGAAGAAGAATTTGAACATGATGCTCACCAATTCTCTTATGTTTCTTAGGAGCTGTGATTGAGAGGAAGAATAGCAATATTTGCTAATGGAAAACTTCTAAAAACTGATGGAGAAGTGAGGCTTTTTATCTTATAAATCGAAGGAAAATAGAGTAACTTGTTTTAATGCATATAACTGATGTAAAATAGAGAGATGTATCTTGCTGGAAAACTAATGTTCTATTGGGGAAAATAAAGTACGGAAACTGGTAACTTAAAAGGGTTTTAGTTTCATGAAATAAAGTATAAAATCAAAAGACAAAATTATTCTTGAGACACCTCAATAAATAATGGGTCTGAGATGTTACACTGAACAAAGAAAAAATCAATTGTACCATAAATAGAAGGAAAGCAAAAAAGTGAGATCAAACATTGTTAAGCCAGGAAGAACCAAATAGCTATTAGAGATAGACCATAAATTGAAAGGGAAAAGAAACTAAAAAAAATTGTAAGCTTAAGCTAGCATCTCATCATAATGTTGTGATACTAGATCGAACCATAAAAATAAGCGCAAAAAATGAAAATATTGATTAAATGAGAAAATGAGATTTGAATAGAATCAGACTCACCATTATATAATCAGAGCCCTTCATAGTAAGAGATTTAATGAGAAAAAATGAATTGAATAAAATGAGGAAGCAAGTTGTAACGCCCCAAATCTGGTACCCGAAACGCTACACAGTGCTCATGACCTCGAAGGACCATAAGCTAACCTATGACTGATATTTGTACTTGAACACTACATAATATACTGTATAAATGCAGAAATAAAGGCAGTAAGGCCATAAGGTTCAAAACTATAACATAACTGATAAAACATAACATATAGATGGGGTATAAAATACCTAAAACAACTGAAATAAACTGTCTGAACATACTGTAGTCTGAAAATCCTCTAACTGACTGTACTGTCTGAATAAGGAGTTGATGGGACATGTCCTGAACTAACTCCAACTACTGAAATAAATTAATTAATAAGATAATAAAGTAATTATCATGTACTCAAAGGATGAGGACTCACTGCTAACTCTGACTGCTAAGACTGGAATGCTACTGATGCTTTGGAGCTCGTGCTTTTGAACCTATGGTATAAAACACCATAGAGGAAATACGTCAATACGTTTGAATATACTGGTATGCATGTGAGGTAGGCTGAATGCAAAGGGTTCACATGCATGAACTATACTAACTGACTGGATAACATGAATGTGAGAATGCATGCATGAATACATAATAACTGTAACAGAGTTCATGATAACATGATTACTGAGCCTGAGTACTGATAACATGAGATACTGATAACTGTATAACTGAAATAACTAATATGGAGCGACTGTATCTGACAGTCTAGGTTTTGATGGAACTAGCTGAGTTTCGTGCTGTTCTGAGTTGACTATATCTGACAGTCCTGAATTTTGTAGAACTATCTGAGTTCTATTACTGAGATTAAACGACTGTATCTAACAGTCCTGATCTGTAACTGAAACTATGGAAAGTAGTTATCTAATCTAATGCCCGAAATAACGCAATATAGCTAAGTTGGGGTCCAATCTGTAACCCTAATTGGAAGGGTGTCAATACCGCGCCACTAGTAAGGATAATCTGTGAGTAACTATCATATAATAGGTAACTCTAGTGAGAATGGTGGGAACCCTCATATAAAACTTTAAGACACCTTATCTACTCTCATATAACAGGCTATGATGTCTCAACCTATACTGGCTACGTAGTTCTGGAACGCAAGGATTGCTACTAAGAATCACATCCTCATATAACAGGTGGGTTCCCATCCTTGGGTTCACTCGGTGCTAATTTCTACTCCCATCTGAATAGACACTGAACATGATTAACTGAATTGAACTGGACTGAGTTAACTTAGTTCCGTTGACTGATGGAATACTACTGAGCTTACTGAGTTTTCCTGAGTCATGTGACTGACTGAATTCTATGGATCATGGCTTGACTGAGAGTATCTTGAAAACATGACACTGATTCTATGCACTCAGCTGAATTTTTGGGTACAAGTACCCCCAGGACTCGATGGGAAGAAACTGACAAAGCTTGACTTTTTTTAATACATGACCAACATCAACAGTCCATAATATAATAAGTTAGAGATTTCATGAAGTACAAGTTCTAAAGAACCATAATGGCTACACATACTTCCATAATTCATTGACTAAGACATTTCATCAAACATTGGACATGCATAAACTTATACATAAATGGGAATTTCATATTATCATACTAGTATGACACTTTTCCTTCACATAGACATTTAATCGTACACATGGGGAGCATGCTTTGGTTATACAATCATCAAAACATCTAATAATCATGGATACATCAATAAACGTGTAAATTAAAGGATTTATCATGATTATTATGCAAATCACTACATCCTTGGGTGAATCATTGGAATATGTAATTTCAAACATGAATCAAAACCCAACAACATCATGAACATAAATTTTAATTCAATTTAAATCATGAACATTCATAAATACACAAATCTTGGATTTTGAAAAAAGATTCTTGAGCTTCATGGGTGAAAGAGACCCATGAATCAACACATGACATACCTGGGTTGTGAGTTTCTTAAAGTTCTTGGACTTGAAGAACTTGGAATCTCTTAGTTTCTGGAAGAATGATTTGGATCTTGCTCTTAGGGATTATCTTTGAGAGAAAACCCTAATTTGATGTTGTAGATGGATAATGAACTTATGAGCCTTGATATGATATTATTAGGGGTTAAAACTGGTGAAAAAAGACCCAAATACCCTTTTAAAAATGACTTTAAAATAACTGAATGAAATATGCGATGGTCCGTCGGTCCTGACTGTCGCACTTAGGCAGAATGAGGGTTCACTGCCTCTCCTAGGATGGCTTGGGCGATGGTTCGTTGCTAGCTCGATGGTACGTAGACCTTAGAAATAATGTGGTCTCATTGTCTCCGCTGCGATGGCTTGGGTGACGGTCCATTGCTAGCTCGACGGTCCGTCGGCTCTCACCGTCGCACCTGGGCAGTTTTGACTGCTTCCTATATTTCGGCCATAACTTTCTCTTTTGATGTCAGATTTTGACGGAATTGGTATCGTCGGAAAGCTAATTCAACTTCCCACATGACCAAAAAGTGAAAATCTTAAAAATTTCACGTATATAAAAGTGGATTCATCTTTTAAAGTAAGTTTGTAACATACTTGGGACGACTTTAATCTAGGTAGAAGTACAGGGTATTACAATATCTCCCCCTTGAGAACATTCATCCTCGAATGAGACTGAGTGAGAGGGGTGAAGATAAACTGACGTACATACTGAACATGAATAACTGGAATGTGTTCTCATGACTGACATGATTGATAACTGAATATATCATACCAAACATGCATATCTGATGCATGAGTAACTGATTTATGACTACATGACTGAATTACTGATAAGATGAGTTTCTCATCAAACTGAAAATGCATATCTGATGCATGAATACATGACTGAACTGACACATGAATGCATGACTGACTATGCAATGGTACTTAATACCAAGTTTATAATGGAATTCTAAACATGAAGTGTATACCAAGCTTGTCACTGAAATCTGAACATGTAACTGAAAAGTTTAAGGAAAACTGTTACCTTGAGCTAGATCTGAGTTTGAGTAGAATATTTGAGGATACTTGGTATGCATGTCTGCTTCTGCTTCCCAAGTATCTCCCTCAACGAACTGATTTCTCCAAAGAACTTTGACTAGAGGGACTTATTTATTCCTCTGTCTATAAGTCTGGTAGTCAAGAATTTCGACTGGAATCTCTTCATAAGAGAGGCTGTTCTAAACATCTATGCTCTGAATAGAGACTACAACTGCTGGGTCACCTATATACTTCTTTAGCAAAGAGACATGGAAAACTAGATGAACTGAGGCTAGATCTGAAGGCAATTCGAGCTCATAAGCTACCTTTCCTAAATGACTGAGAATTTTGAAGGGACCGACATATCGGGAACTGAGCTTTTCCTTCTTGCTGGACCTCTTCATTTCCTTCATGGGAGAGATCTTTAGATACACATAATTACCAATCTCAAAATCCTTTCTGCGCATATCTGCATAAGACTTCTGTCACCTCTGAGTAGCCCAGAGTCTTTCTCTAATCAACTAGACTTTCTCTAATGTATCGAATACTAAGTTAGGCCCTATGACTGAGGCCTCACTAACTTCGAACCAACCGATTGGAGATATGCACCTCCTACCATAGAGAACTTCGAATGAAGCCATCCAAATACTGGAATGATAGCTGTTGTTGTATGCAAAATTAATCAAAGGTAAGTGGTCATCCCAACTACCCTTGAAATCGATTGCACACGCCCTTAGCATATCTTCTAAAGTCTGAATGGTCCTTTCTTCTTGACCATATATTTGAGGATGAAAGGTTGTACTGAGATAAACTTGGGTACCAAGACCCTTTTAGAATGCTTTACAGAAATGAGAGGTGAACTGGGTACCTCTATCTGAGATAATAGATAATGGAACACCGTGCAATCTGACCAACTCTCTGATGTAGAGTTTGGCATAATCCTCGACTAAATAAGAGGTATGTACTGGAAGAAAATGAGCTGATTTGGTCATACTATCTACAATGACCCAAACTAAATCATGCTGGTGACGAGTACGAGGAAAATCCATCACAAAGTCCATGTTCACTTCTTCCCACTTCCAAGTAGGAATACTGGACTCCTACATAGACCTACTAGGCTTTTGACGCTCTATCTTAAACTATAGACATATAGAGCATTTATCCACAAACTCTGCAACATCTCTCTTATTCCCACTCTACTAATAGATTTTTCACAAGTTGCGGTACATCTTTGTGGCCCCAGGATGAATAGAGTAACGCGTACCATGCGCTTCTTCAAGAATTCATTGCCTTAAGTCGTCTACACCTGGAACACACAAACGACCCTGCCAATGCAATACACCATCTCCCCCTTAGGAGAAAACCTATACTTTCTGATCCTTGACTGACTCTTTTATCTTAACTAGACTGGGATCTCTGTCTTGCTTTTCTTTCACCTCGAAAATTAGAGATGATTCTGAACTACTCTGAACCCATATGTCACCCTTCTCTGAATCGACTAAGCAAATTCCTAGTCTGATAAGCTGATGGATTTCCTAAGCTAACTTCTTCTTACTATCCTCAATATGAGCAACACTACCTATAGACAGTCTACTGAGAGCATCGGCCACAATGTTGGCCTTGCCCGGATGATAAAGAATACTCATGTCATAATCTTTCAAGAGCTCTAACCATCTTCTCTGATGAAGATTTAGATCTTTTTGAGAAAAGACATATTGAAGGCTCTTATGATCTGTGAAAACATGTACATGAACTCCATATAAATAATGTCTCCAAATCTTTAAGGCAAAGACAATGACTGCTAACTCAAGATCATGAGTAGGATAATTCTTTTTATGGGGTTTAAGCTGTCTGGAGGCGTAGGATATGAACTTACTATGCTGCATGAGTACACAACCCAAACCTACTCTGGATGCATCACAATATACTACGAACCCATCTGGACCATCTAGAAGAGCCAAAACTAGAGCTGAGGTGAGTTAAGTCTTCAACTCTTGAAAACTCTTCTCGTAAGAATCTAACCACTGAAACTTGACTTTCTTCTGAGTCAATCTGGACATAGGGGATGCAATAGAAGAAAATCCCTCAATAAATCATCTGTAATAGCCAGACAAACCCAAGAAACTCCTGATACTTGATGGAAAGACAGGTCTGGGCTAGTTTCTTATCGCTTCGGTCTTTTGAGGATCAACTCTATTACCATCACCGAAATTGATATGACCAAGGAATGCTACTAACCTTAGCCAAAATTTGGACTTACTAAATTTGGTGAACAACTGATAATTTCTGAGAGTTTGTAATACTATTCTGAGATGGTCTACATGATAACGCTCACTGCAAGAATAAATAAGGATGTTATCTATGAAGACTATGACGAACATGTCCAAGTACTGATTGAACACACGGTTCATCAAGTCCATGAAAGCTGCTGGGGCATTGGTAAGACCAAAGGACATAACTAAGAATTCGAAGTGACCATACTGAGTACAGAAAGCTATTTTCAGAATGTCACATTCTCTGACTCTGAGCTGATGATAGCCTGATCTGAGGTCTATCTTAGAAAAATAGTTGGCACCCTAAAGTTGGTCGAATAAGTCATCGATTCTGGGAAGAAGATACTTGTTCTTGACCATGACTTTATTGAGCTGATGGTAATCAATGCACATTCTGAGGGAACAATCTTTCTTGCGCACGAATAAGACTGGTGCGCCCCACGGGGACACGCTGGTTCTGATGAATCCCTTATCTAGGAGATCCTTCAATTGCCCTTTCAATTCTCTGAGTTCTACTGGTGCCATTCTGTATGGCAGAATAGATATAGGCTGAGTATCCGGAAGAAGATCAATGACGAAGTCTATTTCCCTTTCGGGAGAAATTCCTGGAAGATCTCCAGAAAATACATATGAATATTCATTCACAACTGGAACTGATTTGACACTGGTAGTTTCAGAACTAGTGTCCTTAACTTGAACAAGATGATAGACACATCCTTTAGATATCATTTTCTTTGCCCGAAGGTAGGAAACAAACTGACCTATGAACACTGAAGTACTACCCCTCCACTCTAGGACATGTTTATTTAGAAACTAGAACTGGATTATTCTATTTCTGCAGTCGACTGTGGCATAGAAGGAATGAAGCCAATCCATGCCGAGAATAACATCAAAATCAGTCATCTCTAATTTGACTAAGTCTGCTGAAGTGACTTTCTGAAATATCATAACCGGGTAGTTCTTGTATACCCACCGGGCTATGATGGTTTTACCCACTGAGGTAGAGACTAAAAAGGGCTCTGCTAGAATTTTGGGACTGACTTCGAAATCAACTGCTATATAGGGAGTAACAAAAGACAAAAAAACTCCTGGATCTAGCAAAGCGTAAACATGAACATGAAAGATCTGTAATGTACTAGTAACCACATTAAGAGAATTTTCCTGATCTTGTCGGGACTAGAGAGCATAAATTTGATTTGGGCGTTGCCCACTAGCAGCGTTGGAGGTGGCACCCTGCTGGTTTGGGCGACCAGACTAAGCTGAGGAACATTTCTGCTGACATTGAGGACCTGGCTGAGGACAGTCTCTGACTTTGTGGCTTGGTTTTCCACATCCAAAACAAATACCACTGCCAGCTCTATAAATACCCTGATGGTGCTTGCCACAAGTCTAACAAAGAGAATAGGTGCGGGCACTGCTAACACTGCCCTGAGACTTAGAGCCTGGCGCTCTATCTTTGTTACAGTCTCTGAATCTAGGAGCTAGAGTACTAGCTGAAGAAAGAGATGGAACTGCTGACTTAGGATGAAACTGAGAACGGTTTCCTCCTTTTGATTTGGATTGAGAAAAGTTCAAACTACCTACCCTTGCTCTCTTATTCTGCTTCTCCCTCATCTTAATCTTTTGCTCTTCTATCTACTGAGCATGGGTCAGAAGCTTGGCTATGTTTATGTCACTATTCAACATCGCGGACCTGTACTCATTAACCACACTATCATTCACCCAGAGACAAACTTATTCACCTTAGCCCTGCTATCTACAACCACATGAGGAGCATATCTGGCTAATTGAGTAAACTTAAGAGAATACTCTTTCACCATCATATTGTCTTGCCTGAGGTTGATAAATTCTACCACTTTAGCTTCTCTCAGCTCTAGGGGAAAGAACCTATCTAAGAAGGCAGTAGCAAAATCCTCCAACTCAATAGGCCATGTATCTACAGCCCTCTCTGACTTCAACTATTTGTACCAAGTATGAGCAACATCCTCCAACTGATATGCAGCTAGATCCACACTCTCACTAGAAGTAACCCCCATGATATTTGTAACCTTCTGAACTTGGTCAAGAAATTCCTGAGGGTCCTCATCTGACTTAGACCCGAAAAAGGATTGAGGATTTATTTGGGTGAAGTTCCAAATTCTGGCTGTAACTGAATTGGCCAGAATGATAGCTGGTCATTCATTCTGAGCAACAATAGACTAAGTGAGAGTAGTGAATGAAGCTCTGAACTCTACATGAGAGACATGTTCACCCAAAGGATCTTCGCGCTGAGGGGCAGGCTGATTCTCATTTTTTCTTTTAGGAGGAATATTTTGTAGAAGAAAGGGAGAAACAAATTAGACTTAGAGATTGACTTGAGCTTATGCTCACTGGAACGACATGAATATTGAAAGAAGGGAAACTGTTCCTAAAACATCTTATAGACTCTTGCACATAAATGTGGCGCGCAACACACTAATGTACAAGAATCTACTAGATGCGGCTTTCAGACTTGCTAGGACACTATTGAACCTTAGGCTCTGATACCAAGTTTGTAACGCTCCGAATTTGGTACGCAAAATATTACAGGTGCTCATGACCCCGAAGGATCACAAGCTAACCCATGACTGATATCTGTATCTGAACACTGCATAATATACTATATAAATATGAAAATAAAGGCTGTAAGGCCGTAAGGTTCAATACTGTAACATAACTGATAAAACATAACATATGTATGGGGTATGAAAAACCCAAAACAACTGAAATAAACTGTCTGAACATACTGTAGTCTGAAAAGCCTCTAACTGACTGTACTGTCTGAATAAGGAGTTGATAGGACATATCCCCAACTAACTCCAACTACTGAAATAAATTAATTAATGAGATAATAAAGTAATCGTCATGTCCTCGAAGGATGAGGACTCACTTCTAACTCTGATTGCTGATACTGGAATGCTACTGATGCTCTGAATCTCATATTTCTGCACCTATTGTATAAAATACCATAGTGCAAATGCATCAGTACATTTTAATATACTAGTATGCATGTGAGGTAGGTTGAATACAAAGGGTTCACATACACGAACTATACTAACTGAATGAATAACATGAATGTGAGAATGTATACATGAATACTTAATAACTGTAACTGAGTTCGTGATAACATGATTACTGAGCCTGAGTACTGATAACATAAGATACTGATAACTGTATAACTAAAATAACTAATATGGAGCGACTGTATTTGACAGTCTAGGTTTTTATGGAACTAGCTGAGTTCCATGCTATTCTGAGTTGACTGTATCTGATAGTCCTGAATTCTGTAGAACTATCTGAGCTCTATTACTGAGACTGAATGACTGTATCTAATATTCCTAATCTATAATTGAAACTATAGGAAGTAGTCATCTAACCGATATGCCTCAAATAACAAAATATAGCTGAGTTGGGGTCTAATCTGTAACCCTAATTGGAAGGGTGTCAATACCACGCCACTGGTAAGGATAATCTGTGAGTAACTCTCATATAATAGGTAACTCTAGTAAGAACTATGAAAACCATTATATAACAGGTTAATCCACCTCATCTACCCTCATAACAGGCTATGAAGCCTCAATCTACGCTGGCTACGTAGTTCTAGAACACAAGGATTGCTTCTAAGAATCACACCCTCATATAATAGGTGGGTTCCCATACTTGGGTTCACTCGGTGCTAATTTCTACTCCCATCTGAATAAAAATTGAACATGATTAACTTAACTAAACTGGACTGAGTTAACTGAGTTTCGTTGGCTGACGAAATACTCTTGAGATTACTGAATTTTCTTGAGTCATGAGAATGACTGAATTCTATGGATCATGGCTTGGCTGAGAGTATCTTGAAAATATGACACTGATTCTAGTCACTCAACTAAATTTTTGAGTACAAGTCAGGACTCGATGGGAAAAAACTAACAAAGCATGACTTTCTTGAATACATGACCAACATCAACAATCCATAATCTAATAAGTTGGAGATTTCATGAAGTACAAGTTCTAAAGAACCACAATGGCCACACATATATCCATAATTCATTGACTAAGACATTTCATCAAACATTGGACAAGCATAAACTTGTACATAAATGGGGATTTTATATTATCATACTAGTATGGCCTTTTTCCTTCACATTGGCATTTAATCTTACACATGGGGAGCATGCTTTGGTTATACAATCATCAAAACATCTAATAATCATGGATACGTTAATCAACGTGTAAATTTAAGGATTTGTCATGATTATTATGCAAATCACTACATCCTAGGGTCAATCATTTGAATATGTAATTTCAAACATGAATCAAAACCCCACAACATCATGAACATGAATTTCAATTCAATTTAAATCATGAACATTCATAAATACTCAAATCTTGGATTTTGAAAAGATATTCTTGAGCTTCATGGGTGAAAGGGACCCATGAATCAACATATGACATACCTGGGTTGTGAGTTTCTTGAAGTTCTTGGACTTGAAGAACTTGGAATCTCTTAGTTTATTGAAGAATGATTTGGATCTTGTTCTTGTGGATTATCTTTGAAAGAAAACCCTAATTTAATGTTATAGATGGATAATGAACTTATGAGCCTTGATCTGATATTATTAGGGGTTAAAATGAGTGGAAAAAGACTCAAATACCCTTTTAAAAATGACTTTAAAAGAACTAAACGAAATATGCGACGGTTGGTGCGACGGTCCATCGCTGGGTCAACGGTCCGTCGGTCCTGATCGTCGTACTTAGGTAGAATTAGGGTTTACTGCCTCTCCTATGATGGCTTGGGCGACGGTCTGTCGCTAGCTTGACGGTCCATCGGCCTGAGCCGTCGCCCTTAGGCAGAATGTGGTCTCACTGTCTCCGCTGCGAAGGCTTGGGCGACGGTCCGTAGCTAGCTCGACGGTCCGTCGTCTCTCACCGTCGCACCTGGGCAGTTTTGACTGCTTCTTGTATTTCGGCCATAACTTTCTCTTCCTATGCGGATTTTGACGAAATTGGTATCGTTGGAAAGCTAATTCAATTTTCTACATGACCAATAATTGAAAATCTTAAAAATTCCACATATATAAAAGTTGATTCATCTTTCAAAGTAAGTTTCTAACATACTTGGGACGATTTCAAGCTAGGTAGAAGTACGGAGTATTACACAAGTCAGTATCCTTTTCATCGCGTTTGTATTTCTCTTCTTGCAGCTAAGCTATTCACTTAATACTTGGATTACGAAAAAGGAAAGTAGTGTTTTCCTTACTAATTCGGATGCCTCCCCCGGGTCGCCAAGACAATCCTAAAAATTTGTATTGAAATGATGACGTGAATGAGATTATTTCGCATTTTATAATCTATTCTTGGAGTCTGAATTGTTCTCTTGAAAATCACGTTTGTTCAATTTTGATGATTAAAATTTGTTGCTTCAATAAATATGAGTAGAACTTTTAAATTTCAATAATATAGATAGTCAGAGTTTTAAATCAACTAGTTTAATGTATGTGCATTGCACGTGCGCTTCACGTCAATATAAAAACCTACATATAAAAATATTTAAGTACATAATATTACAATTGAAGTTAAATAATATGTAATATTATATTCGTTTAAATATCAAAATGTGTATTCTTCTAATTTTAGTATGTAATATTATGTGCTCGGGTCAGCTTTAGCACACCTCAATAATTTTACGGGATATTTACCACCTCCTAGCCACCGGTAACAAATAATAGAAAACTCCATTCGCCAAAACTTAAAAGAAATTTTCATCTCTATTGAAATTTTAAGTTTTGCTACCTTATTCATATAACCAAAATTTTAGAATAAGGACTATTTAAATTTAACTTAAAACTTAAGGGACTATATTGTTCATTTCCCCCCTCCTCTTTTAAGTCACTATTAGTAATTATTAGTTTGTAAGTAAAATTCACAAACATAAATGACTATTGAAAAAAAAAAGACTTTAGTGGACATTTTCCTAAACTAGTTCTCAACACGTGCATTGCATGTGTGTCCCATATAAATTCATACAATGAAAAAAAATTACAAGCTTAATTTAAAGAATAGTTAAGTTGCGAGCTGCAATCTCTTTCGTCGGTTAAAGTTAAGCAAAAATGTATAAGAGGTACAAAGGAATGCTAATAAACTCTTTTTCATGTAAAATATTAAGTAGACAAGGAGCTATAATTTGAACTATAAAAAGGAACAAATCGTATACATTTCTGAGAGGATACAACTCTATCTTCATAAACGACTCTGAGTACTACAATAGATAGCTTTGATCAAGAAATAATTAAAAGAAGTCTAAAGGTACAACATAAACTATAAGCATGTGATTACGCCTCAAAATGAGATTAATTAGGAAACAAACTTTGATTAAGTGACTTTGCAAAGAGTTTCTTTCGCATATATGATGCATTAATAATATTGTCCCAAGAAACTATATCCTTAAGAAAAATATTTTGAGAAAGCATTCAGTGATTAACTTTTTTCTAAACTTCAGTTTTATTTCAACCTAATCTTTTGAAGAATTATACTAAAAGAAGTGAACATGTTAATATATGATATAAAAAGTACTAAAAGGATGTCAATATTTGTAGCATAAACTAATTGGAACAAATATACCTACTGTAGATATTGATGCGTGAAATAGACTCTTTTTGGTGAAGAAATCTGGCAGAAGAAAAACAAATTGAATAATGAAACAAACACACGTTCTTGTGCACTTTTATAGAGTGATTTAAGGAATGTGAAAAGATTGTCTAAAAATGATATTATGGGGGAGATGAAAAAAGTACAAATAGTTAATAATAATTAAGAAAATTTACATTGATATTAATTAGGAATATAAAAAGGTTTGTACGAGAAGTTACCATGGAGGATGAAATATAGGAGTATAACGATTGAAATAAATTCAACATCTATTAAAAGTGCTCTGTTACTAAGGGAGCCATTTTAGAGGTAAAATAAATAAATACTAATTATGGTAGAAAATATTTTCAGGAAGCACTAAAGTACAATTATTGAATTGTGAGGGGCTGAAGCATTTTATTATATTTTCAATTTAAAGATAAAATTATTTAAAGGAAGGTGTGATTTTACCTTCAAAGAAGACATGCATTAGATTGATTCCCTAGGTGTACGTCCTCATTTGCATCCAGATTTAATGGATGTATTAACTTCAAATGAGGCGCAACCCATTGATTTATGTCGAGTCATGAAATATTTCTGTGAAATAGTAGCAAAATAATAGTAGCATAGTTTTGAATAACTATTTTTTTATATGAACGATTAGAGAAAACTCTTATGTGAAAGTTGAATGTAGATGATTATATTGTCTCTTACTCACCGAAACCTATAAGAAGACCCCCAATGAAAGTTTAATTAGATACATGTAATTTATATGTTAATTTAATTTGATTAGTTTCAAACATGTAACCGTGTCTTACCTAATACCTCCTTATCGATGTTATTTCTTATGATATGTTCCTCTCTTCCGATCTGGCTGTTCTGTCATAACCAAGAATTTTTTCGTCATCACTGATATTTCTCTTAAAGTGCTATGTTAAGTTGACCATGTGAAAAACTATGTTGTGGTAGATACAACCCAAAGTTGAAGATTATATGTCCTTGTACTTTACTTATCGCCATTGCAAAATATAGACATATCGAAAATTAATTTCCGATAAGTTTAAAAGGATATCCTTCATTCTCAGGGGTCAATAGTTACATTCTTGAAATAAACACATGCTTGAGAGCTTGTTATTTTGACATGTATGACATTATTGTCAAATTCTTTAAAATCAACCTTGTACTATTGCACAAACAATTGGAAGGGTCCAAATTTTTAAGCAGCATGATGGGCGCAATTTTGATCGAAGGTTAATCTCTAGTGTTTCTTTCGCCCATTTATGTCCCAATCCTCAAAGATTTGTCTTCTTCCTCAACATTAATTGGTACTAACTCTCTTGATGTTTTTTTTTCGTAAATCTAAAGAAGACACAAAGTGTACTCATAATCTTAACTTACTCCATACTCCACAGACTTGCTGAGATCATGAATTTAGATATGATTTTTGTTATGCGTAGATTATTCAAAAATTGAATATGTCGTTGGACTGTGTAGATAAAACATAAGGGTTTATATTTTGAGAAATGTACGAAGAAAACACAAAACAAATGCCTTTTTTTGCTGCAAATGTTGTTGGGATTTCAATTTAGAATCTAGTAGTTTAAAACGCAAGTATGATTTCAAAGATACTTTTTCAACTAATCTTTTTTTTTGTGTAACTTTCTGCCAAGTATAGAAATTGGTTCAGTGCACTCCTTGAGGCTGCAACCTATCAGTTATTTTGCTCCATCAAAAATTATAAAACACAAAAGTGGTACAAGGTATAAAATTCAAGATAAATTTATTGGTTAAATACAAAAATTACATACGCACATTTGACATACAAGATAGTATCACATTTAAGTATGTTTTAATATGTGACCCATTTTTAGTGACTTAAAACCTTTCAACGGAATTAGTTTATGTTTTAATATGTTACCTATTTTTAGTGGCTTAAAACCTTTCGACGGAATTAGTTTTGATTTCTTTCAATAGGCCTTGTTTTAATGACCATCGAGAACTCCGTAGTGGTTTTCAGTCTCGCCACATATGACGTCGTATCAAGACTTTGATTTTTTTATTCCTTTGAAGCAAATAATAATAGTGGCCAACGGCTTGTTAACGTCGTATCATTTTTCAGCAAGTGTTTAATGTGGTAGGTGATATAGTTGTCCAGTTTTTTTGTGTTAGGATGTGGTTCAATTGTTCTCCCTCTGCTTCACTTTGTATTTTTAATTCAAATTCATTATTTCCCAAATGTCTAAGCATAAATAGTTGAAAATGGCTCACCTGAATTTAAACCTAAAGGTGCAGCCTCCTGGTGTAGCATTGAGATTTGCAAGCCTCTTCTTATAATTCACAATCCTTGACTACGCATCTGTTTTAAGCATATCTAAGTGCATTGATTCATCTAATTCTCTGAAAAGGAAAATCAAGAATGCTTAAAATTAGACCTATTTAATTTCCATTCTCCCCACATAATCCTAGCAAGAAGGTTTGGATCAATACAGGTTGGCTTACCATTGACTTGATTATATGAACACATCACACTGGCTACATCTCCTTCAAGTACACAACTCTTGAATGGACGTTAAATGTATCATGTAAATCTTGTTGTGTTACCTATTCTCAAAAAGCAACCATCTTATCTTATTTTACTAAAATAACTTTAACTTATATACGCTGATAGTTTAATTTAACCTTTTGTAAGAGGTTATATGTTAGCATTTAGAAGTGAAAATTGACCAAAAGTAATTGTTAAAATGACTAAAAAGTTTAAAGTGAAATAGCAAAAAGGAGACAACTAACCACATCATTGAAATTGTATCTTTGGATTCCTTTTCAGTTATCAACATCATAAGCTGTATATGCTTACAACAAGCAACAACTTGAGCTTATCTTTATTACTATCATCTGTTTATTACAAGCCTCTGATATATGCTACACCATATTTGCTGGTGAGTGTTGGGTCTTCTCCCGGTGCTTCTTGGCCTCTTCTCCATCTGGGGTAGTGAAAAATGATGACATTGGGAGACTAATATGTCAAACCTGCTAAACCAAAATTGTGCATTGCCCTAGCCTCGATAGACACCACTTGTAAGCAGAGGTGAATTCAATATTAGAACTTGATAAGTTAAAAGTTAAGAGTTTCTTGAAAATATGGATTAAGTACCTTTATTTGTCACTTTAAAGGGTATTTAACAAATATACACACACGGCCTATGGGGAGAAAACATAATCTTTTCACAAAGTTGAATAGTAATTTGTGAGTTTTCTGGGAAAATAATTAGCACAAAGGCAATAGAAAAGCATATGAAGATAAAGCATAAAAAACATTCATACACAGTAAAAGTTTTTAGTCAAAAATCTTTTAATCATCAAGGAGAAGTTACACCGTCTAAGTTTTAGATGTACGTACTGAAATATCTTGAAACCAATTTACATGTGGAGACCTAAATTTGAGGAGCGTGAGAAGGGTGAAAAAATATGTTTTTTTGCATAAAAATAGTTTAATAGAAGAGAACTTACACCTCGATTTTGTTGACAGTTTCACAAAGCTCTAACTATGAATTAGATGGAAGAGATAGTGACAATGTATGAAATCTGAACACAAACTAAAATTGCGTAAAATTGGTTGAACAAGATGACTAATAAAAAAAGATTGAAAGATTACAAAACTATAAGTAACCCAGCATACCTGTTTGCCAAAAAGAGATGATGAAAGCTTGACGTTGTTGAAAAAATGGCAAGTGAAACCGAATTTCAAGCAAGCTAAACGTAGCAACTGCTGAAGGCCTGGCCATTGAGGCTTCTGTGCAGAATAGTTTTTATGTTGTTTTAAAATAGTGGTAGCCGCATCTCCAGGGTTTTAAAAATTAGTTGGTATTAAATGGGGTATTTTCGTAATTGAATAACTTTGAGAACATTAAATGAATTGAGGGTATTTTTGTAATTTTATTTTAAATTTTTTGAGTTGGTGTTTTTAAGATAGTATAGATATAGATATAGATATAGATATAGATATAGATATAGATATAGATAGATACTGTGAGTACAAAATGACTTATCCATCAATAAGTTTATTGAATTAATAGTTCATGCCCAAACAAAGTTAAATGTTCTGTCCATGCTAATGAATTCAAAGTTGGAAAGCAAATGAAATTGTTTTAAACCAAGATATACTCATACAAAGTTGTGGAGTAAACAACTCCGTAAGACATAAAACAATAAAAATCTAGGACTCAACAAAGGAAAAATCAATTGTACCAAAAATTGAATGAAAGGGAAAAAGTGAGATCAAACAATAATAAGCCAGGAAGAATCAAATATCTATTAGAGATAGGCCATAAATTCAGTCCAAGAGGAAAGGGATAAGAAACTAAAAAGAAATTGCAGACATAAGCTAGCATCTCACATAAAGTTGTGACACTAGATCAAATCATGAACACAAGGGCAAAAAATGAAAATACTGATTATATGAGAAAATGAGATTTGAATAAAATTACACTCACCATTACATAATTAGAGTCCTTCATAGTAAGAGAATTAATGAGCAAAAATGAATAGAATAAAATGATGAAGCAAGTCGGTACCCTCTTCGTCACTTAATACTTGAATTGAACGAAAAAGAAAAATAGTGATTTCCTTACTGATTTAGATGCCTCGTTTGGATGGCCAAGATACTCATGGAAATTTGTATTGAAATGATGACATGAATGGGATTATATCACATTTTATAATCTACTCTTGGAGGCTGAATTGTTCTCTTGAAAATTATGTTTGTTTAGTTTCGGTGGTTCAAATTTGCTACTTATCAATAAATACGAGGACTTAAATTTCAACAATATAGACAATCAAAGTTTCAAATCAACTAGTTTAGTCTAATATAAAATGTTGCCTATAAAAATACTGAAGTACATAATATTACAATTGAAGTTAAAACATACATAATATTATATTTATTTAAATACCGAATGTGTATTCGTCTAATTTTGGTATATGCACGTCAATTTAATTAACATAAAATACAGGCAAAAAATAGATTATTGAATACCAATTAGTTCTAAAAATAAATACAATGTTTGTTTAAATAATAAAAATGAGAGGTATCAAATTGATATGATTAATAAAAGTTATATAGTTTTTGATTTCATGGTGTCCGAGTCAACTTGTACATACCTTAATAATTTCACAGGATATTTGTCACCTCCCATCCACCTGTAACAAATAATAGAAAACTCCATTCACCAAAACTTAAAAGAAATTTTCGTTTCTATTGAGATTTTAAGATTTCTTACCTTATTCACATAACCAAAATTTTAGAATAAGGACTATTTAAATTTAACGATAAAACTTAAGGAGCTATTTTGTTTATTTTCCCCTCATCTTTGAAGGCACTATCAATAATAATTAGTTTGTAAGAAAAATGCACAAACATAAACGACTTTATTGAGAAAAAAAATGAATTTAGTGGGTCACTTTCCTAAACTAGTTCTCAATACATGTGTCCCCATATAAATTCATATAATAAAAAAATTACAAGCTTAATTTAATGTAACGACCTGAAAATTTGATAAAATATGTAAAATTTATAATTTCATGTGATTTGACCATTTTACCCCTTTTCATACTTGTATTGTGGTATTTCTAAGGTGTGGGGTGATTGGCACGGTTTCCTATGCATTTTTGGTATCATTTGTGTGATATTGTGGTTTTTGGTGGCTTCGAGAGTCTTATTTTGGACTTTTGTGGTTATCTTTTGATCTGTGCGACGGATGGCTGAACGGACTGCACTAGCAGATTCAGAATGTCAATTTTAGAATGGTAACATATTTGGTGTGGTTTTGTGGCTTTTAAATCTCATTTCGATCCTCGATTTGGAAAATTTAGATTTCGAATTTCGGGGGTAAACTTTATGAAAATGACATTTGTTTGAAAATCTGATATTGTCGTTGAGTCTAGCTTCGAATTTAGTATGGTTATATAGTTTATTTGCGTATATAGGACTCCGAACGAATCTCGAGCACCCAGTCGAAGTCTGTTTTGAACTTAAAAAATTGGTGCACCAGGTTACTGGTGCACAAAGGGTAAATTGCATATGGGGAGTACGTTTTATGCTTTGTGTGGCAGGTAAGCTGGTACATTATAAAAAGACCTCTTTTTGCCCATTTTGCCTATTCTTTCACCTTACCTTTTGAGAGCTAAACCATCAAATAGTGTGAGAGCTTAAACGTGAAGATCGTGGGTGCTTGTGAAACTAGATTAACATCTATTTCTTGATTCACTTATGGAGTTAAGGTGAGATTTCATATTTTTCATACTTTAATGAGAAAATGGTCAAAAGCCCCCCCAACCTTTACCTCAAATCTCAACTACACACTCAACCTTTAAAGGTGACCTATTACCCCCTGAACTATTTAAAGTAGAATTATTATCCCCCTGAACTATTTTAAAGTGGAATTATTACCCCTCCCCCCCCCCCCCCCGAAAACTGACAACCAGTTATTTGGATTGTGGTGTGATGCACGCGCTGCCACGTCTTTGCCACATCATTTTTTCTTTTTTCTACTCTAAAAAAATTAATTATTTAACTTTATTATTTCCTTTTTTCTTCCCCATTTTTTATTTTGCTCCATTTTCTTCTTCAACCAATTTCATCTTCTTGGGTCAAATATAGAATTCTTGGAGAAAAAATGGCGGATTAATAAAGTTCTTGAATGGTATTTTAATGAAGTTCTTCAACCCAATTTCATCTCTTTTTGCTCAAGATCACCATTAATGGCGAATTCTTCCCCATTGTAGAAATACAAAGCTTTGAGCTCTCCATTAATGGTGGATCTTGAGCAAAAATAGAGAAAATCAAAAAATTAGGTTGAAAATTTTACGTGGGTTATGTTTGAAATTATATATGGCGTTGTGGAAATTCAAAGCTTTGAGCTCGCCATTAATGGTGATCTTGAGCAAAAAGAGAGGAAATCGAAGTTCTTGAATTTTTTCAAGTTTTTTGAATCGGAGTTCCCCAACTTCTTCATTCAAGAATTCATTAATCGGAGAAATCTTATTATTTCCTTAGTTCAAGTGTTTCTTGATTTCAGTTTCGGAGCAAAAAGAATTTCTTGATTTCGGAGAAATCCATTAATGAGGAAGATGAGGAACTCCATTAATGAGTTCTTGAATTTTTATTTTGAAAAAGAGAAGAAGAAGACATGACGTGGCAATTAGAATTCATTAAAAAAAAGTAATAATTAAAATATTTATTATATTATTAAAAATAATGACGTGGAAATTAGAAAATAAAGAATTTAAAGTGAAATAGGGTCAACTGACGTGCCCATGGGTGAGTGTAGTCACGTCCAGTGACAGGTCAGCAACTGGGGGGTAATAAATTTGGTAAAAATAAGTTTAGGGGGGTAATAGGTCACCTTTAAAGGTTAGGTGTATAGTTGGGATTTTGACTAAAGGTTGGGGGGGGGGGTAATAGACCATTTTCTCTACTTTAATTCTTGATTTAATTGTTTAAGACCCTAAAAATCTTATTTCTTGATTTATTCCTAAATTTCACTCCTTTTCACTTGAAAAATATTTCAATCTTATAATTACTAATTTTTCATCAATTTAACCTTGAAAACAATTTTGATTCTTGATTTTAACACAGATTTCAAAAATTTTACCCGATAAAGTGCGAAAATGATTTTTCTTCGATTTGAACCTCATTTTTTACTTGGGTTTTCAGCTGTAGATTTTAAAAAATATGGAGAAAAGATTTTTAAGGTAAAATTATGATTTTTTTCCTCTTTTTCGAAAACTCATTTCAGGGGTCCATTTTAATTTCGAACCAAAAGTAGGTAATATGAGTATCATTAGCTTTGTTTGACGCATAAATTTTATATTTCTTGGCTTTAGTTGATTTTAGAACCATTCATGAGAAGTAGGGATTTATGGTTGAAGTGTTACAGATCGATTTCGGCCTTTATGGTAGGTTGTGGCTTAACTCTTTCAGACTGAGTTGGGTAGTTAATGATGGTATAAAATGCATATTAAGGGAGGGAAATAATTACGAAGAATGGTTATCTATGTGTTGTTCCCGTGTGGGGGCCTATATGGGATGTTTGTTGAAATTGAGATATTATGCGATATGTGTGATCGTGTGGGGTCTTATATGATGTTGATAGCCTTGAATACATGTGAATAATTGTATTGTGTTGTTGAAAATACCTATTGTGGTACCATTAGTGTATTGTGATATATTCATACTTGTGAACATATAAAACATGTGGAAATTTATGGATTGCTGGAAATAATGAGCGGATTTGGCCTACATAGTTGCGGAAATATATCATTGTGGTTGCTTATGGAAATATATCATGTGGTTGGTTGTGGAAATACTCGTTGGGAGTGATTATGAGCATTACATCCTCATGGCATCATACGCTTAATTTCACTTATTTGTTGTATGTTTTGTATATGCTTGTCGTTGTTATTGGTCCCACTTGATTTGTGTCTCATGTTATATATGTGCTTTGAAAACATTGGAAATGTCGGAAATACTAAAAATACAGGAAATTCAGGAAATATTGGAAACATCAAATTTTATAGACCTATCTGAAGTATATGTGGAGAAGAGTCATGAATATTGGTTGTATACGGGTTGATGAACCCCCATGGGTCATACATCGGGAAGCTTTAGCTCTGTAGGTGTATACGTAGACTGTGCGATGGTCTCGTGCATCATCATTATCATCTTATACATTGCATTTGCTTTATTGTGATTAACGCTTTTGCTCAATATCCTGTTATTTATACTTGACTATCTTGTATATACATGTTTTTCTTTATTTCTACTTGCATGTGATATAAGGTATACTTGTGTTCTACATACTATGTTGTTGTTGTAATTGTGATATGTTAAAACTGTTATTGCAAGCGGTGTGGGGTATCGTTGTGGGATATTTTTTGATTGCAGGTGACGTGCCCTTAGTGTGTAGTTTTTATGCTTTATTTTCTACTTTGCTCGGTCGGCCTATGATACCTGCCAAGTACAAGTGGACCGTACTCACTCCTACTTTACCCTTTCGGTGCAGATTCAAGTTCGAGTATGCCTCATATGACTTGACTTTGGGAGCCTTCAGAGTATTCAAGATAGCAGTTGGACCTTCATGCGTTCGTAGTTCACCTCTATCTTTCTGTATTAGTTATGTATTTATTTGTATTCGGAGACAGATATTGTTTCTTGTGGATATTTTTGATGTATTTGACTCATGGATTGTATTGGTAGTTCTTACACTATTGACACTTGGTTTTGGAAATGTATTATATTGGATATATTCTTTCCGTATTATTATAATTACTTATATGGTTCGACTTTGTTCTAAAAGTCTCACCTTGGAGGAATTTCTATATTTTCCTCTTTTTCTGTATCAATTTGAGTGATGAACTTACTTTTTAAGGTACGCTGCAACAAGTGTCATCTTGACCTTTATTTTTGGGTCATGAAAAATTAGTATCAGAGCAATCAGTTTTCATTGGTCGCAATAGTGTAAGAATGGGATGTCTAATAGAGTCTGGAGAATCGGTACGTAGACGTCCATATCTATCTTCTAGAGGCTATAGGATGTCTTTTGGAACTTTTCTTATCTTATACCTTACTGTGCGAAGTTCTTTCATATCTTTTGTTTTGAGTTGTGTTTTACTCTTTACATGTAGATATGGTTGACTAGGTCCCGTGAGGTCAGAGATATGGAGCCTTCTTCTGGAGAGAGAGTTTAGTTGAGAGGGCGAGCCTCAAGTCGTAGACGAACTCGATGGAGGGGACAATCCCGTAGTTTAGCCCTATCTAGGAGGAGTTCTAGGGGACTCTCCACTGAGCCTCGCGTTGAGCAAGTTGTAGGTGTGGGTTCTACTTCATTTTTTTAGAGTTTGTCTGCCCCAGTGTTGGGGGATTGTTGGTGCATTTTCTGACCCGTTTAGAGGGTTCTCCTTTGGTTATACCGGGTGTTTCTCCAGTTCAGAGTATGGATCTTCCTGTTGCACCTGCTTCTATTTTGGGTACTCATCAGACCCTGAGTCCTATTCCTGTTTCAACAATCGACATCTGAGAATGGTGTTCTGAGATTAGGAGTTCAACCTTTATCTATATTACCTCCTTAGATGGGATAGCAACCCTCTAAATTCACTATACCTCCTTTTGCTGTAAGTATTGTGATGTCTTTTGAGAATCAGAAGAGGTTTGAGAGATTTACTCGTTTGGGTCCTCCTAGATTCAGTGTTGTTGTGGACAAGGATGCCTATGAGTTTTTGATTGATTGCCGAGAGAAGTTGCATAATTTTGGTTCATCGAAGTTGCGTGGGATTTCTTATACTACCTATCAGCTGAGATATGTAGCTAGAGATTGGTGGAGATAGGTTATTGATTATAGACTTATTGATGCTCCTAAGATATCGCGGGATCAGTTTACTGATACCTTTTTAGAGATATTTTTGCCTTACAGTCTGTGGGATCGGATTCATGATAAGTTTGATCACCTGGAGTGGGGCTCCATGACTGTAGCAAAGTATAAAACACACTTCCATGTCTTGTCTAGATATTCCTATACTAGTATTTCCCCCGAGTTTGAGAAGATTCAGATGTTTATGAAGGGTTTAGATGTCTTTCTTCAGTTGGCTAAGTCACAGATGGTTGTATTTGGGGCATCTTTTTGGAGTATTATAGATCATGCTAAGATGAATGAGGGTATTCTTCGGGCATTTTAGGGAGGCTCCAAGAAGGTGCACCATTTTAGTGAGTTCAGAGGTTAGGTTTCTCATTGTAGGGATTTCTATAGTTCTCATAGATATCAGGACAAGCTGATGTAGGCGGCTTTGTAGAGTTTAGGTGGTGGCTCTTCTTGTTCAGCAGTGTAGGAGGGCTATTAGGGTAAGTTTATAGTTTTCTATATATGCGATAAGGTTGTCTATGTGGCCAAAGGCTGTCCCCATAGTGTGTTTAGAGCCACTCCTGTTACAACCATGAGAAATAAAGGTGCTACTTGAGGTGTCAGGGGCATAGGTGGTAGATATCATGAGGGTGGTCATGGGGTCACTCAGGTAATTGGTTGTTATGAGGGCCACTCAAGCAGTTGATGGTCGTGGGCAGTGTTATGCTATACCATCCAGACCTGAGGCAGAGGCTTTAGATGTTGTGATAATAGGTATCGTCCTCGTTTGTTTCAGATTTGCATCTATGTCATTTGATCTCAGATCAACTTTCTCTTATATGTATACATATTTTGCTTTAGATTTTGATTCTGTTAGTAAGCCTCATGCCATGCCTATTCATGTATCTATCTAGTAGGTGAATCTTTAGTAGTGGATCGGGTTTACCAATCTTCTAGTGTAACTTTCTCTGGCCATAAAACTTGGGTAGATTTGCTTTTGTTAGATATGATTGATTTTGATGTTATTTTGGGTATAGATTGGTTGGCTCCTTATCATGCTATCTTAAATTATTTTGCTAAGATTGTGAATCTAGCTTCACCGGGTGTGCCAAGGATATCTTGGTAGGGTGTGCTTCATTTGGGATCCAAGAGGGTCATATCTTATGTTTAGGCTCATTGGTTAATTGAGAGGGGATGTTTAACTTATTTGGATCATATTTGTGATACAAGTTTTTTTTTACCTCTTTTCTTAGATTTTTTTAGTATTGTTCGTGAGTTTATGGATGTGTTTTCTATGGACTTACCTGGTATGCCTCTGGATCATGATATTGATTTTTCTACTGATGTTGAGCCGGGCACCAAGCTCATTTCTATTCCTCCTTATAGGATGTCCCCAGCTGAGTTGAAAGAATTAAAGGATTAGTTACAGGAGTTGTTGGATAAGGGATTTATCCAACCTAGTGTATTGCCTTGAGATGCGCCTGTCTTGTTTATAAAGAAGAAGGATGGGTCTATGCGGATATGTATTGATTATTGACAGTTGAACAAGGTGATGGTTAAGAATAAATATCCTCTTTCTCGCATTGATGATCTATTTGATCATCTCTAGGGTGGTGTGATGTTTTTGAAGATTGATTTTAGGTTCGATTATCACTAGTTGAGGATTAAAGTTTCAGATATTCTAAAGACTATTTTTCGGACTCGATATGGTTATTATGAGTTCTTGGTCATGCCCTTTGGGTTGACCAATACCCCTAATGTATTTATGAAGTTGATGAATCAGGTGTTTTGACCATATTTTGACTCCTTTATTATTGTATTTATAGATGATATTTTGGTCTATTCCAAGAGTAAGGCTGATCATAAGAAGCATTTGCGTATTATGCTTCAGAGATTGAGGGATGAGAAATTGTATTTGAACTTCTCTAAGTGCGAGTTTTAGTTGGAGTCTATTTCTTTCTTGGGTTATGTGATAACTAAAGAGGGTATTATGGTTGATCCAGTCAAGGTTGCAACGGTTTATGATTGGGATAGATGTACTTCATCCACCGAGATTCAGAGTTTTGTTGGCTTAGCAGGTTATTATTGACATTTTATTGAGGGTTTCTCTTTTATTATAACTTCTTTGACTAAGTTGACTCGGAAGAAGATTTTCTTTCAGTGGTCTGATGCTTGTGAGGTGAGCTTTCAAAAGGTCAAGGATTTGTTGACTTTAGCTCCTATATTGACTTTGCCCAAGGAGGGCATGGATTTCACTATGTTTTTGCATCTTGTCAGTTAATGCCCCATGAGAGGAATTATCCTACCTATGATTTAGAGTTGTGCGCGGTTGTCTTTGCTTTGAAATTATGGAGGCACTACTTGTATGGAGTTTATTGTGAGATTTTCTCGGATCGTCATAGCCTTTGTTACTTTCTCACCTAGAGAGATATTAATATAAGGCAGTGTCGTTGGCTTGAATTTCTTAAGGATTATGACTTGACCATTCTCTATCATTCGGGCAAGGCTAATGAAGTTACGGATGCCTCGAGCCAGAAGTCAACTATCATGGATAGCTTGATGCATCTTTTGACCCAAGAGAGGCCCTTGGCCTTAAAGGTTTAGTCTTTAGTTAACCAGATGGTTTGGCTTAAGATTTCAGTGCCTAGATATGTTTTGGCCTTTATGGAGGCTAGATCTTCTTTGATAGAGCAGATTCGAGCTCATTAGTTTGATGATGTTGGATTGAAGTTGATTTGAGATAAGGTTTGAATGGGGAGGCTAAGGAAGTCTCATTTGATTTCAGATATTCCATTCATCTAGGTGCGACTAAGATGTATCGTGACTTGAGACAATACTATAGGTGGGGTGGTATGAGGCGATATGTAGAAGATTTTTAGGCTCATTGCCTATGTTTTTAGCAGGTGAAGGCCGAGTATATGAGACCTGGTGGTTTGCTTCATAGGTTACCCATTCCCGAGTAGAAGTAGGAGTTGATCACCATGGACTTTGTGACTAGTTTTCCTTATACATCTCATGGTTTTGATAGTGTTTGGGTCATCATGGATCGATAAATCAAGTCAGCTTATTTTATTTCAGTTTAGGTCTCATTCAGTGCTAAGAGGTTGGTCTATATCTATATTCGTGAGATTATGTATCGACAGGGCATACTGATATCCATTATCTCAGATCGAGGTTCTATATTCTCACTTTTGGACGACTTTTCAGGATGTTTTGAGTACTCAAGTTGATCTTAGCATGATCTTTCACTCCCAAAATGATGGACAGTCAGAGCGGACTATTCAGGTTTTGGAGGATATGCTCCGCGCTTGTGTGATGGATTTTGATGGACAGTGGGAGAAATATTTGTCTTTAGCAAAGTTTGCATAAAATAATAGCTACAATTCCAGTAGTGATATAGATCTTTTTGAGGAATGGTATGGTAGGCGTTGTCGCTCGCCAGTGAGTTGGTTTGATTTTTTATAGGTGAGACCTCGAGGTATGGACTTACTTTGTGAGTCTTTGCATAGAGTCTGAATCATTCAGGATAGACTTCGAGCGAGTAGACAGAAGTGTTATTCAGATCGTAGGCTTCGTGCCTTGAGATTTGGGGTTGGTGATATTGTTTTCCTGCGAGTTTCATCCATGAAGGGTGTGATGAGGTTTTAGAGGAGGGGAAAGCTTAGCCCCACATATATTGGTCCATTTTAGATTCTTCGGACTGTTGGTGGTATGGCTTATGAGTTGACTTTTCCCCATGATCTATCGACTGTTCATCACGTTTTTCATGTTTTCATGCTTCACCGTTACATTCTGGATGAGTCTCATGTCCTTCATTGGGAGTCAGATAAGTTAGATAAACGGTTCTCTTTTGTTGAGGAGTCGATCTTCATATTTGCTAGGGATGTTAGATGGTTGCGTTCTAGAGTCATCCCTATTGTTAAGGTTCAGTGGAGAAATCAACCTGTAGATAAGGCTACTTGGGAGGTCGAGACTGATATGTGTAGTTCTTATCCCCAGTTCTTTGTTGATTCGGGTATTTCTTTTGCCTTTACTTTGAGGACGAACTAGATTTTTAATGGTGGATTATGTAATGACCTAAAAATTTGATAAAATATTTCAAAATTTGTGATTTTGTGTGATTTGACTACTTTACTCCACCCCGTAGTTGCATTTTCGTATTTCTAGAGTGTGGGAGTAATTGGCATGGTTTCCTATGTATTTTTATACCATTTATGCATTATTGTGCTTTGTGGTGGCTTCGAGAGCCTTATTTTAGACTTCTATGGTAATCTTTTGATCCGTACGACGAATGGCTGAATGGACTATGCCAGCAGATCTGGAACATCAATTTTAGGGTGGTAATATGTTTGGTGTGGTTTCATGGCTTTTAAATATCATTTCAACCCTCGGTTTGGAAAATTGTGATTTTAAATTTCGGAAATCAACTTTGTGAAAATGATATATTTTGAAAAATCTGATATCGCCATTGAGTCCAGAGCGTCAAATTTAGTATGGTTACATAGTTCGTATGCGTATATCAGACTCTTAACGAATTTCAGATACCCCGTTGAAGTCCATTATGAACTTAAAAATCTAGTGCGTCAGCACTAGGTTACTCGTGCACCAGCAATAGGTTACTGGTGCACAAAGGGTAAATTGCATATGGGGAGTGTGTTTTATGGTTTGTGTGCCAAGTAACCTAGTACAGTATAAAAAGGCCTCTTTTTGCCCATTTCGTCCATTCTTTTACGTTACCTCTTTAGAGTTAAACCCTTAAATAGTGTAAGAACTGAAAAGTGAAGCTTGTGGGTACTTGGAAAGCTAGATTAACATCTATTTCTTGATTCTTTTATGAATTTAAGATGAGATTTCATCCTTTTCTTACGTTAATTCTTAATTTAATTGTTCAAGACAACAAAAAACTTATTTCTTGATTTATCTCCATATTTCACCCTTTTTCACTTGAATAATGTTTTAATCTTGTAATTACTAGTTTTTTTTTATCAATTTAACCTTTAAAACAACTTCGATTATTGATTTTAACATAGATTTCAATGATTTTACCCGGTAAAGCTCAAAAATGGATTTTCTTTAATTTGATCCTCATATTTAACTCAATTTGACTTGGATTTTCAGCTGTAGATTCCTAAAATCATTATTTTGAATAATCAATCTAACATAAGAAAATATAGTACATTCTCATTTATGTCGAGTCATGAAATATTTCTATAAATAGTAGCAAAATAATTGTAGATGTAAATCCCCGCATTTTCAGGCTAGAATTCATACCGTCATTCCTACATGTATAGATTCAAACCCAATGATTACATGTTAATATAAGTGTGACGATCAACTCTATAGTGTGGGAATACCTTTAAATATGAATTGAGGCCACAAAAATCTCCAAACTCAAAATCGAGTTGAGGACTTTTCTATCGATTAAGTTTTAGTGAACATTTCAATTTGGATCAACTTCCAATGACCATTACTTCTAGAATATAAAGTGTTAGGTGGCCTACTATAAGAAATGAAAGATCTTAGTGTCTTCTTTCCAACGCATCCTATTTCACCTTAATATGATATTGGAGTGAAAAATTATTCTTATTTTACTTTGAAGTGTCTGTCTGTCAACTAGGTGACGACTAAGCTGACAAGCCATCATTTAGGTGACGACTAATCTGACAAGCCATCACTTAGGTGACGACTAAGATGACAAGCCGTCAACTAAGTGACGAGCCATCAGCCTAGGTAAATGGAAAATTCCAACCTAAAAGTGAAGACTAGGGTGATAAGTCGTCACCTAACTGATGGGCTGTCAACCTTGTCATCAACGGAAGAATTTCTACAAAAAAAAATTATTTATTTAGAGATATTTTGGTCTTTTACTCACCTCAAATCCTGCCCCCATGATTTAAAACATACTTTAAACATTATTTTCCCATTATATGTCAGTTTCTCATCACTCCTTTTCCCATCCACTCTCAGAGAGAAAAGTTAGGATTTCTTTTAAAACCCATACTTGCAAGTCTTAGATTCAAGATATCTTGAAATTTATTCATAAAAAAAAAAGTTATGTGGGACTATCCTAACTCTCATGGGTGTAATATTATTATTTTAATAAGCTTTAAGAATATATAATTATGTACATTAAAAAAGGGATTTGGGGAAATCATTTTGAACAACATGCATCATGAACCCATTTTGATAAAAGTAAGTGTTTATCATGAAGTCTTTCCATAAACTTAAACTATATTCATGTGTACATATGTTTTGAGTTTCAAAAATCGAATTGAGGGCATGAATTATGAAAATTCCTCTCTCATCATGATACCTATTTGATTTAACATATTGTGGGTTGTTCAACTGCACGATTAAAAGCTTGAGAGTGAGTGTTTTACTATCATTTATGGATTAATATTGTTTATGATACGATGAGAGGGTGTTTCTCTTGTTTATAAATGCTCATGATGTTAATTAAAAGAATTGCATAGGTTTTATGTAAGAATTCACCACCATATGTTAAATTATTGAAATGAGAGTGTTTTCATAAGTTCATGTGCTATTTGAAATAAGAACTCTTAGGTGATGTTTAAATCTTTTGGGTAGTCATTTACACGATTTTTGAATGAAAGGGTTATGGATACGTTATGATATGATTCGCCTTGCAATCTAGGTATGAAGATACCTATCACGATATTCCCTTAACAATAGATAAATATTTTAAAAGTATAATTTTTTAAAGAACTAAAATTGGGCTTAAAGAGAGCTAGTTGATTATCCAAAGAAGGCTTGAATTCAGCTAACTCATTGGCCGAAACCATGTTTTTACTATACGGGTTTTTATATGTGATTAGGAAAGTGGGATGACATGGTATGTCAGCAAGTTGGGCATACCTTTTTAATGGCAGACCCATATAGCCCGTGGGTATCCATGTTTTGTGGGGTGTACTATCTAGATCAAAAGTAAATCAAAGAGCTGAGTAATTGTTTTACAAGCATGAATTGAAGCTTTTAATATTATACACATGTTTTTTAACCTATATTATGGATATATTATTTTCACAATGTTCTCACTTATTTTACATTAAATATATGATATTTTTGGATTATTTTTCATACCAGTACATTCCAAATATTGACCCTTATAATACAGGTTCTGAGGCACAGTCTTGTGATCTATTACATTAGTAGAACATTTAGGAAAATGCCAAGAGTTGGTGTGCCATCCAATTTAGGAGAGCATTTATTTATATGTTGACTTCTTTCAGTTTATGGCCCAACCGAGGGCCTTGTTCCGGCCTAGATAGTTAGTATTCAATAAAGGCTTCATAGACAGGATTTCAGTATTGTATTATCATAACTTAATTGACATATCTTAATCATAAGGTCAACTTGGATTTTAGTTTTATCTTCCACACCTTTATTTTATATGAATTATGTTAATGATAGCATCTTATGGGGTCTCTCGGGCCTTTGTGTCTCGGAATGCCTGTCACGGACAAGGCCTCAACTCGGGTCTTGACAAACTTGGTATCAGAGTACGGTTCATGGTCCTAGGGTATCTACAAAGCTGTGTCTAGTAGGGTCTTGCTTATGAGTGTGTTATGCACTACACTTATAATCAGGAGGCTACCGGACATTTAAGATATGTTTTCCATTTTTCTATACTCTAGATCATGCAATAGTGTTCACCATATGAAAGTCATCCAAATTCCTTCCTTTCTCTAATTTGATAAGCCATGTCTCATTATCGAGGCAGCACAAGTTCAAGAGTTTATATTCCTAACAATGTGGTCCTTTCTGATTGAGTTATCCATAAAGTCATGAAATAACACAAGGACTTAGGAGGAGTCTATTAGTGTGTCAAGTGTATTGACTCAAGTGTATACCCCTATCTATATCAATCATGCATTTGAGTCTTATGTAAGAAGTGTATTCAGTCCATTTTCAAAAGCTTTGTTATAGATGTCATACTTAAGGGTAATGATTTATAGAATAATATTGGAATAGTATTTCTATCCGAGTGGTAGTATATGTAAGGTGTTAAAATATATGAGTAGTAATATGGTTCCGAAGTTAGTGGTATGAATTCATAAGTTTAGAAGTTAAAGAGAGGGTAACTCTTGAGTGAAGAAGGTAGTTGTGGTTATGTAACCTCTGAGCAGAGTGTAGTGTGACCTTTTATGGTGATTGACTAAAGTTGTAGCACAATTTATAGATTTATAGTATGTAGAAGCGGATGTGATTAGTTATGATGATTAGAACTTAGTTGAAAGAGGGAAAAAAACTTGTGATGCATACTTGGTTCAATACAAAAATTAATCTTAAGTTGTGACTGAAAGATGTAGATTGGCTTGTAATTTATAATTTTTCATTCAATTGGGAATCTAAAAAGGTGGAACTCATTGATGGTTATAGAATTTTGAAGGTAGTTGGGATGTATGCATGGTTAAGTAGATATGATGTAAGAAATGTAGACTATGATAATAGATCGTAATGAGTTATGGTATAAGACTAAGGTCGAATATTCTTATTATGTGACTTTACCCCTCTTGATTCACTTTTCTCTAGTAGTTGTAAACGGGTACAGTATGTGAGAAAGCATGTCATGAATATTAAGTTGTAGCACAAACGTTGTAATAAAATTGTGCTTGTATGTCTTAGTTAAAAGAAGTAAGGAATTTATGTTGATTTCTTTATTCAGGGGACTAGTAAATTATGTGAGATGTTTCATAGGTTGTACATGATTGGTGTTAGACACTAGGTTTGAACTTTAAATGAGGATTGCGGTGATAAGAATGTTAACTTGAGGATAGTGATATGAGAATTGTGGGAGTAAGTTTGTAGGGTTGATTTGATGTATGCCACAACCTAGGTTGGTAACTTGTGGATAAATTGAGGGGATAATTGTGATATATATACACGAGGATTAGTGTTAAAACGATGAATTACGGCTGAGTCACTAAGTGGATAAGAGCGTTAGGTTTATAAGAATAAGTTGAACCCTAGGTAGCTTGTTGTCATATGAGGTCCTAAGTGTATAAGTTTCATGTATGCCTAGTTCATGTTCTGAATTTCTTAATATAGAGAGGGATAGAGAGATGCTATATGATGTTATTTAGAACTGAATTAAGGAAAATATAGATATATGATATGAGCTCTTGGTTTAGTTTTAAAAAAACTTTGTTAAGTTATTTGGATATGCAATTAGAGGTGTAATGCTAGTATACAAAGAAGTGAAGAATTGATTGTTATGTGTTAAGAAGGGTGAATATGTGTGCTTATGAGAGTGTGATTTATGGGGTGATGTCTATGGAACCTTGCAAAAGTTGAGATTAGTATCCCTAAAGGGTAGTGTCTTCATATTATAGCTATTAGGGGAGTTTGGTGTTCATGTGTATGGTGATACCCCATTGTGTTGAGTGTTGTGCTTGTAGATTTAATGAGAGGATATATCCTCAAGTCTAGGATAGTGACTTTTGACCTAAGGAGGAGATCATGAACTAAGGAAAATCCTAAATTTTCTCATGGTGGTAAGTTTTAGAAAAGGGCCATGATAGCTTTATTCTTATTCTAGAAAAAATTCTCCTACCTCGGATCAAGAGGAAATTCTACCAATGTCTTATGTACTCAAATTGTGCCTATGCCTAAGGTCCAAGTTCTCTATGCAAATCCTGTCCATACTCTAACCCCTGAACTTGAAGCAATAATGTCTCTCAGCAATCTAAGCTTCCAAGTATTCAAGCTCCATGGTATGACACTCATGATCCATAAATTCATGACTCACTTTATGCTTAGTTCTGAGAAACTATACTCCCTATATATTATCGATTCATTTTATGTCGGGTCTAGCCCAGAGATATAAGGTTTATAAAACATATGGTCATTTTCAGCTCTTAAATTGAGAAGTTATATCTTTGAGTAGCAATCCTTTTCTTATCCCTTGAATATATGAATTCCGGCTTTATGATATACAACTCATGATATATGCACTCATGTCTCTCATTGCGCCCAGTCTAAAGAACTCATGTTGTGTTATGTTTATGCCCAAACGACCCTCTATCTAAGATTTAGGCATTTGCTAAGAGGCATTTCGTGCCTATTGTAACATCTCTCACTTCGCAGGTCTAACCTTGATGGTAGTGGCTATTGAAAATAATGTCGTAAGAGAGGGAGTAGATATTCTTTAATGTGAAAATTTTAGGTGTGGCTACTCGAGTTAAGGTTATAGGTGAAGAGGGAGGAGGGAGATGAATTTTTTGTATGTGAAATAGTTAGGAAGGGGACATGTGGCAAAAATCCTTGTGAGAATGATTGAAGTTGTTGGTTTTTAGTGGGGAGATCTATAAAATGGGTGTAGTAGAGATAGGCTTAAATGTTGTGAATAATAGATACACAAACCAATGTGCTATGTGGTTAGTAATACTCGATTTAAGGACTGAAAGTTGTTTGATTATATTGATAAGGTGAAGTAATATTCTTAAAGCGATATAGAATATAGGGTCCCATAGCTTAAGCTAGCACTTTTTTACTCTGGGTTAGGCTTGAATATAAAATTACTATGTAGTTAGCTTCAAACTCTTGTAGTTATGTATTTAGTGAGGGAATTATAAGATTGAGATATTGAAATATGGTATTCATAGCTGAAGGCATAGTTGAGAAGCGTCGCAAAATTTAAAGGCTATTAGACGTATCATTTGAGGTAGAGAATGTTTCTATTCTACTCTTATGTCCCGCAAGAATCTCAATTCATGTCCTGTACCAATCTTAATTAGGTCAAGGATTCGTAGGAAAATTCATGCCTTATAATGTTATGATCATGTGCCATAGAACACATGCCAAGATCATGTTTATGTCAAATCTCATTATCTCATGATTTGTGCTTATATGATTTACTTGATGATGTCATAAAGCTCTTCTTGAATGACTATGTATGTTTCATTGTGGAAAATAAAATTCCTAATATGAGGTTATGCCCTTTATTCCATAATTCTATACCTTCAATAAATTCCTACCCAACATTCGAGGATGAATGATTCCAAGGGGAGATAATGTAACACCCCATATTTTTGGGCTAGAATTTAAACCGTCGTTCCTATGCGTATAGATCCAAACCCAATGATTTCATGTTAATATATGTGTGATGATCAATTCTCTAGTGTGGGAATACCTTTGAATATGAATTGAGGCCACAAAAATCTCCAAACTCAAAGACGAGTTGAGAACTTTTCTATCGATTAAGTTTTAATGAACGTTTCTATATGGGTCAATTTCCAACAACCATTACTTCTAGAATATAATGATTTGGGTGGCCTACTACATATCAAATTAAATCTCTTCGAGTCTTCTTTCCAACGCATCGTATTTTACCTTAATCCGATATTGGAGTAGAAAGTTATGCTTATTTTACTTTGAAGTGTCTGTCTGTCTACTAAGTGACGACTAAGCTGACAAGCCGTCACTTAGGTGACGACTTAGTTTATGAGCCGTCAAATAAGTGACGATCCATAAGCTCTAGTCATCAGCTGAGGTTAGTAAATGGTAAATCCCAACCTGAAAGTGACGATTAGGGTAATGAGCCGTCACCTAATTTACGGGCCGTCTTGTCGTCAACTAAAGAATTTCTGTAATATTTTTGTTTCTTTAGGGGTATTTTGGTCGTTTCCTCACCTCAAATCCTACCCCCATATTTAAAACACACTTTAAAAGCAATTTTCCCATTATATGTCAGTTCCTCATCGTTCCTTCTCCTCTCCACTCTCAAGAGAGAAAAGTTAGGGTTTCTTTCAAAACCCATACTTTCAAGGCTTAGATTCAAAATATGTCATAGTTTGTTCATAAAAAAAAGGTATGTAGGACTATCCTAACTCTCATAGTCATAATATTATTGTTTTAATAAGCTTTAAGGATATATAATTATGTACATGTAAAAAAGGGTTTTGGGAAATTGTTTTTGAGTAGCATGCATCATGACCCCGTTTTGTTGAAAGTAAGTGTTTATCATGAAGTCTTTCCATAAAATTGAACTATATTCATTTGTACATATGTTTTGATTTTCGAGAATCCAATTGAGAGCATGAATTATGAAAATCTCTCTCTCACCATAATACCTATTCGATTTAATGTGTTGTGGGTTGTTCAACCACATAATTAAAAGATTGAGAGTGAGTGTTTTACTATCATTTATGGATTGATATTGTTTATGATACAATGAGAGGGTGTTTCTCTTGTTTATAAATATTCATTGTGTTAATTTAAAGAATTGCATAGGTTTTATGTAAGAATTGACCACCACATGTTAAATTATTAAATGGAGAGTGTTTGCATAAGTTCATGTGCTATTTGAAATAAGAACTCTCAGGTGATGGTTAAATCATTTGGGTGGTCATTTACACGATTTTTGAATGAAAGGTCTATGGATACGTTATAATGTAATTCGATTTGCAAGTCTAAGTATGACGATACCTATCACGAGATGCCCTTAACATGAAAGAGATAAGTGTTTTAAAAGCATGGTTTTAAATGACTAAAATTAGGCATAAAGAGAGCTAGTTAGTTACCCGAAGAATGCTTGAGTTCAGATATCTCATAGACCAAAACCGTGTTTTGCCGATACGGGCTTTTATATATTATTCGGCAAGTGAGATAACATGGTATGTCTTCAAGTTGGGCATACTTTTTTCATGACACTCCATTCCTTGCGGTAAAATCGGATTGGGAGCTTGGCCGACGAGTTAATGGCGGATCCATATAGCCTGTGGGTATTTATGTTTTGTAGGTTGTACCATCTAGCTCAGAAGTAAATTAAAGAGTTGAGTCAATATTTTACAAGCATGAATTGAAGCTTTTTATATTATGCCCATGTGTTTTTACCTATATTATGATAAATTATTTTCACAATGCTCTCACTTATTTTACATGAAATGTATGTTTTTTTGGATTGTTCTGCATACCAATGTTGGGAGCTTGGCTGATGAGTTAATGGCGGACCCATATAGCCCGTGGGTATTCATGTTTTTTAAGGTGTGCCATCTAGCTCAGAAATAAATTAAAGAGTTGAGTCAATATTGTACAAGCAAGAATTGAAGCTTTTTATATTATTCTCATGTGTTTTTACCTATATTATGATAAATTATTTTACAATACTCTCACTTATTTTACATGAAATGTATTTTTTTTGGATTGTTCTGTATACCAGTACTTTCTAAGTATTGACCCTTATAATATAGGTTCTGAGGTACAGTCTCGTGGTCTATTACATCAATATAACATTCGAAAAACTGACAAGAGTTGGTGATCCATCCATCTTTTGGAGGGCATTTATTTATATGTTAAGTTCTTTCAGTTTATGGTCCAGCCGGGGGCCTTGTCCGGCGTGGACAGTTACTATTCAGTAGAGGCTTCGTAGATGGGATTTGAGTATTGTATTGTCATAACTTAATTGACATATCTTGATCATAAGATCAACTTGGATTTTAGTTTTATGTTTCACACCTTTATTTCATATGAATTATGTTCATGATAGCATGTTATAGGGTCTCTTGGGCCTTCGTGGCTCAGGATGCCCATCGCAGCCTGGGTCTCAATTCGGGTCGTGACAAGCTATCACAGCCGTGATGGGCATCCCAAACCATCAAGCCCCGAGAGACCCCTGTAATGCCCCAATACACTAGCGATATTGTTCATTTTAGCCCAGTCCCGCACGGCTTTAAAATGCGTCACTAGGGAGTAAGGCTTATTTATTTATATACCCAACATTTCTCTTGTGTTTTGTCGATGTGGGACTCCCTATAAGTTGGATTTTACATACGCCCCCTCTTATAGACTCAGCATCCTCGGGACTGAGGTTAGTCCCGCCTTACCGGGATTTGCTTAAACTCATTTGACCTCTGGCCAACATCGGCAAGGCTGACACAAGAGAGGCATCTTTCCCATATGTAAGAGACAATATGATCATCCACATTCAACTTTCACATAAGAGTCTTTTCTAATTGTTCATATCAAAATTAGTTATTTATAACAATACTATTGTTACAACCCGAGTTAGGGTCCTGGCTGAGACGGGCATCCTAAACCATCAAGACCCGAGAGACCCCTGTAACACCCCAACCCACTAGTGATATTGTCCGCTCTAGGATCAGGCCCGCACGACTTTAAAACACGTCACTAGGGAGTAAGACTTGCTTACTTATAAACCCAACATTTCTCTTGTATTTGCCGATGTGGGACTACGTATCCTAAGATGGGGTGTTACATACAACCCCCCCCCCCTTATGGACTTAGCTTCATCGCTGAGGTTTGCCCCCACCGAATGGAATTTGCCTAGACTCAGGACTGAGGTTTTCGTTGCCTTACCGGAATTTGCCTAAACTCAGTTTGAACTCTGGCCCTGAAACCTATAAGACGTCCCATGAAAGTTTAATTACATACATGTAATTTATATATTAATTTAATTTGGTTAGTTTCAAACATGTAATCGTATCTTACCTAATACCTCCTTATCGATGGTATTTATTGTGATATGTTCCTTTCTTCCGATCTGGTTGTTCTGTCATAACTAAGAATTTTTTTGTTACTACTGATATTTCTCTTGAAATTGCTATGTTAGGTTGACCATGTAAGAAAATATGTTGTGGTAGATGCAACCCAAAATTAAAGATTGTATGCCCTTGTGCTTTACTTATCGTCATGGCAAAATATAGACATATTGAAAATTATTTTTGGATAATGTCAAGATAATGTCATGTGGCTAGTTTCAT
The DNA here is from genome assembly GCA_030864215.1 of Capsicum pubescens. Classification (NCBI taxonomy): domain Eukaryota; kingdom Viridiplantae; phylum Streptophyta; class Magnoliopsida; order Solanales; family Solanaceae; genus Capsicum; species Capsicum pubescens. Next base: position 75,439,631 of record CM061538.1, on the reverse strand, counting down.
GACAAGTGTGTGAACGAGTACTGATTCAGTAAAGATGGTTTCCCACACAATTTGCTTCTCTAAGGCCACCCTCCGTGGCTAGTTTTACGGAGGGTGGCCTTAGAGAAGCAAATTGTGTGGGAAACCATGTTTACTGAATCAGTACTCGCGCACACACATGTAACACCTGATACATGGTAGAAAACACAAATAATTTGAAGAAATTCATCAAGGCAAAACTTCTGAACACTTTGTGGGAAACAAATCATGTGGTTAGGAGTATATTCACTTCAAACGGATTCTACACAAATATTTTGCCTTATTAGTGTTGATTTTTTCCCAGTGCAGTCTAACAAATAAAAGAAGCAGAACTTGTCTAGAAAACATGACACTTAAAGACAAGTTCACAATTGAAACAATGGCGGATCCAGTTTAAGGGTAGTGGGTGTTTAAAAAATTTTAAAACTGAAAACAATAAAAATTCATCTTAATAAGGTTTGAACCCGGGGCATCCCCTTTAGTGGAGAACCTTGAAGTCAACCTAAATACCAATGCACTCAACCAACTTTTTGTTTAGTGGGTGATTTTATATATTATATATCTATTTTCGTATATTTTCTATATAATTTTACCTATTTCGTGTCGAGTTTAGTGATTGTTGGAGCACCCCACAAATGAATGTAGGTCCGCCCCTTGGATCAACGAACAGTAGGTATTGAGACCTTAGCTTGAAAGGAAGACTTCATACCTGAGTAATGATCACAGAAGAAAAGAATGGTAAATAAGGGTCCCGGACTTCCTATGTCCTCAATACCTTTAACTAGTTTATAAATCAGTTTTAAACACCTAAAGTTACTTTTCGGACATGATACTTATCAACTACATTTAATTAGGGCTTAAATGAACTAGACATAGGGGACACATGTGATAGACACTTGTAACGGGTGCTAAGGAGTGCAAAAGGGAAGACTCAACAATCTGAAATATACAAGGTAGTGTATGCTGAAGCTATTCATACTATTTGGATAGAGAGAAATCAGGGAGTGTTTGACCAAAAGTGAAGAGATGCTGACATTATTGCTATGAGTGTTGCATATATTTGTAATGTTCAAGCCTAGGAATAAGGATTGAAATTTTTCTATGTATTTGACAAAGCTAACGATGGATGTTAGCTTTCTTTTTAGTTCTCTTCTGGATGATTGATAAAGTATGTTAATTATCTATAAACAAAAGGACAAGCTTTCATCAATAAGATTAAATATTTATCTTCCAAAATTAATTAGAGAAGATCCATGAACTGAAAACAAAGAAAAAAAAAAGGACATAATTAGATAAATAGAAAATATGAAAATTACCATAATGATGAGGTCAATAGTATTGGAACTATTCATTGCACTCTCTGGTACTTCTTGAAACACATGATAGTCTGTAACTTTTCTCTTAGTGGAAGTTTCGAATTGCTCAATTTGTTCTGCTTTATTTGTCTAGTTTTCATTTTGCATCCATCTTTAAAAAATATTAATTAAATATTTATTTAACCAAATTGATTTATTAACGATACTTTGAAAGTATAAATTCGACCACTAGCACTCTAATTAATTTTTAAAAAATGATTACTTAATGATAAGAGTAAATACAAAAAGGTAATTAATATAAGAAAATGGTAAAATAGTGAATTAATTAATTATGTACCCTCTTGATCCTTTCCAGATTTGCCTGCATGTTCTTCAGATTTTCGTTTCTTATTGATATCCGCTTTCCCTTAATTTTGTATTCATACATATTAAATGTATACTGTGAATACAAAAAGGCTTATCTATCAATAAATTTATTACATAAATAGTGCCGAAACAAAGTTAAATATTCTCTCCATGCTAATGAATTCAAAGTTGAAAAACAAATGAAATTATTTGTGATCAAGATATACTCATACAAAGTTGTGGAGTAAACAACTCCATAAGACATAAAACAATCAAAATTTATGACCGAACAAAGGAAAAATCAACTGCACCACAAATTGAAGGAAAGCAAAATAGTGAGATCAAAACATTGCTAAGCCAAGAAGAACCACATATCTATTAGAGATAAACCATAAATTCAGAACCAAGAGGAAAGAGAAAAGAATCAAAAAAGAATTGCAGATGTAAGCTTGCATCTCCTCATAAAGTAGTGACACTAGATCGAACCATGAAAACAAGCGAAAAAATAAAAATACTAATTAACTGAGAAAATGAGATTTGAATAAAATTAAACTCACCATTACATAATCAAAGATCATAAATTCATTTGTAGTAAGAGACTTAATGAGCAAAATGAATTGAATAAAATGATGAACGAAGTTGGTATTCTCTTCTTCGTGTTTGTCTTCCTCTTGCCACTGAGTTATTGACTTAATACTTGGATTAAACGAAAAAAGAAAAATAGTATTTTCCTTACTGATTCAGATGCCTCGTCTGGGTCGCCAAGATACTTCTGAAAATTATTCTTGGAATGATAACGCAAATGAAAGTATCTCGCGTTTTATAGTCTACTCTTGGACGATGAGTTTTTTCTCTTGAAAATTATGTTTGTTCAATTTTGGAGATTCAAATTTTCTACTTATCAATAAATACGAGGACTTTTAAATTTCAGCAATGTAGACAGTCGGAGTTTTAAATCAACTAGTTTATAATACGTACATTGCACGTGTGCTTCACATCAATATAAAAAATTGCATGAAAAAATATTGAAGTACATAATATTACAATTGAAGTTAAACTATATGTAATATTATATTCTTTTAAAAATCAAAATGTTATTTTTCTAATTTTAGTATATGCGCATCAATTAATTAGCATAATTACATACAAAAGAATAGATTATTGAATATCAATTAGGTCTAAAATAAATGCAATATTTGTTTAAAAGATAAAAATGAGAGGTATTAAATTGATACAATAAATAAAATTTATACATTTTTTTATATCGTGGTATCCAGATCAGTTTTCTCGTACCTCAATAATTTTATGGAATATTTGCCACCTCCCACACACCGGTAATAGATAATAGAAAAATTCATTCACCAAAACATATAAGAAATTTTTGTCTCTGTTGAGAGTTTAAGATTTCCTACCTTATTCACATAACCAAAATTTTAGAATAAGGACTATTTAAATTCAAACTTAAGGGACTATTTTTTTCATTTTTTCCTCATCTTTTAAGTCACCATTAGAAATTATTAGTTTGTAAAAAAAATGCACAAACATAAATAACTTTATTGAAAAAAAAAAAGTTATTCGAGAGGGGAAGATTCCAGGTTGAAGGGTTTTGAATCGGATTTCGTCGCTTTAAGGTAGGTTATGACTTAATTTTTTTTAGGCTGAGGTGGATAGTTAATATCTTATACAAAAGCATGATATGAGTATGAGAATGAATCATGGAAATAATGTTAATATTTTTGTGTGCTCGGGGGAAGAGGGGCGCTTATGCATTTTTATTGGTGGGTTGAGACGATAATTTCTATGTGTAGCCCGTATGGGGGGATTATCTGATATTATTGGCTTTTTATATACTTTTAGTGGTTGTTCTTTCTGGTAGAATTGCTTAAATTGGGTTTTATGTGATATTTGTGATGTATTACTTGCATATTTTGCTCTAATGGTGCATAACTTATATTGGATCATGGATGGTTGATCTATTGAGTGATTTTTTATCTCGGATGCGTGTGCATTGGTTGAATTTGAGATTCTTATTCTGATTTGATTGTGAGCATTACATTATCATACCATACATACATACGTTCACGAGACATTGGTACCATTGTGAAAATAATGATTTTTCTGATAGAAATGTGACAACCTTCAAAAACCCTTTGCATTAGTCCACAAGCCGAAAAGGATATATGGATATTGAGACTGGATTGATTATTGAGATTGTATGTGGGTTGCGAACCCTCCATGGGTCCTCCCTCAAGACCAGTGCTCGGTAAGTGTATAGAGAGGTTATGCGATAACCTCGAACATATTGCATCATCATTATTATCATTCTCATTGCATTTCATACATTGTACATCTTTTATGTTGTACTTTCGTGTTTGACTTGATGTCTATATATTATGTATTCTATTTTTATACTTGTATTTGGTGTATGTGATAGATTTAAAATTGTTAGTGGAGACAGTGTGGGCTACCATTTAAGATATTTTCTGATTGCATATGGCGTGCCTATGATGTGTATTTATATACTTTATTTTTAATATTGCTCAGTCATCTTATGATACCTGTTGAGTACAAGTGAACCATACTCATCCCTACTATTTCCTTTCGGTTTAGATGCAGGTATAAGTGCGTCGTGCGGTAGCTGAGATTCAGGTGGTGACTAACGTATTTCGAGGTAGTGGCTTCTCTATGTTTTCAAAGCCAACCTCCAACCTCATCATATTTAGTTTTTGTCTTATTGTGTATTCAGAGACAAAATTATATTTTTCTTCGGACTTTCAGTTGTATTTTCAAACTTTGAGATGTACTTAGTTTGTTCTTACATTGTAACATCAGGTTTTGAGATGGTTTATAGTATCATCTATATATATATAAAAGCAAAACATAAGCAAGACAAGATGCCACGTGTCAAGCTCTTAAAATAGCCACGTGGCATATTCTAAGACAATAATAAAAAATATTTTAAGACAAAGTTAAAAATATTGTAATAAAAATTCATAATTAAAAAATTAAGTATTTGAATTTGAATAAATTAACCTTTTACAAAAAAGATTTTCATTATCTTAAAAATAGAAACTAATAATTAAAGAGTTCTAATAGATATATACTATTTCAAACTTATCTCTTATAAAATTTAAATGTTATAAAATATATTTAAATATAATTTATTTACATATTAGAGAAAGATAAAAATTATTGATGATAATAATAATAATGATAAACATGTATTTAATTTTAAAAAATATTTATAAATATTGAAAAAAAGATAAAAATATTAATATAACTAATATTAATAATAGTAGTACACACTTACGTAGTAGTACTTTTAGTTATTTTTTAAACCAGGCGTGGTAATAGTAGTACTGAATAATAATAATAATAATAATAATAATAATAATAATAATAATAATAAATAAATAAATAAATAAATTGTAGTAGTGGATAGAACATAGTTATAGTGATAGAAGAAAAAAGAAAGTGGAACTTTTTTTAAAAGAAAATAATATGTGAATTAATCTTATTGATTTCAAATATTTCTCTTAATTCAAATATATACATTACAAGATAAGTATGTATTTTATTTGAAAAATTATAGATAAGGAAGAATAATAAATTGATCTTTCTTTAACAAATACATATTATATTTGAATTTAAATTTGAATTTAAATAAAATTTAAATTGAAGTAGAGTTCTATTTTCTTAATATCTCTTTAATATCTATATAACCAGTATAAACAATACTACATAGTATATTTCAAACTTATCTCTTTTAAAATTTAAATGTTATAAAATATATTTAAATATATTTTATTTATATATTAGGAAAATATAAAAATTATTGATTATAATAATAATAATTATAAATATGCATTTAATTTTTAAAAATATTAATAAATATTGAATAAAAATATAAAAATATTAATATAACTAATACTAATAATAGTAGTTAGCACGTAGTTGTACTTTTAGTTATTTTCTAAAGCAGACATGGTAGTAGTAGTACATAATAATAATAATAATAATTATAATAATAATAATAATAATAATAATAATAATAATAACAATAATAATAATAAATAAATAAAATTATAGTAGTGGGTATAACTTAGTTATAGTGATAGAAGAAAAAAAAAGTGGGAATTTATTTTTAAAGAAAATAACATGTGAATTAATCTTATTGATTTCAAATATTTTTCTTAATTCAAATATATACATTATAAGATAAGTATGTACTGTATTTGAAAAATTATTGATAAGAAAAAATAAAAAATTGTTCTTCTTTTAATAAATACGTATTATATTTGAATTTGAATTTGAATTTAAATGAAATTTAAATTGAAGTAGAGTTATATTTTCTTAAAATCTCTTTTCTATTACGTAGTACATAGAAATAGGGTAATAGTATCTTTTAAATGCACTGACCTGTCCTTTGTTCTTTTTTTTCTTTTCTTCTACCACCCTCTTTTTTTTTTTAAACTATTTTTCGGGTGATTATTTGTCTCTTATAGGCTGAGGAATAGAGGTCAGTATAAGTTGTATTATGAACAAATGCACAATTATTTGATTGTTACATATTTTTAGTTTGTTATTATTGCACAAAAAAAGAAATCTTTTAAATATAATCACCTATTATGGCATTTAAATTTCAATTTCAAATTTGAATTGGAGTGAAGTTAACTTCCTAACCTCTTTATATATACTCCTGCAATGATGTACAAACTAAACTTTCCTCTCTCTCTTTTTTTATTGTTGTTGCATTCTTCATATTATTCATTTTCTTGAAACACTTTTGATTTAATTTCTTCATTTTTATATGCCGATGAGTGATGATCATATTATTGGCTATTTTTCTTTTGTATATACAAGCCCAAATTCAAGTAAGTGATTTGTTATTTTAATATTGTTTGTTTGATTTTTGATAAAAATAATACATTTGATTATATAAATGAAAGATGAAATTATGTTTCTCTTAAGAGTTTGAGTCGCATATTAGCTTTTTAAATGCTAACTTTTATTACCATTTTATACTATTAGTTTATTAAAATAAATGTTCATATTTTTTCATCATATATGATACTAAAATGTTAAGTATCACGTAATATTTATCAAATCATATTTAAAGAAAAAAATATAATAACATTATAATTGAAAAAATAAAGTACAATTAATATTTAAAATACATGTTTTTCTGTATGGGATCGGTCCCCATAAACTTCTCTTAGAGTCTCTAACTTTTTTTTTTGGGGGTAAACATTGGAGTCTCTAACTTAAGTATGCCAACAAACAATAATATTTACGTTTTAATTTCAAATTAATTTGTGACTGATATTTTTACGAATTTTCATTATTAATCATGTTGTACTCTTATTAAGATCTCGCTGACAAGCGTACAAAGCCAAGGTTGTTATTGTCACTACATGAATTGGTCCATCTAATAATAATAAATAAATAAATAAATAAATAAATAAATAAATAATAAACAATAGTAAAAAAATATGTGTTAGTACTGATAAGTAGTAGTAGGGATAAATATAATAATTATAATAAATAAAAAAATTATTTAGATTGACTTCAAAAATTTTTCTAATTAAAATTTCTAAATTATAGAATAAATATGCATTTAATTTGAAAAAATTAAGGATAAGGTAAGAATAATAAAATGATATTCTTATAACAAATTGATATAATATAATATTTAAATTTGAATTTAAATAGAATTTGAATGGGAATGGAATTCTAAATTCTTAATATTTCCTAAATTTATAATATTTACTACTATTTTTATAATATACATTAATAATAATAAAAATAATATATTAAATAAAAATAAAAATATAATAATACTAAAGTAACAAATAAATAAATAATATAATATAATAAATGAATTCTTACTATTCATAAACTTTTTCCTTTTAATGTTCTAAAAAAATTATTAAATATTAAATAAAAGATTAAAAATATTAAGATAACTAATAATATTATTATTTAGTAGTACACACGTAGTACATAGTAATAATAAAATAAAAACATAAACAAGACAAGATGCCACATGTCAAGATACTAAAATAGCCACGTGGCAATTTTTAAGACAATATTAAAAAATATTTTAAGATAAAATTAAAAATATTATAATAAATATTTTAAATTGAGAAATTAAGTATTTGAATTTGAATAAATTATCCCTTTACAACAAAGATTTTCATTATCTTAAAAATAGAAACTAATAATTAAAGAGTTCTAATAGATATATACTATTTCAAACTTATCTCTTATAAAATTTAAATATTATAAAATATATTTAAATATAATTTATTTACATATTAGGGAAAGATAAAAATTATTGATGATAATAATAATAATGATAAATATGCATTTAATTTTTTAAAAAATATTTATAAATATTGAAAAAAATAGATAAAAATATTAATATAACTAATATTAATATAGTAGTACACACTTAGTACGTAGTAGTACTTTTAGTTATTTTTTAAAATAGGCATGGTAGTAGTAGTACTGAATAATAATAATAATAATAATAATAATAATAATAATAATAATAATAATAATAATGAATAAATAAATAAATAAATAAATTGTAGTAGTGGGTAGAACATAGTTATAGTGATGGAAGAAAAAAAAGTGGGAACTTTTTTTTAAAAGAAAATAACATGTGAATTAATCTTATTGATTTCAAATTTTCTCTTAATTCAAATATATACATTATAAGATAAATATGTATTTTATTTGAAAAATTATGGATAAGGAAGAATAATAAATTGTTCTTCTTTTAAAAAATACATATTATATTTGAATTTGAATTTAAATAAAATTTAAATTGAAGTAGAGTTCTATTTTCATAATATCTCTTTAATATCTATATAACCAGTATTTGTGGTAGAAACAATAATACATAGTACATTTCAAACTTATGTCTTTTAAAATTTAAATGTTATAAAATATATTTAAATATATTTTATTTACATATTAGGAAAAGATAAAAAATAGTGATAATAATAATAATGATAAATATTCATTTAATTTTAAAAAATATTTATAAATATTGAAGAAAAAGATAAAAATATAATATTTTTAAATTGTGAATAATATAATAAAGAAAAATATCAAATTGAGGAGAGGGATTTGTTTTTTAAAAAACAAATTGAGGAGGGGTGGAGGTGGTGGGAGGGGTGGGAGGTGGGTGAGGGTAGAGAAAAAATATTTATTTTTATATTTCATTGAGAAATAATAACATGGTTGATTTTTTGTAAGATAATAGAATTTAACATGTTTGAACAAACACTACAACATAAAATATTAAAAATATTATTTTAATATTATCTGCGCATCGCGTGGGTACGTACACTAGTTGCTATTTAAACTTCCGCTATTTTTATGTATGTATGACTTGACTTCATTCTAGGAGTCTCTCCTTGGGTTTTATATTGTAATTTTTATTTATATATCAGTTTGGGTGATCAACTTACTTGTCAAGGTTTAGCTAAGTAAGTGTCATTATGACCCTTAGTTTTGGGGTTGTGACATTAAGAGGCAAAAGGGAAAAACGCTTCAGTCTAAATAGGATTTAATGATTTTCACAAACAAATGAATAAGTATTTATGATTTGAGGTGATTTTCTAGATTTCCAGAAACTTATTTAATGAACTAATATAATGGATGAAGATAAAAAAAAATTCAGATTTCTCAGAAGACTTATTTAAAGAACCTAGAGATGTTAGGAGTAATTTTAATTGGGAGAAATAATAGAACTTGCAGATGTAAAGACAAGGTTCTACATACCTCTTAAACGTTGAAAGAATTTTAGATTGAAAGAAGAAATTTGAACTTGATATTCACCAATTTTCTTGTGTTTCTTAGGAGTTGTGATTGAGAGGAAGAATAGAGATATTTATTGGTGGAAAACTTTTGAAAATTGATGGGGAAGTGAGGCTTTTTATCCTATGAACCAGAGGAAAATAGAGTAACTTGTTTTAATATATATAACTGATGAAAGTGAGAGATGTATCTAGCTGAGAAACTAATGTTCTATTGGGGAAAATAACACATTGAAACTGATAACTTAAAAGGGTCTTACTTTCATGAAATAAAGTATAAAATGAAAAGAGAAAATTGCCTTTGAGATACCTCACAAAGCAATGGGCCTGAGATGTTAAACCCAACAAAGGAAAAATCAATTGTACCACAAACTGAAGGAAAGCAAAAAAGTGAGACCAAGCATTGCTAAGCCAGGAAGAACCAAATATCTATTAGAGATAGACCATAATTCAGAACCAAGATGAAGGGGAAAAGAAACCAAAAAAATAAAAAATTCCAAACATAAGATAGCATCTCGTCATAAAGTTGTGACACTAGATCGAATCATAAAGACAAGCGCAGAAAATGAAAATACCGATTAAATGAGAAAATGAGATTTGAATAGAATCAAACTCACCATTACATAATCGGAGTCCTTCATAATAAGAGACTTAATGAGCAAAAATGAATTGAATAAAATGATGAAGCAGGTCGGTATCCTCTTTGTCGCGTTTGTATTCCTCTTCTTGCCGATGAGTTATTCACTTAATACATGGATTGAATGAAAAAGAAAAATAGTGTTTTCCTTACTAATTCAGATGTCTTGCTTGGGTCACCAAGATACTCCTGAAAATTTGTATTGAAATGATGACGTGAATGAGAGTATCTCATATTTTATAATCTACTCTTGGGCGCTGAATTGTTCTCTTGAAAATCATATTTGTTCATTTCGACGATCCACATTTGCTACTTATCAATAAATATGAGGACTATTAAATTTCAACAATATAGACAGTCAGAGTTTTAATCAACTAGGGATAAAAATTATAATCTACAGTGTGCTTCATGTCAGTATAAAAAGCTACATATAAAAATACTAAAGTACATAATATTGCAATTGAAATTAAAATATATGTAATATTATATTTATTTAAATACCAAAATGTGTATTCTTCTAATTTTAGTATATGCACGTCAATTAATTAGCATAGAAAATATATCCAAAAAATAAATTATTGAATACCAATTAGGGATAAAAATAAATACAATATTTGCTTAAATGATAAAAAATGAGAGGTATCAAATTGATTCGATAAATAAAATTTATATATTTTTTGATATCATGATGTTCGGATCAGCTTTAGCATACCTCAATAATTTTATGAGATATTTGCCACCTCTTACCCACCCATAACAGATAATAGAAAACTCCATTCACAAAAACTTAAAAGAAATTTTCGTCTCTATTGAGATTTTAAGATTTCTTACCTTATTCATATAACCAAAATTTTAGAATAAGGACTATTTAAATTTAAATTCAAACTTAAGGGGCCATTTTGTTCATTTTTCGTTCATCTTTTAAATCACTATTAGTAATTATTAGTTTGTAAGAAACATTCACAAACATAAATGACTTTAGTGAGACATTTTCCTAAACTAGTTCTCGACAAGTGCATTACACATGCGTCCCATATAAATTCATATAATGAAAAAAATTACAAGCTCAATTTAAAGAATAGTTAAATTGTTATATGCAATCTTTGTCGTTGGTTAAAGTTCAGTAAAAATGTATAAGAGGTAAAGAGAAATGCTAATAAACTCTTTGTCGTGTAAAATATTAAGTAGACAAGAAGTTATAATTTTAACTATAGAAAGGAACAAATCGTACAAATTTCAGAGAGGATACAACTCTATATTCGTATACGACTCTGAGTACTACAATAGATAGCTTTGATCCAAAAATGATTCAAAAGATGTCTAAAGGTACAACATAAAATATAAACATGTGATTAAGCCTCAAATGAGATTAATTAGGAATCAGACTTTGATTAAGTGACTTTTTGGGGAGTTTCTTTCGCGTGTATGATGAATTAATAATATTGTCCCAAGAAAGCATATCCTTAAGCAAAATATTTTGAGAAAACACTCATAGATTAACTTTTTTCTAAATTTGAGTTTTGTTTCAACTTAATTTTTTTAAGAAACTATATTATACTAAAAGAGGTGAATATGTAGTTAGTATATGATATAAAGAGTACTAAAAGAATGTCAACATTTGTAGCAAAAACTAATTGGAACAAATATACCAACCGTAGATATTGATGAGTAAAATAGACTCTTATGGGTGAAGAAATCTGGCACAAGGAAAACGGATATAATGGGGCAAACACACCTTCTTGTGCAGTTTTATAGAGTGTTTTACAGAATGTGAAAAGATTGTCTAAAAATGATATTACGAAGGAAATGAAGAAAAAAATACAAATAGCCAATAGTAATTGAGAAAATTTACATTGATATAAATCAGAAATGTAAAATGGTTAGTACAGAGAAGTTATCAGGAAAGATGAAAGAACGGAATATAATGATTGAAGTGAATTCAACATCTATTAAAAGTGCCCCGTTAGTAAGGGAGTCATTTAAAAGTTAAAATAAATAAATACTAATTATGGTCAAAAACATTCTCAGGAAGCACTAAAGTACAGTTATTGAGTTTTGAGGGGCTGAAGCATTTTATTATATTTTCAATTTAAAGATAAAATTATTTAAAAGAAGTATGTTTTTACTTTTAAAGATAAAATTATTTAAAAGAAGTATGTTTTTACTTTCAAAGAAGACATACATTAGACTGATTCCCTAGGTTTACTAGTCCGCATTCGCATCCAGATTTAATGGTGGTATTAACTTCAAATGAGATTCAACTCATTCATTTAGAGATGAAGAGGATCAGTAACTTTAGGAAAAGATTACCAAGAAATAAAGGGACTTAACTAAGGTTGGAAGATTTCTCACTCAACACAAGCAGACGAATTGAGATTTAAAGCTGCAAATGAAGATGTATTTCATTGATTGAGGTGGGGATCTATTTACCTGAAGCACAATGAACCATCTAGATTTAGCTAGAACTGAAGATAGACTTGGAAATGGAGAAGCTCTAAGCTACCCGCAGCAGAATTTCACAGACATCATTGTCTCTCAACTTTCCCCTCTTAGATTGTTCTTTATCTTTTTCGTCTTCTTTTATTTACTTTGCTCTTATTTGTTTGGGCCAGGTCACTATTGGGCCGACTATTTGTAAAGACTCTTCCATTTTTATTTTAGGATAAATTACACAAATCTCATACTTAAGAGGCTATATTATCTAATATCCCTAATTTTTTTAAAATTTACATAAAATTCCATTTTTCAACTTTACTCTTGATACATATCAAGAAAATCCCACATCCTATTTTTACTCCACTATTAACCCATTCAAGATTTTCTTCTCTACAATATCTCCCTAATTATCAATAATTAAATCATCTTCTTGATTTTTTTCTCTTTCATTAATGCTTAAATCATCTTCTTTCCTGATTTTTTTCTCCTCCATTAATGCATGCAACTTTTTTTTCCTCTCCTAAAATCTCTCCCATTTAAAAAAAAAAAGTTATTGATACATATATAAATTTATTTAGTTATTCATACATTTTATTCTTTTAATGGTGATTCATATGAATGATAAATATGATATCATTATATGGGTATTATGGTGATTCATATGATAGATACATTTTGTATGATTTTAACGGGTGATACATATGATATTAATGGGTGATACAGATTGGATTATGGTAATTCATATGGTGGATACAATTATTTATTTCAATTATTGGGTGATTCATATGACATTAATGGGTGATATATATGGTATTATGGTGATTCATATGGTAGATACAATTATTGGGTGATTTATATATATGGTATTACGGTGATTCATATGATATTAATGGATGATATATATGATATTATGGTGATTCATATGGTAGATACAATTATTTATTTAAATTATTGGTGATTCATGTGTTATTAATGAAAGGTAATGGTGTAATCAGTGTAGAAAATAAAAGTAATAATATTTTTTTAAAAAAAGACTAAAAGCAGAATTGAAACATAATTAAAATTAAATCTAAAAAAAGAAAACTAAAATTAAAGACGAAAAAAAAGAAAAAATACCAAAAAAAATATATCTTTCATAATTAAAGATGAAAAAAAGAGAAACATAATTAAAAGACATAAATTAAATCTAAAAAAAGAGAAAAATTAGATATCCTTCCTTAAATAAAAGAATACAATTAATAAAAGAGAATCTATTATTTTCTTAAATAAATATCTTGTTAGTTTCAAATGTATCACTCTTTTTATATGTATCCCCATATAACATATGTATCACCATTTCAAAAAAAAGGGATAAAATGTAATTAACAAAATAGTCGGAATTTTATGTAATATTACTTAAAGATTCAGAGATTTATGTAAGGATTATTTATAGGCCGAGAAAATGGTATATTACCCCCCTCCCCCCGCCCCAACCTTTAGTCGAAATTCCAACTACACACATATACTTTGCGGGGGTCCTATGACCCCCCTAAACTATTTTAAAGTGGAATAATTACCCCTCTGAACGCGGACATGACAAGAGAGTGTGTTTCACTTTCTTTAAAGAGAGTGAGAACGAATTTTAATTAAAAATTTATTTTTAATGTTTCTTTATTTTCATTATTTATTTTCATTATTCATTTTTAATTATTCTTTTTCTTTATTCATTTTAAATTATTATTTTTCTTTATTCATTTTCTTTCTTTCTTCTTCTTCTTCTTCTTCTGCTTCTTCTTCTTCTTCTTCTCCTTCCCCTTCTCCTCCTCCTTCTTCTCCTTCTCCCCCTTCTTCTCTTTCTTCTTCTCCTTCTTCTTCTCCTCCTTCTTCTCCTCCTTCTTATTCTTTTTCTCCTTATTCTTCTTCTTTTAATTATTTTTTTTCTTTATTAATTTTTAATTATTCTTTTTCTTTATTCATTTTCATTCTTCTTCTTCTTCTCCTCCTTCTCCTTCTTCTTCTACTTCTTCTTCTCCTTCTTCTTCTTCTTCTCCTCCTTCTCCTCCTTCTTCTTTTTCTCCTTCTCTTTATCCTCCTTCTTGTTGTCCTCCTCCTACTCCTCCTCCCCCTTCTCCTTCTCATTCTTCTTCTTCTCCTTCTCCTTCTTCTTCTTCCTCTTCTTCTTCTTCTTCTTCTCCTTCTCCTCATTCTCCTTTTTTTTCTTCCTTTTCTTCTTCTCCTTCTTCTCCTCCTTCTTCTCCTCCTTCTCCTCCTCCTTCTCCTCCCTCTTCTCCTCCTCCTTCTCCTCCCTCTTCTCCTTCTTCTCCTCCTCCTTCTTCTTCTTCTTCTTCTTCTTCTTCTTTTTTTCTCCTCCTCCTTCTTCTCCTCCTTCTTCTCCTCCTCCTTCTTCTTCTTCTTCTTCTTCTTCTTCTTCTTCTTCTCCTTCTTCTTCTCCTTCCTCTTCTCCTTCTTTTCTCCTTCTTTTCTTCTCCTTCTTCTTCTTCTTCTCCTCCTTCTTCTCCTCCTTCTTCTCCTCCTTCTCATTCTCCTCCTCCTTCTCCTCCTCATTCTCCTCCTTCTCCTCCTTCTTCTCCTTCTTCTTCTTCTTCTTCTTCTTCTTCTTCTTCTTCTTCTTCTTCTTCTTCTCCTCCTCCTCCTTCTTCTCCTCCTCCTTCTCCTCCTCCTTCTCCTCCCCCTTCTCCTCCTCCTTCTCCTTCTTCTTCTTCTCCTCCTTCTCCTTCTTCTTCTCCTCCTTCTCCGTCTTCTTCTTCTTCTTCCTCTTCTTCTTCTTCTTCTCCTCCTCCTCCCCCTCCTTCTTCTCCTTCTTCTCCTTCTTCTTCTTCTTATTCTTCTTCTTTTTCTTCTTTTTCTTCTTCTTCTTCTTCTTCTTCTTCTTCTTCTTCTTCTTCTTCTTCTTCTTCTTCTTCTTCTTCTTCTTCTCCTCCTCCTCCTCATTCTCCTTCTTCTCCTTCTTCTCCTCCTTTTTCTCCTTCTCCTTCTCCTTCTCCTTCTCTTTCTTCTCTTCCTTCTTCTCCTCCCTCTTCTTCTTCTTCTTCTTCTTCTTCTTCTTCTTCTTCTTCTTCTTCTTCTTCTTCTTCTTCTTCTTCTTCTTCTTCTCCTCCTCCTCCTCCTCCTCCTCTTCCTCCTCCTCCTCCTGCTCCTCCTTCTTCTCTTCCTCCTCCTCCTTCTTCTTCTCCCCCTCCTCCTCCTTCTTCTTCTTCTTCTTCTTCTCCTCCCCCTCCTCCTCCTCCTTCTTCTTCTTCTTCTACCCCTCCTCCTTCTTCTTCTTCTTCTTCTTCTTCTTCTTCTTCTCTTCCTTCTTCTCCTTCTTCTCCTACTCCTTCTTCTCCTCTTTCTTCTCCTCCTACTCCTTTTTCTCCTCCTTCTTCTTTTCAAGAACTCATCAATGGCATCTAAATTTAATTTAGCATTTTTCTCATCTCCAAGCACAAAATCAATTGGTTTCGACTTCAAATTCGTCGAAAATTTTAAAATTAAAATTGTCCATTATTTACGAATTCAAAGTTGTCGTAAATTTTAAAATGGCCATTGTCCATTATTTTAGACTTGAAGGTCGTTGATAATTTTAAAATTCTCTATTTTTTCCGACTTTAGGGTTATAAATTTTAAATTCGGTATTGTTCATTGTTTCTGGCTTCAAGGTCGTCGAAAATTTTGAAATTGGTATTCTTCGTTGTTTCCGAATTTAAGATCGTCGGAAATTTTAAAATTGATATTGTTCATTGTTTCCCACTTCAAGGTTGTTGAAAATTTTAAATTTGATGTTATTTATTATTTCCGATTTCAAGATCATCGAAAATTTCAAAATCGATATTGTCCATTATTTCTGAATTCAAGGTCGTCGTAAATTTAAAAATGGGTATTGTCCATTATTTTCGACTTCAAGGTTGTCGAAAATGTTAAAATTCTCTATTGTTTTCGACTTTAAGGTCATTGAAAATTTTAAATTCCGTATTGTTCATTGTTTTCGGTTTCAAGGTCGTTGAAAATTTTGAAATTGGTATTGTTCGTTGTTTCTGGATTTAAGATCGTCGGAAATTTAATAATTATATGGTCATTGTTTCCCACTTCAAGGTTGTCGAAAATTTTCAAATTCGATGTTGTTTATTATTTTTGAATTCAAGATCGTTGGAAATTTCAAATTCGGTATTGTTCATTATTTTTCATTTCAAGATCGTCGAAAAATTATTTGCATAGAAGTGGGAATAATAAAGTTTGAAAAGAAAAAGAGATGAAAAGTAATGGAAAAAATGATGAAACATGATAAAAATGAAAAAGAAAGTAAATAAAAATTAATTTTAAACAAAAAAACACGTGTCAAAATGCTGTTGGCACGTGCATCACACCTTATCTAAAATGACTGGTGATGATAGGCGAATTTACGCGCCTATATCAATATATTTTGCCCATATTTTAGCCTAGTTTTGAGAACAAATTATATATTTCATGCACTTTTAGTCCTTTTTCCTGTAAATGAGCTAACGAACATGATTAGTAAAGTTTCAGGTATAAATGATGCATAATTCAGCATTTTATGGCTTACTTGACGCTAAAGAAAGCTCACGAAGGAAGGGAAGGGAGTTTACACGCCTAAGGACCAAAACTGCTGCATGGAAAATCTGTCCCGGGCTAAAACAGCATTTCTGAAGACTTTGGGGGACCAAAACTGCTGCATGGAAAATCTGTCCCGGGCTAAAACAGCAATTCTGAAGACTTTGGGGACTTACAGACACAAAGCTGGATTTTGACAATGATACATTAACCTAGTACAATTAGGTTATGTATTTCATTATTTTATGAGGATTATGATAATGTTACCTTAACCTAGTACATTTGGGTTAAGGATTTCATTAGTCTAGTAGGATTTGGTTATTTATTTCATTAGCTTAGTAGGATTAGGATATGGGTATTATAAATACCCTATCATGCTAGAGATTTTAGAGAACAAGGAGGGAGGAAGGAGGGAGAACACAATACTTCCTTCCATCCCTCTCATCTTCACACATCGGCTACTCCTCTCTTATTCTACACTACAAACAATTCTACAACTCTTCTACTCTTTCCATCAATTCTATTTTCGTCTATTCTTATATTCTTAAATTCTGCAACAAGAGAAACGTTACTCTACAAGAAATCACACCTAACGCCTACCACTCTTGTGCTACACGAAATTGATCATTATTGTGGTATAATAGCAATGTCAATTGTGGTTTTCTTCGCATTCATGGGTAACTAAACCTCTCTGTTGGGGTTATGGAAGCCGTATGAGATACTATCTATTGCTGTGAGTTTGTGAGTTCGAGGCACGTATATTGCTTATATCATTATTCTCTTCATCTTAATCTACATTCTTTGCGGTTGCAAACGCAAGAATACGCCAGTCTAACATTTAACTTGTTCGAGAGAAAAGTTATTTGGCTGGAAAAGAGATAATGTCAAGGTAGTAGGACACCCTTTCCTATTAAAAAGCTAGTGCCGTAACTGGACTAACCTCTTGGAGAATTCGTACCGTTAGATACACTTTAAGCTCGAGAGAGTTAAAGTGAAATAGTCCTTGTTTAGGTCGAAAGACGCTTGGATTTACCATCGAATACAATTCTCTATAAGCAGTTGCATGTCAGAATTCTACACGCTCATAGCCAATAGAGACGTATACCTCAGAAGGTGGACATAACCCCAACTTCTCAATTCTCATTGTTTACATCTCACTAAAACATTCTTTCTCTTTTTACTTTGCTATTGCCATTTTTAGATCTTATTTTGGTTACATTACTTGCACGACAAGACTCCCCCCTTTTTACGAGACTTGCACTAAAAGTCTAGTAATCTTTACTTACTTGTTGACCAAGCTATTCCCTGTGGGATCGATACCCAACCCAGTTGGGTTCTATATTTGCTAACGACCGCTTTACACTCCTACGAGAGCTGTAGATTGAGCGTTATCAACTGGTTGTCAGGTTTTGGGGGGTAATAATTCCACTTTAAAATAGTTCAGGGGGTCATAGGACCCCACAAAGTATAAGTATATAGTTGAGACTTGGAATAAAGATTGCGGGGTTTTTGACCATTTTCTCTTTACAGGCCCAATACCCACCTTTCACTAAAAAAAAAAGGTAATCTATCTTTGAAGTTGGGTGCTTCCCACTTATAGTAACTACTAGTTTTATGTAAATACATTGCACGTGTGGTTAATGCAAACACAACAAAGAAAAGGACACTTTGAACTTCATGGGCTAGAAGTAGACTTCTCAAGTTTAATTTATCAATGTCTTTATTTATATGCAAATTCAAAATTTGAATTTTACAAATTTAAATTCAAGATTCTGAAATTAATTGTAGATTTATGGGGTTCATCAGAAAATATTACTTTTACTTCTTTAGTACATTTTTAAACACTAGTTTAGTTTACGTGCTTTGCACGTGTAACTTGCATCAATAAATAAAATTATGTATAAAAAAAATAAAATAATTAAAAATTGCAATGATACTAAAATAAATTTATGTATATTCAAGTGATGTAAATAAATATTGTATATCAAATATGTCATTGTCCGTTGTATAAAATTAAAGATCATGGTGCATACAAATCAATTATTGATTTTTCATAATTCATATATAATCTTTAAAGCGATTAACTGAAAGAAATAACGAAAGGATGAAATGATGATAAATAAATGCAAGAAGATAACTAAACATAGATGGAGTATAAAAACAGACTAAATATGATGTAATGAAAAATTATAAAATAACCCACCATGAAATTAAAAAGAGAGAAACTATTAATTATTCAATTCTTTCAAATAAAGTAAGAATGCATCCAAAACAACTGATTTTAACATTGTTCTCATTATCTTTAGGTTTGAACCCTTAAAGAAAAGGTGTATAGATAAATCAATCAACCAAAAAATTGAACCCTAGTATCATACTTATTTCTATGCCATATTAAACGTTTTTTTTTCTTTTAAACCTCTATGACAATTTCTACACCAATTAAGATTATTTGTCCTATTATTTTATTTTTTAGCTACGATTCTTTTTTATTTTTTTTTTAAAACAAAACAAAGCCAATTTAAGCTACACCATGACTACTTGTTGTCCTATTGTTTTATATTTTACCATGGTTGTTTGACTCCTATTAACATATTTATTCTTTTTTTTTTGCGGTGCAATTATAAAAATCTTATACATTAGGTAAAATTCTTACTAATTAGGAGTATTAAAATTATGATTTCTTACTTATATCAAATAAGAATTTTAATTAATTTTTAAGTCTTAAATCTAAAGATAATGATTAAATGATAAATATTTTAGAAAAATAGTATATGACTATTTTGTGATTGTAGAAACTTTTATTGAAGGATAAAATTAACAGAAAAATTGTTTAAAATCAGCAATCGGCGATAGATTAAATTTTATATCATTTAAATGATATAACGTGTAACAATTTTTTTTTTAAAAAAGATAACTATTAGAGTCTATTATTTAAAATAAGAATGATATACCAGATCTCATCATTTATTCGCAATTGAAACAAGTATATATAATTTTAGAAGAGAATTCATATAAAATTAGACTGATTAACCAATTTCTTGTGATGAAATGTAACGATTCAAAAAATATGATAAAAATTGTAAACGAGTCCATGTTAAATTATTAATTATTTATGTCATTATAAACAAAAATCATAACAAAAGAATTTTTCAATTAGCAATTATCTATCAAGAATACATGATAACTTATTATTTTCAACTTTCAGAACATACTAAAATCATAAATGAAAACCTTTCAATTAACAATTGTTTATCAAAACACAAGATAATTTATTCTTGTAAATATAAAAAAATATATTAAAATCTGAGAAAACTTATCTCAAAGTACAAGCAAATTTATCTCTTCAATGGACTATACTATCAATATTTCACACACAAACAAAAAAACTTTTCAATGAGCAATTGTCTATCAAGAATAAGTTATAATTTATTTATTGTAAGCTTCAGGAACATACTAAAATTCTAGAAAACTTATTGTAAATTAATGACAATCAAATTTATCTATTTAACTATAGTACCTATCAAGATTTTAAACATGAAGAACATATTAAAATTTTAGAAAATTTACCTCAAATCACAAACAATTTATCTCTTCAACTATAAGATACATAAAAAATTATGAGAATTGATTTTATAAATTTTAAGAACATATTAAAATTTAGAAAACTTACCTCAAATCACAAACAAATTTATCTCTTTAATCGCATTTACTGTTAAAATTGTAAATGTCAAGAACATGCTAAAATATTAGAAAACTTAGCTCACATCATATTTCGAGAATTCGCAAAAAAAAACACTTTCAATGTGCAACTGTTTATAAAAAATCAAGATAATTTATTTGTTATAAATTTCAAAAACATACTAAAATTTTAAAAACTTACCTCAAATCATATGAAAATTTATATACATTAATAAAAAAAATTCTATATCCTAACCTATTTTTTCTCTACATGTGGTAGTTTTGAAGAAAAACATCTAAACCTAAATAAAAAAAGATAACTATCATTAATTAATTAATTAAAGAATCCTAATATTAAAGTGATTCGAAAGCTAAACAAAATCCTTTTAAAATTTTAAAAATTCAGGATTTATTCACGCATGTTACAGTTTTTCTATCTTTTTTTTTTTGTTTTTTTTTTATCAACTTTCAAGTTTTTATTAGGTTTAGGTCATTTTTTTTCCCCTTTTATCTAGAATATTATTCTTTGTTTTTAGTGTACAATTGGGCGTTTTATTATGCATGTTTTCTCCTTCTATATTTTAGGACTCTTTTTTCAAGTACACAAAGAGAAAAAAATCTATCAACATTAATTCTTCACATATTTTTTTCTTACCATATATTGTAGGATTCGTTTTAAATATTATAAATATAATACTATAATAATTAAAAAAATAAACGAAAAGACAATTTTGTCTACTGTAGAGACTTTTAATGAAAGACAAAAAAGTATTTATCTCATAAAATTGACTATTATGCATGAAAATTAAAAGGCATAATATCGAGATAGACACCTTAACTTAGTCACAATTAACAACTAAATACTCCAACTTTTAGAATACTCATCAAGACACTTCAACTTGTTCCCATTGTGTCTCATGGACATCCGACGCTGATGTGGTACATAAATTTAGAAATGTCTAGAAGATTATTTTGTAAGTTGGAATGCTCAATTCATACAATAGAATATAGCTATGGTATGGAGTTTGTAATGACTCCACTTTGGCGATTGATAAAATGGGGTTTTAGATAACCCTCCACCCACCCACCCACTCCCACAGACACAACGAAAAAAGAGTAATTGAGGTGTGTAGATGCACAACCTCAAAGTTTGAGCATTTAGTTGTCAATTGAGGTCAAGTTAAAATATTTATCTATGTATTATAGCAAAAATATGAACTAACTAAATTATATTGCATCACATCTTGATCAACCCAAATCCCGACGAAAGTCGCAGAATCTTAGACTTACGTACATGAATATTAAAATAGTAAACAAGAAAAAAGGAAAGATAATTGTATAGTAAACATTACAGAACCTGCAACATCATTTGTGGTAAATTGTAATAGACCAACCGAAATCTAGAAATATGAAAGCATAAGTTACCAATTGGCGTGCAAAAAATACTTGAAAATTAGCTTTATAAATGTAGATGCACTCAATATTAGTTTTCTAGTTCATTTTTTATACAATTTTGTGATCACTTTCTTTATATTATACAACTCTATAATAAATAACAAAGTCTCCTACACCTATAAGGGACGACACACGATTTCCAACTTTTTTCCTGATATTAATTAGTTTTTCAAATAAAGAAGGATTCATGAACTACCCAAAATTTAGTTGATCCAAATCTAAAATTCTTAAATATTAGAAAAATATTGCTCTTATTGTAATAATATACGTGACATTTTTCGCTTTTTAAGACTCAAATTAACTAATCTAGTTTGAAGGTAAATTGGATTAAATTAACTTAATTTTTTAAATGAAAATTTAGATACTTAAAAAATTATATAGAAGTATTGTTTGAAAGATTTTAGAGCTAACTCTTATAGCATGCATATGTGATGAAGCAGACTGAATAACCAAGAAAAAATAAAAGAAGCCAATGAAGAAACTTTATATTCAAAATGAACTACTACAAGTTTACTCAAATAATGTTGGATAGTGCTGATCCTGGCAGTAAAAAAAAAGTACATGGAGTGCAGAACAGGTAGCTTCTTGTATTTTTTAGTAGAGGGGTTCCATAAGGCAATATTATCCATGGTATTTGATATCAACAGCAAACCACTATAAGAACCAAGTATCTTGCCATTTAATTGAGAAGACATCAAAGGGTTGGTCAATTCTGTGGGAGTAACAACTCAGAAGTTGAGAAAATCAAAGGATAAAGAGTAAAAGCAACGCTTTCCATATCCAAAATTTTCACGACCCGAGCCGAGGCCCTGGCTGCGATGGGTATCCCGAACGACAAAGGCCCTAGAGACCCCATAACATGATATCATGAATATATCCATACATACATCAAAGTGCAGAAGATATAATGAAATAAAAAAAAGCTCTCACAATCAAATTATGTCAACAAAGTTGTGACAATACAAAAATCCAAATCCCATCTACGAAGCCTCTACAGAATACTAACTGTCTAGGCCGAGACAAGGCCTCCGGTCGGACCATAAGACAACTAGACAAACATAAGAATAAAATGTCTTCTGAAGCAAGGAAGGCTCACCAACTCTGGAGTTCAGGAAGTAATCTACTGCTGAGCTGGACCCTGAAAATCTGCCTCAGAACCTACATTATGAGACAATGTAGCCTCTACGAAGGACGGTCAATACCTGGAATGTATTGGTATGCAGAACTAACTAAAAACAACATGTATTCCATATAAAATAGTCAAGAGCATTTAAGAAGACAATTTAGCATAACATATACATAAAACACATGAGCATAATTTGATAAGCTTCAAAACATTTTCTTGTAATCACGACTCAACTCTTTGCTTTACTTCTGAACTAGATAGTATACCCTACATTTCTACAATCCCACAGGCTATATGAAATCCGCCCTTTACTCGACGGCCAAGCCCCCAACCCAAGTTTGCTGCAAGGGCTGGAGTCTCTACTCTCTACTACACCAAAAGGTCGTCGCCAACGTACCATCCCTATTTTAGAACATAATAAACTCGTAAAGGCAAAACACAGTTTTGGGATATGAGTTATCTAAACTCAAGCCTTCTCCGGGTAACCAACTAGCTCTCTTTAAGCCCATTTTTAGTTCTTTAGAATCATGTTTCATGCTTATAAAATATTCAATGCTTATTCTGTTAAGGGCATATCATCTCCGGACACCGTCATACCCAAACTTGTAAGTTATTCATATCATACCACATTGCATCCATCCTTCTCATTCAAAAACATGCATATGACCACCCAAAGATTTTATCAAATAACAAGAGAGTTCTTATTTCAAAAGCATGTGCAAACACACTCTCTTTTCAAGACTTAAACATGCGGTGGTCAATTCAATCCTTAATCACATGCAGTTTCTTCATTAGGAAACCATAGAATTTAGAATAGAAATCACCTCTTTGAAAAACACGTTAAACAACCATCCATAACAAGTGAAGAGACATTTAAACTCAAGAATCATCTTCATTCATAAAAATAGCCCAAACATTAGTTATACGTAAATCTCATGATCAAAAAGGGGCTTACAATTCATGCTCTCAAACCCAATTCACAATTCATACCATGCAAAGACCATAAATTTCATCATGGGGAAGGAAATTTCACAAGTCACATTCATAAATCACTTTTCGAACTCAAATCATGTATGCACAAGATTATAGATCAAGCTTATGGAAAAATTCCATGATAATTACGTACTTTAATCAAAACGGATTTATGATGCATGATCTATAAACGATTTCCGAAACCCCTTTCCATATTCATACATATATATCTTTATAACTTGTTAAAATTGTAAAACCTCTTTTCCATGAGATTTAGGATAGCCCCACATACCTTTCTGATGAACAAAACTTGTGGTATCTTGAATGCAAGCCTTGGAAGCATGGGTTTTTTGAAAAAAACCCTAACTTTTCTCTCTTGAGAGTAGAAAGGATAATGAACGGTGAGAAACTGACATGATGATGGGAACAATAATATTTGAGCCATGATTTAAGTCGTGGGGTAGGGTTTCAGGATGAGAAAAAGACCAAAATACCCCTAAAGAAATTGAATAAAAATTGCAGGAATTTTTAGTTAATGACTTAGTTGACAACTTGTCAACTAGTTGATGGCTTGTCAACTAAGTCATCAAACCATAGATGGACTTGGACCCTTTCTATTTAAGGGTGACGACGTGGTTGACAGCATGTCAACTAGTTGACGACTTATCCACCCAAGTTGTTACCTTTTTGCTGGATTTGAACTCTTGTTGTTTAAGGTTGACGACGAGGTTTACGGCTAGTCAACCCAAGTCGTTGCCTTGTAGCTGGACTTAATCATATTCTGGTCAAGGCTGATGATGAGGTTGATAGCTTGTCACTTAGTTGACGGCTTGTCAACCCAAGTCGTCATCTTGTTGATAGACGGACATGCTGAGGAAGAATGATCATAACTTTCCACTCCGATATCAAATTAAGGTAAAACCAGTTGCATTGGAAAGAAGACTCAAAAATATTTTATTTGGTATATAGTAGGCCATGTAAATAAATATATACTAGGAGTAATGATTATTTAAAGTTGACCCAAGTTGAAACGTTCACTAAAGCTTAGTCGTTAGAAAAGTTCTCAATTCGTCTTTGAGTTAGGAGATTTTTGGTGACCTCAATTCATATTCAAAAGAATTCCCACTCTATATAATTTATCATCACACATATATTAACAAAGAATCATTGGGTACGATTCTATACGTGTAGAAACAAGAGTTTGAATTATATTCTAAAAATGCGGGGTGTTACATTATCTCTCCCTTGGAATCATTCGTCCTCAAATGATGGGTAGGAATTTGTTGAGTCTATAGAAGTATGGAATAAAGATGTAACTTCACATTTGGAATTTTGTTTTCTCAATGAAACATACATAGGTATTCAAGAAGAGCTTCATGTCATCACCAAGTAAATTGTGTAAACACAAACCATGAGATAATGAGACTTGACATAGACATGATCTTGGCATGAGTTATATGGAACATGATCATAACATTGAAAGTCATGAATTTTCCTAAGAATCCTCGTCTTGATTTAGATTGGTACAACACATGAATATGTAACTAAGATTCTCGCGGGACATAAGAATAGAATAGAAACATTCCCTACCTCAAATGATACGTCTAATAGACTTTAAATTTTTGCGATGCTTCTCCACTATGATTTGAGCTATGAATATCACATTTCAACATCCCAATCTTATAATTCTGCCGCTAAATATATAACCACTATATCTTGAGTCTAACTGCATCAAACTTCTATGTTGAAGCCTAACCCGGAGTAAAAAGGTGCTAGCTTAAGCTATGGTACTCTATAGTCTACATTCCTTCAAGAATACTTCTCCATATTATCACTATAATCTAATAGCCTCAGGACTTAAACCGAGGAGTACTAACCACATAGAACATCGGTTTGGGTATCCATCAATCACAACATTCAAGCCTATCTCTACTATACTCATTTTATAGATCTCCCTACTAAAACCAGCAACTTTAATCATTTTTACAAATATTTTCACCACATATCTTCTTCCTAACTATTTCACATAATGAAATTTCCTCTCCTTCTTTCTCCCTTAACCTATCACCTTATCTCGAGAAATCACATTAAAATTTTCACATTCAAGAACATCTACTCCCCTACTTAAAAAATTACTACTCTTCCACAACCACCACCATACTAACATATGGAGGGTCATTGAGGGAGCCATGCATAAGTATCATGAATAAGAGTAACACTATTTGATTATAACTTATACTTATTACACTACTCAAGATGGGACACGAGATGTAGACACTATACCATAGGCATGAAGTGCTTTATATGCCAAATGTCTAGAACATAGATAGGGAGTTGTTTAGACATAAAAATACACAACAAGATTTCTTAGGACTGAGCACAGTGAGAATATGTGAGTATATATCATGAGTTGTATAGCATAAAAATGGATTCATGTAGTGTCACGACCCGAAACGGGCCCTGGCCGTGACGGACATCCCAAACTATGAAAGCCCGAGAGCCCTTCTAACTTACAATCATACACCATTCATACGCAAAGATAAAATATATAAATAAACAACATTATGGAACCATGGTCAAACCTTAAATCCAACTTAATAATACTGAAGAAATTCTATCAATATTTAGACAACATCTATATCAATCTGCGAAATCTCTATTATATACAAAAATAGATAAAATGTCTGAAACTAGGACAAAGTGTTGGGTTAGAAATCAAGAAGGCATCATGCGGAAGCTTTTAGTTTGCAAACCATAAGACGATAAATCAGACGACACATGAAAAATTAAACTAAAAATATATTATTGGATATGGTTTGGCCAAACGGCCTACATATTAAAAATAAAATTGAAAATCCTAAAACTTATAGGGAGAAATCTCCCCCTAAACAAAGACTCTTTAAAGACTACATTGTGGATGCTATTGTGTTATGGTATGAGAAGGGGGTCTTCTATTTATAGATGTCCAAAACCTTTCCTCCAAGAAAGAGGTTAGCCAAATATGGAAAAGAATTATATTTTTTTCTTTCAGGAAAAGTAAAAGTAATTATGGTAACTTTTATTTCCTTCTAAGAAAAAATAAAACTTAAATATAGTAAGAAAATTAGGGTAAAAACCCTAACAAATCTCCCCCTTTTGGCTTGATTTTCTTCACTTGATCCGTCTTCTCTTCATATCATGTGCATGAACTTCGTTCTTGATATAATCTTCATAACTGCTGCTTGCCATGGTTAAAAATAAGGTTTAAAATATCATGGTTAAAAATTGGTTTAAAAGTAACATTTTATTTTTATTTTTAAAGATGCATAGCAGGCGTGTTGAAAATATGGTTGAAACTTGTTCTCCACATGTAGTTCGACAAAAATTTTCATTATCATCAAATTGATTGCAACTTTGTTCAACAATTGGACCATCGATTTATTGGACCGTGGTCTTTGATACCACTTGTTGGGTTCGAAATCGAGAGGGCGTCATGCGGAAGCTTTTAGTTTGCAAACCATAAAATGATAAATCAGACGACACATGAAAAATTAAACTAAAAATATATTATTGGATATGGTTTGGCCAAACGGCCTACATATTAAAAATAAAATTGAAAATCCTAAAACTTATTGGGAGAAATCTCCCCCTAAACAAAGACTCTTTAAAGACTGCATTGTGGATGATATTGTGTTATGGTATGAGAAGAGGATCTTCTATTTATAGATGTCCAAAACCTTTCCTCCAATAAAGAGGTTAGCCAAATATGGAAAAGAATTATACTTTTTTCTTTCAGGAAAAGTGAAAGTAATTATGGTAACTTTTATTTTCCTTCTAAGAAAAAATAAAACTTAAATATAGTAAGAAAGTCAGGGTAAAAACCCTAACAAATCTCCCCTTTTTGGCTTGATTTTCTTCACTTGATCTGTCTTCTCTTCATATCACGTGCATGAACTTCGTTCTTGATATAATCTTCATAACTGCTGCTTGCCATGGTTAAAAATAAGGTTTAAAATATCATGGTTAAAAATTGATTTAAAAGTAATATTTTATTTTTATTTTTAAAGATGCATAGCAGGCATGCTGTAAATATGGTTGAAACTTGTTCTCCACATATAGTTCGACAAAAATCTTCATTATCATCAAATTGATTGCAACTTTGTTCAACAATTAGACCATCGATTTATTGAACAGTGGGCTTTGATACCACTTGTTGGGTTCGAAATCGAGGGCTTCATGCGGAAGCTTTTAGTTTGCAAATCATAAGACGATGAATCAGACGACACATGAAAAAGTAAACTAAAAATATATTATTGGATATGGTTTGGCCAAATGGCCTACATATTAAAAATAAAATTGAAAATCCTAAAACTTATTTGGAGAAATCTCCCCCTAAACAAAGACTCTTTAAAGACTAAATTGTGGATGCTATTGTGTTATGGTATGAGAAGGAGGTCTTCTATTTATAGATGTCCAAAACCTTTTCTCCAAGAAAGAGGTTAGCCTAATATGGAAAATAATTATATTTTTTTCTTTCAGGAAAAGTAAAAGTAATTATGGTAACTATTATTTTCCTTCTTAGAAAAAATAAAACTTAAATATAGTAAGAAAATCAAGGCAAAAACCCTAACACAAGGCCCCAGTGGACCTAAATAAAAATAAATAACGTATGTCTGATGTAGGGCTTGTGTTGAGAGAATATGAGTGGTTTTCTGATGTATTTAGCCCTAAATACCTTTTAATCTGGCGTTATGCAGAGTTATGATGTGAGGAAAAAATGACTGAATTGCCCTCCCCAAGGCCAGTTATTTAAAAGAATTCGCGAACTGGGCACTGATACGCCAACCGATGCAATGCGTCGATGTCGTGTTAGTTCACTGCTTCATCAACGCGACCATTGATGCGACGCATCGACTTCACGTCGATTCACTTTTTTCAACGTCCATACACACGTCTAACATTGTCCGAAAAATCCAAAATTTCCCTGACACATCCCTTTTTCTCCCCCGAACATGAAACAACTTAAAATTAACTTTTCGACGTCGGAAAAGTCAAAAATAAAATCATCAAATGTTAGGGGTTCAAAATGTGACTTTAGGGATTCAAAATGTGACTAAGTCCCTTTTACACTTAGAATATTTTCAGACATTTAACCCCCTTAGCATACTACGAAAAGAGGTATTTAGTCGAGGACATCATGGGGTGTTACATTATCCCTCATTGGGATCATTCATCCCCGAATGATGGCTTAAAATACAGACAAACACGATTTCATACATGCTAAGGAAAAGAAAGAAGAATATAGAGAGTAAAGGAGTGGTACCTTCCATATCGTTACCTACTAACTCAAAAAGGTTTGGGTATCTAGTTAGCATATCGTTCTCCGATTCCCAAGTAGCTTCTTCAACTTTCTGATTTTTCCACAACACCTTAACCGAAGCTATTTCCTTGCTCCTCAACTTTCCAACTTGATGATACAGAATAGCAACAAGTTCTTCTTCATATATCAAGGAGTTTGTTACCTTGATCTCTTCTAAAAGCAACACGAGAGAATGATCTCCAACACACTTCTTCAACATGGACACATGAAACACGAGATGGACAGAAGCCAGATTTGCGGGCAACTCTAACTCATAAGCGATCCCTCCTATCCTTCTCACAATCGGATATGGTCTAATATAGCGAGGACTCAACTTCCCTTTCTTCCCGAATCGTATAACTTCCTTCATAGGGGAAACTCTTAGAAACACCCACTCACCAACATCAAATTCCAACTCCCTTCTCCTAACATCGGCATAGAACTTCTGACGGCTCTGAGTTATCTTGATTCATTCTCTAATGATTTTTACTTTCTCCACTGCTTGATGGAAAAGATCAGGCCCAAACAATCACGTTTCACCCACTTTATACCACCCAATTGGTGATCTACATCTTCTCTCATAAAGTGACTCAAAAGGGGCCATCTTAATGTTGGCATGGTAGCTATTATTGTAGGCAAACTCTATTAATGGAAAATGATCTACCCAACTGCCTTTGAAGTCAATTACACAAGCCCTCAACATGTCCTCAAGGGTCTGAATGGTGCGAACAGCTTGCCCATCCATTTGAGGGTAGACCGCAGTACTCAGGTTCACTTGGGTACCTAAACCTCTCTAAAAAGATCTCCAAAACTGTGAAGAGAATTGCGTACCTCAATCAGATATAATGGATACCAGTTCCCCATGCAAACGAACTATTTTCTCAATGTACAGTTTGGCATAATCATCTCCTGAGTAGTTAGTCCTCACAGGCAAAAAGTGTGCTGACTTGTTTAGCCGATC
Source organism: Capsicum pubescens (assembly GCA_030864215.1). Classification (NCBI taxonomy): domain Eukaryota; kingdom Viridiplantae; phylum Streptophyta; class Magnoliopsida; order Solanales; family Solanaceae; genus Capsicum; species Capsicum pubescens. The sequence continues at coordinate 75,408,972 of CM061538.1, read as the reverse complement.
CAAAATTACCCAAATAGAATCATACTGGTTTTGGGACCTCGAAAGTCCTATGATGAAGTCTATATTGATTATCTCCCATTTACACAAAGGCAAAGCTATCTCTTGGGAAGTACCACCTGGTCTCAAATGTTCCACTTTAACTTGTTGGCAATTTAAGCACTTGGAAACAAAATCAGCCACATCACGCTTTATATTATTCCACCAATATAAAGTTTTAAGATCACGGTACATTTTGGTAGATCCTGGGTGAACAACATACCTCAAAGTCTGTGCTTCGTCAAGAATTCTTTTTCGCAATCCATCCACATATGGCATACATAACCTACCTTGATATCTCAAAATTCCATCACCGCCAATTTCAAAATACATCACTTTCTGCTGACCCACATCTTTCTTGATTTGCATCAAAATGGGGTCCTCGTCCTATTTCTCCTTCACTTCAGCACATAAGGAGGATTTTTCTATCTCATGCATAACTACTCCTCCATCTTTGAAATACAGAAGTTGCACCCCTAGATTAGCTAGCCGGTGAATATCTCTCACCATCACTCTTTTCCCTTTCTCAACATGAGAAAAACTGCCTATAGATAATTTGCTGAGGGCGTCGGCCACCATGTTTGCCTTGCCCAGATGATAGTACAGGCTCATGTCATAATCCTTCAACAGTTCCAACCAATGCCTTTGCCTGAGATTCAATTCTTTCTGCGAGAAAACATACTGTAAACTTTTGTGGTCAGTGAAAATATCAACATGTACCCCATAAAGGTAATGTCGCCATATTTTTAGTGCGAACACCACAACCGCTAACTCCAAGTCATGGGTGGGGTAGTTTCGCTCGTGCACCTTCAACTGCCTAGATGCATAAGATACCACCTTACTATGCTGCATAATTACACACCCAAGTCCCACCAGGGATGCATCACAATATACGATAAAACCCTCTGTACCCTCGGGAAGGGTCAAAACTGGCGCAATAGTTAACTTTTCTTTCAACTTCTCAAAACTATTTTCACAGAAGTCGGACCACACAAATTTTACCTTTTTCTGCGTTAATCTGGTAAGCGGAGCAGCTATGGAAGAAAAACTTTCTATAATACCCCGCCAAACCCAAGAAGCTCCGTATATCGGTTGGAGTCGTGGGTCTGGGCCACTTTCTCACTGCCTCAATCATTTGGGGATCAACCTTTATTCCCTCACTAGACACAATATGCCCCAAGAAGGCAATGACATTAAGCTAAAATTCACATTTGGAAAATTTTGCATACAATCTATGATCTTTGAGAGTCTGAATAATAATTCGGAGGTGACTGGCATGATCCTCCTCACTATAAGAATAGATCAGAATGTCATGAATAAAGACTATGACAAATAAATCTAGAAACTGATGGAACACCCTATTCATTAGATCCATGAAGGCTGCAGGGGCGTTGGTCAATCCGAAAGACATAACTAAAAATTCATAATGACCGTATCGGGTTTGGAAAGCTGTTTTGGGAATATCAGCCTCCCTAATCTTCAACTGATAATACCCCGAATGAAGGTCTATCTTTGAAAAACACTTATCACCCTGAAGTTGATCAAAAAGATCATTAATTCTAGGAAGAGGATATTTATTCTTTACAGTGACCTTGTTCAGCTGACGGTAATCTATACACATACGAAAGGAACCATCTTTCTTACGCAAAAAGATTACAAGTGCACCCAGGGGTAAACACTAGGACGGATGAAGCCTTTATCAAGGAGATTTGCTAGTTGCTCTTTCATCTCTTTTAATTCAGCAAGAGCCATTCTATATGGAAAAATAAAAATAGGGTGGGTGTCCGGTAATAAATCAATACCAAAATCTATCTCCCTATCAGGTGGTATCCCTGGGAGATCATCGGGAAAGATTTCTGGAAATTCATTACCTACGGGGACAGATTGAAGAGAAGGACTTTCAGTATTTGAATCTTTTACTCAGATCAAATAATACAAACAACCTTTGGAAATAAGTTTACGGGCTCTGAGGTAAGATATGAATTTCCCTCTAGGTGCTAAATAATGACCCTTCCATTCTATCAATGGTTCATTCAGAAAAAAGAAAGTGACCTTTTGGGTTCTACAATCTAGCGAGACATAATACGAATGGAGCCAGTCCATCCCTAAGATAGCATAAAAATCAACCATATCAAGCTTTATGAGGTCGCCACAATATCATGGCTACAAACAACTAAAACACAATTTTATATACTCTCCTAGCCACAACAAAATTGCCTATAGAATTTGAAACAGAGAAAGGTTCTGTAATAACTTCGAGCTCAAACCCAAACTCGACTGCCATATATGGGGTCACATAAGACAAAGAAGACCCTAGATCAAGTAACACATATAAATCACGGGAAAAGATTTGTAACATACCCGTGACTATATATGGAGAAGCCTCTGTATCCTGGCAATTGGACAAGGCATATAACCGATTGCGACCGGTTCCGGTAGCTGATGTAGCCCCCTTAGGAGGTGGTGGTGGCGTGGAGAAATTATCTTGGGATTTAGTACATCTCATATTTTCTCTAGAAGTGGGGTAGTCCTTCGTGAAATGATTTGATTTATCGTAATTATAACACATGCTCTCACCATAGATACATTTTCCTAAATGGTTCCTCCCGAAGTTTTCGCAATGGGGATATGGCATATAAGACTGAACCACACTCCCTTGTGACTGAGTGACCTACATTCTCAATCCATAGCTAGGATGGAAATTCTAAAACCATCGATCAGCTGGAGGTATGGGAGCTGCGCTGGCTGCAGGCTGAGCATCACTCCAGAACTTTTTCTTCGGCCACTTGTTACCCCAATTACCATTTTGGTGCTGACTGAAGTTTTGATCTGCCAGTTGGCCCTCTTGTTTTGTCTGTCCTTCTTCCTTGCTTTCGCAACCTTCTTCTTCTGCTCCTCCACCTATTGCATGTGAATAGAAAATCTGGAGAAGTTCATATCTCTGTTCAACATGGCCCCCTTTCACTCCAACACCAAGTCATCCGAAAGATTGGATGCAAATTTCCTCATACGTGCCCTCATGTTTCCTGTCAACTCTAGAGCATAACGGGATAATTGATTGAATTTCAGGGTGTACTCCTTAACACTCATCTTCCCTTGTTTCAAATTCATGAACTCTTCAGCCTTGGAATCCCTCAACTCTTGAGGAAAGAATCGGTCCAGGAAGGCTTCCACAAATTCGCCCACACGGAAGGCTCAACATTTTCACCTCTCAAATATTCCCACTCATTATACCACTGATTTTCTACCTCTTTAAGTTGATAAGCCGTTAGTTCAACTCCTTCCACTCCATCTACATGCATTACCATAAAAATCTTCTCCATCTCATCCACAAACTCTTGTGGATCCTCCTCCACCTTTATACTCATAAACTTAGGCGGGTTCAACCTAATAAACTGACTCACCCATGTCGCCTCGGATGTACCAGATACAGACCCAACATCCTCTGATCGTCGGGTCTGGGAAGCCACAAACTGTGCAATCATGTGCATCGACTGTCTAAACTCAGTATTTGATAACTCTCTCTCGGGAGGTTGGGTGCGGTTAGTCCCAGACGGGGAGCCTTGGGTGCCCTGGGTGGACTAGTTTGGAAGGAGGGACTCCCAAAGCAGCAAAAAATTTAGGAGTGTGAGCCCTATTACTTATCCTCATCTCATGGGTGGGATGAACATCTTCAGTTTGGGCGTTTTGATCATTGGAGCGACGCGGAGGCATGATAGTTTTTTTGAAATACAAAAGACCATTGATTAGGGGACATTTTAGACTCCACAGCACGAACTAAATCACAAAGAAGGGGGATATTCTTAAATTCCTAGTATCCTCCTGCTCATAAGTGTGGCGCGCTACACACCCATAAACAAGACTCTACTTGACGCGATTTCGCAGACACCCTGGGACCATGAACCATACTTTGATACCAAATTTGTCTCGACCCAAAACGTGCCCTGGCCATGATGGGTATCCCAAACCATGAAGGCCAGAGAGCCCTTCTAACTTGCAATCATACACCTTTTATACGCAAAAAATAAATGACATTACGGAACGATGGTCAAACCCTAAATCCAACTTAAAAATACTGAAGAAATTCTATCAACATTTAGACAACATCTATATCAGTTTGTGAAATCTCTATTACATACGAAAATAGATAAACTGTCTGAAACTAGGACAAGGCCTCCAGTGGACCTAAATAAAAATAAATAATGTATATCTGAAATGAAATAGGCCTTTCGGAATAGAGAAGGCTCACAAACTGCACACTTCACTTCTGTCTAAAACAAATCTATGGCTTAGAAGGACCCCTAGACTGAGCCTCAGACCCTAAAATATAGGGGGTCAATACAATTGTACTGGTATGTGAAAGAACTCAAAATAATATGTTTTTATGCAAAATAGATGAGAGCATATCGTAAAGTCAATAATCATAATGCAAAAGTAAAATACATGGGCATACCTTAGTGAACTCCAAGGCACTTCTTTGAAAACATGACTCACTTTTTATCTTAATCCCGAGATAGATGGTACACCCTACATTTCTACGATCCCACGGGCTATATAGAATCCGCCCTTAACTCGGAGGCCAGGCCCCCAATCTAAGTATGCCGTAAGGATTGGAGTCCTAATTTCTATTCTAGTATACCAGTGTCTCAAGGACAAGTATACATTGTCTTTAGCCAATTATGTCACCCGAATCGGCAAATTCAGTTATTTTGGCGATGAGCCCTTACACTCAAACGCCTTCTTCGGGTAACCATCTACCTCTCTTTAAGCCCAATTTTAGTTCTTTAAAACCATTCATCATGCATTCAACACATTCATCATTTATTCTGTTAAGGGCATAGTATTACCGGGTATCGTCATACCCTGACTTGCAAGTCCATATCATATCACATTCATATCCCAGCATATTCAAAACATGCACATAACCACCCAAAATTCCATAACATTCAATGGGTCATAATTTTAAAATCTCAAGAAAACTTAGGCATTTATCATTTACTTGCAAGATTCATAACATGTGGTAGTCATGCCAATTTAATCAATCACATGCAATTCTTTTTCTTTTAAAACAAGAATGTAGTTATAGAAAGAATCTCCCTCTCATCATATATAAACCATGTCAAACATCATGATATTGATAAGATCACTTTTAAATCTTAAATGTATGCATTCCAAATCATTCACAATGAAACTATAACTTTAGTTCACAACAAGAGGGGGATTCTATACTCATGCTCTCAATCAAATCTTATAAAATACATGAAATTCATATATATATATATATATATATATATATATAGTTACAATTCAACTTTCATGAAAAATAGTTCAAGACAACATGTATTTCAGTCAAAATAGTCCCATGATGCATAATCTTCGAAAATAATATCGTATACTTCATTATAAATCAAAATTTAGGGATCTTTAATCTTGACAAAATATTTAAACTTATGCTCAAGGTTTTTAGAGTAGTCCCACATACCTTATATTAGTAGTTTTGAAGAGTGGACCCCTAGCCTTGACTCCTTTCTTGAAGATCTTAACTTAGAATAAGAGATCTTAACTTAGAATAAGAGTTCTTGATCTATGAGAGGGAAGTTAGGGCTTGTGTTGAGAGAATATGAGTGGTTTTCTGATGTATTTATCCCTAAACACCTTTTAATCTCGTGTTATGCAGAGTTATGACGTGAGGAAAAAATGACTAAATTGTCCTCCCCAAGGCCAGTTATTTAAAAGAATTCGCAAACTGGGCATCGATACGCCAACCGACGCGACGCATCGATATCGCGTTGGTTCACTACTTCATCGACGCGATGCGTCGACTTCATGTTGATTTACTATTTCCAACGTCCAAACACACCTCTAACGTTGTCTGAAAAATCCAAAATTTCCCCGACATATCCCTTTTTCTCCCCCGCACATGAAACAACTTAAAAATTAACTTTTCTAGCTGGGAAGGACAAAAATAAAATCATCAAAGGTTAGGGGTTCAACATGTGACTAAGTCCCTTTTACACTTAGAATATTTTCAGACATTTAACCCCCTTAGCATACTACGAAAAGAGGTATTTAGTCAAGGACATCATGGGGCGATACATGTAGTCAACGACTGAGACAAGGATTGATACTTGAAGCTATTACTTCTCATTTTTAGAGCTGAGATAGTCATGAGTTTGCATAAACTTTATCATTTTGGGCTTAAACCGACATAAAATGAATAGTTAATATAATAGAAAGCATAGTTCCTTAGAACTTAACATGACATGAGACATGGATCTGTGGGTCATGAGCATCACAACATAGAGCTTGGACACTTGAAATCTTGGATTACTAAGAGACACTATTGCTTCAAGTTTGTGGGTCAAAACATGAATATAAGTGCATAGAGAACTCAAATCATAGGCATAGACATGACTTGAATACATAATATAAGACATTAGCAGAATAACTTCTTAAATTGAAGTAAGAGAAGCTTGCTTAAATAATAATAGATTTACCATGTCTCTCTCTTAAAACTTGACACCATAAGAAAATTCGAACACTACCTTAATTTACCATCTCCCCCTTAGATCAAAGTCACAATCCTAGACTTGAGGACATAGCTTCTCATTAAATCTACAAGTACAACACTCAACACAATGGAGTGTCAGCATACACATAAATGATAAACTCCCCCTGATAAACCATACTCCGAAGGCATTGCTTCCCGGCAATGCTACTCTTAACTTTTGCTAGCCTCTATAACCATCACCCTACAACTCAAACTCACACTCTTATGAGAATAAATATCCACCCTCCTTATCATATAATGATCCAATCTCCACTACTTAATATACTAGTATTAAACCTCTAATCGCATATCCTTACAACTTAACAAAGTTTGTAGAACTATCAAAGGCGCAAAATGCTTATCTATATTTTCTTCATTTCAGCTCTAAAGAATACCATACCATAGCTCCCCAGACTTCCCCATACCACGAGACTTGCGAACAGATGCTAGGTGTACATGAAACTCAAACACATAAAACCTTATCTAACAACATTCTACCTGGGGGTTCAACTTAATCTTATATACTTATGTCTTTATCTACTTAATGACTCAACCACAATTATCTACTCCCTTTTTCCACGAGTTGCCAACCTAGGCTATTTCACACATTACATCAAACCCACTAATTCATTCCCATAAAACATGCATTATCAATCTTAAGCTATTAAGCTTACCACCATACTCCACATCTAAATTTCAAGCCTGTAGTCTAGCATTAATTATGTACCACTGATTAAACATGCCACATATTATACTAGCCCATCAAATAGGGAAATCAACCTAAGTTTTTTATTTCACCTAAATACGACCCACAAGTTCATTCTCTCCACGACATTACTACCAAACCTTATAATCTTCCACATACTTTCTCACATGCAGTACTAGTTTACAATAACAAGAGAGAATAAAATCAAGGGGGTAAGGTCACATAATAAGGATAGTCGATCTTAATCTCATAATATAACCTATTACCATCTATAAACATATTCTACTTTCTCACATCCTATTTTACTTACCCATACATATATTCCCATTATCTTCAAATTCCATAAATACCACTAAGTTTTTCCCCAAGTTACTCTATACTTATAACTTATTGGCTAACCTACCTCTTTTCTGTTTACCATCTGTAAATGATTTCTTCAACCACCATAATTATCCATTCTATGAACTTTCCATATTTTGAATAACTAACAATAATATCCAATCACTTTCCTCGCAGATTACCATACAATCTATAACTCTTGCTATAACTTTAGTCTATCACTATAAAATGGCAACCTATCCCTTAATTAAAAGTTATAAAACTAAGACTAGCTTCTTTATACAAAAGTCATCCTCATTCTGACTTCTATATTTGTGACTCCATATCACTATCTTCTGGACCATCTTACTACCAATAGCTCAAGGCACCTTATAACATACTACCACTCGGGTGGAAATACTATTCCAATATTCTGACACATATCTCTACCCCTAAGCATAATATTTACAATAAGGATTCTAAAAAGGGATTGGAATACACTTCGTACCTCAGGCTCAAATGCATGATTAATATAGATAGGGGTATAAGCCTAAATCAATACATTTTAAAGCACTAGGACTCCTCTTAAGTCCTAGTGCAACTTTATAACCTCATTGATGACTAAATTAGAAAGGCCACATCACTTAGACACTAAGCTTTTGCACTTTAATTGTCTCGACAATAAGACATGTCCAATAGAATTAGAACAAGGAAGGAATTTGGATAACTTTCATAAAGATGACACAATACCAAAAACTAGAGTATGGAAGAATGGGAAACGTCTCATAAATGCCTCATTGCTTCCTCCATATAAGTGTGGTGCACTACACCCCCCTAAAAAGGACTCTACTCAACGTGGCTTCATAGATACCCTGAGACCATAAACCGTGCTCTGATACCAAACTTGTCATGACGCGAGTCGAGGCCCTGACAGCGATGGGCATCCCAAATCACAAAGTCCTGAGAGACCCATAATATGCTATCATGAACATAATCCTTACATACATCAAAGTGCAAAAGATATAATGAAATCAAGAAAACTCTCATAATCAAATTATGTCAACAAAGTTGTGACAATACAAAAATCCCAATCTTATTTACGAAGCCTCTACTGAATACTAACTATCTAGGATGTGACAAGGCCCCCGACTGGACCATGAAACAACTGGGCAAGCATAATAATAGAATTCATGTCGAAGCAAGGAAGTCTCACTAACTTTGGAGTTTGGGAAGTAATCTACTATTGAGTTGGACCCTAGAAATCTGCCTCAGAACCTACATTATGAGACAATGTAGCCGCCACGAAGAACGGTCAATACCTGAAATGTATTGGTACACAGAACTAACCAAAAACATCATGTATTCCATATAAAATAGTCAAAAACATTTAAGAAAACAATTTAGCATAACATATGCATAAAACATATGGGCATAATTTGATAAGCTTCAAAATATTTTCTTGTAATCATGACTCAACTCTTTGCTTCACCTTTGAGATAGATGGTACACCCTACATTTCTAAGATCCCACGGGCTATATAGAATCCGCCCTTGACTCGGCGACCAAGCTCCTAATCCAAGATTACCGCAAAGGCTGGAGTCTCTGCTCTCTACTATGCCAAAAGGACGTCGCCAGCGTACAATCCCTATTTTAGGACATAATAAACTCATAAAGGCAAAACACGATTTCGGACTATGAGTTATCTGAACTCAAGCCTTCTTCGGGTAACCAACTAGCTCTCTTTAAGCCCATTTTTAGTTTTTTGAAACCATGTTTCATTCTTATAAAACATTCAATGCTTATTCTGTTAAGGGCATATCATCTCCGGATATCGTCATATCGAAACTTGCAAGTCATTCATTTCATACCACATCGTATCCTCCATTCTCATTCAAAAACATGCATATGACCACCCGAAGATTTTATCAAATAACAAGAGATTTCTTATTTCAAAAGCATGTGCAAACATACTCTCTTTTCAAGACTTAAATATGTGGTGGCCAATTTAATTATTAATCACATGCAGTTTCATTATTAGGAAACCATAGCATTTAGGATAGAAATTGCCTCTTTGAAAAACACGTGAAACAACCATCTAAAACAAGTGAAGAGGCATTTAAACTCAAGAATCATCTTCAATCATCAAAACAACCCAAGTATTAGTTATACGTAAATCTCATGATCAAAAGGGTCTTACAATTCATGCTCTCAAACCCAATTCACAATTCATACCATGCAAAGACCATAAATTTCATCATGGGGAAGGAAATTTCACAAGTCACATTCATAAATCACTTTTCAAACACAAATAATGTATGCACAAGATTATAGATCAAGCTTATGGAAAAATCCCATGATAATTATGTACTTTCATCAAAACGGGTTTATGATGCATGATCTTTAAATGATTTCCAAAACCCCTTTTCATATTCATACATATATATCATTATAAGTTGTTAAAATCACAAAACCTCTGCCCATGAGATTTAAGATAGTCTCACATACCTTTTTTATGAACAAAATTTATAGTATCTTGAATCTAAGCCTTTGAAAGCATGGGTTTTTTGAAAGAAACCCTAACTTTTCTCTCTTGAGAGTGGAGAGGAGAATGAACGCTGAGAAACTGACATGATAATGGAAAAAATAGCTTTTGAGACATCATTTAAGTCGTGGGGTAGGGTTTCAGGGTGAGGAAAAGACCAAAATATCCCTAAAGAAATTGAATAAAAATTCCATGAATTTTTAGTTGATGACTTAGTCAACTAGTTGATGGCTTGTCAACTAAGTAGTCAACCCATAGATGGACTTGAACCCTTTTTGTTTAAGGGTGACGACGTGGTTGATATCTTGTCAACTAGTTGACGGCTTGTCAACCCAAGTCGTCCCCTTATTGCTGGATTTGAACTCTTGTTGTTTAAGGTTGATGACGAGGTTGACATCTTGTCAACTAGTTGACGATTTGTTAGCCCAAGTCGTCACATTGTAGCTAGAGTTTATCATATTCTGGTCAAGGCTAATGATGAGATTGACAGCTCGTCACTTAGTTGACGGCTTATCAACCCAAGTCGTCACCTTGTTGACAGATGAATATGCTGATGAAGAATGATCATAACTTTCCACTCCGATGTCGGATTAAGGTGAAACTAGTTGCGTTGTAAAGAAAACTCGAAGATCTTTCATTTGGTATATATTATTCCATGTAACTCATTATATACTAGGAGTATTGATCATTTGAAGTTGACCCAAGTTGAAACATTCACTAAAGCTTAGTCATTAGAAAAGTTCTCAGCTCGTCTTTGAGTTAAGAGATTTTTGGTGAACTCAATTCATATTTAAAAGTATTCCCACTCTATAGAATTGATCATCACATATATATTAACAAGGAATCATTGGGTTCGAGTCTATACGCGTAGGAACGACAATTTGAATTCTGACCCGAAAATGCGGGGTGTTACACAAATAATCGACCTTTCTCAAGATGAAGAAAAGGTTATTAGAATTGATTTCAGAGGATAAATAAGATGCAATTTAGTAAACACAGGACTATCAATAAGACCCCGTCAAGATTTTGATATGCACCTATATTGTAGGAAACAGCTAATGTATAGTCGAGACGGAATTTCAGCGATAACATCCAATGGTAAGATTGACATTGACATTGACATTGACATTGCTACCGCTATTGGGGAAACTGAGTTATGCAGTTGACTGCTTTATGAAATCAAAATGATTCGACGATTGGATATATATATCGTTATACTTCTTTTTTCCTGTGTATTTTTTGGTTTGTGTAGGAGAAAGGAGTACTGGCTGGAATGTCTCGATCACTTTGGTCAGAGAGAACAGAAACCCTAAAGAAAAGCCTTATAAGCCATCAATTGGCTTTTGGCTGCTTCACTGAGCGAAGTACCTTGAACACCTCCTATATGTCTCTCTCGAAGGTTTATCTGGATCTTTAATGACCTATATATCAAGCACACACCAAGACATACAAGTAATTCATTTACTCCATTATGTTGGCTAGTTAGATATTCCAAGATTACATACAAATCTCAGTTATCAAACCCTAAGTTCCTCTCTCCCTTACTCATATCCATGTCGAACTCACAGAATTGCATTTGTTCCACATCGGATGAGCATCAATTCCTTAACATTGCTTAACTTGATGGAATAGAAGATGGATTCATACCATGGATCTTGAATATCAGTTACACAAAGCCTTAACCTTTTCTTATCATTGCATGTAACATTCTCACCGACTATCCATCTGTTAAACTACAATACGAAAAACTATCATAATGTTCAAGTTCTGTTATAGATATAAATTTCTAAACTACGTAGAATTCTATTTGATTTCAAATTTCAAACAAAATTTTATGATTTTGTACAAAATAAAAGTTTGAATAGTACAAATTAAAAAATTTCATATTTTGACACCACATGTTTAGGAATCTTTTCATAATATAATTAGGAGTATACTACAAGTTCGTTCAAAAACCAAACTTCCCATATATGCACCCATGGAAGCAAAAAAAAAAATTAAAAAATATAGAGAAGGTCTTTAGTGATTAATTGAAAAGATGTACTAAGAATTTTATTCTAAAAGTTATACTCAGGTTCTAAATCGGACAAAAACCTAGAGACGAACTTGCAATTGTAAAAGAATTTAAACCTTAAACCCTTAATTTTGAAAAACTACTATAGCGTGAACTCCTCTGTTTGATATATGTGGAAAAAATTACAATAAAATTAGGAATTTAACATAATAAGAAATCTTTCTCCATCTAATTTTTAGCATGTTTATTATAACCAATATTTAATATCATAAAAGTAATAGGAAAAAAGTAAAGAGACAATTCTGTCTAACGCAGAAACTTTTAATGAAGAGTAAAAATTTTAAACAAAGTTTCTAAGGTGCTTCACACTTTATATATGTGTTTGCATGTATATAATAACATATAATATAATTTATATTTGAAAAAATATCAAAAAATTTAAGCATTCACCTTTTTGCTCTATTATCCAGCTAAATAGGTAAATAAAGATTTAACTTATGAATTTGAGTGAAACATATTTTCAAGATCAATTTATAGATTTTATTATCCTCTAGAGAAATAATTTTTGTTGAGATTAAGACTCAATATGTCACGACCCAAATCGGCATCTAGCCGTGACGGGTATCCCAAACTAATCAAGGCTTAAGATGACCCCTAACCTTACCTCAAGAGCTCATCAGTAATAATAGACAACAAATACCAATCAAGTTAAAGAGAAATATATGAATCCAAAAGAAATTTTAAGAGTCAAAACCCCATCCACAAAGATATACCAATAGTGTCTACAAAAACCTCTAATCCAAAGAATATCAACTAAGTCACGACATGCCCCTGACTATAACAAAAGAAATTCAAACCTACTAGGATAATAAATGAAAACTAAAAGAGGGACCATGTCTTTCGCAAGATGGAGGCTCACAACCTTACAGTTGGCCGAACGAAATGTCAACCCACCTAACGCTGCATAAGGTCACAAAAAAAGCCCTTGAAACATACATCATGAAATGATGTAGCATCCGAGGATGGTCAGTACAGCGAGTACTAGCATGCAACCCATGAAAAAGGATAAAACATGTATGAATTTACCAAAGCTAGTTATAAACTACATGTACATCAAGTGTTTATGTGTGTGTGTATATATATAGGATGCCGAGGTAGAGGTAAGGGACAAGTTACATAAACATTTAAAATTTAGTCCTAAACTATATAGCTTTCGCCGTCATCTGTTGACTCATACTTAATATGGGTCATCTAGTAACCCATGGGCTATATGGGTTCGGTACTCTCCAACTGGCGAAGCCTCAATCCGTGTTGGCCTCACGCACCGAGGATAGGCTAAAGCCACAAATAGACTAAATCCACCATACATAGTATTTTTGTGTTATGGACACAATCTAGTCATCCAATTAAGGTATGACTATTCCTATGCCGGCAAAAATAGATTTTGTGCATTGGTCAGGAAGACTTATGCCTTCACAGTGAGCTATATAATTCTCTTTAGAGCCCTATTAAAGCAGTTTGCACATAAATTTTTCATGGAGTCGTTCGTTAGGGCATACTCATACTAGTATTGTCATACCAAGACTTGTAAGACATTCATATCATGCCAAGAGAACATTATCATAAAACATTAACATCTACTTAACCCAATCATTCAAAATCATGCTCACAATCATCATTAAACTGCTTTAAAATCTCAAAGCAGCCATAAAGTTCAACTCATATTTCAAAAAGATGGGGTGTCATCTTTGTTCATCATCACAATTCAAAGCTTTTTCAAAGAATTAAAAAATCACGATTTCAATCATCCTTAGCATTCAATATTTTGATACTTAAATAATGCAATGTAGCCTTTCAAACATATTATTCAAAAATTCAAAACCCACCAAAAGTGGTTACAAACAATCAATGAGAAGAGGAAAATCAATATTTCATATTAGTAATGATAATTCTGAAACCCTAGTTTAAATTCAATCATTCAAGAACATTTAAATAACAATCGGATTAATGTAACAATTTAATATTTAAATTAGGGAGTGTCCAATATTCCTTATTTGAAGAGAAATTTCCCGAGAATCGCAAGAGGAGAAGCCCGAGCTTAAACCCTAACTTTTGCATTTCAAAAAATGGACATGTTAATCCAATCAAATATGAACAACTAATTTTGCAAATATAGAGTTTTTTGAACAAAACAGCAAGAAGATACTGTATCAAATTATATGTGTAAGTACCAAACAAAAAGGTACAATATGCATCTTGACAAAATCATTCTTTAATGCCATGATCATGTATTTCTCTTTTCTGACATGTGCAATAAAGGAACCACTGGTTGCAGGTATGTTCTCTGTAAGTTTTGGTATAATTTTTCCTCCCTTGCATACTTTTAATTGCCTTCTATAATGTGTAATTCGATATCTTTCAGGTGGAGTCTTAGGTATTGTTCTTTTTGGAACTATTGTCATGGCACTCTGTGAGTTTTATAGCTCAAACAAAATTCTCAAACCCTAGGTGGTTTCTCCTCTCTCGCTTAAGGGAAGATGATTTGGAGATTTTGAGAAGTAAAATAATGTGTTAAGACCTTAATTTCATCCATATATGATTAGGAACAGTTATAGGATGTGAAAAGACTCTAACGTGCTTAAAATAGAATGAAACGGAGCACTTTTTGACGCTTGGATTTTGCTTGGAGGCACATAGACAAAGCCAACCTCAGGGTTGGAAGCGCACAGCGAAAGCCAACCTCAGGGTTGGTGGCACACAACCTAAAGACAACCCATTCCAGTAGCGTTTGGCGATTCCATTGCGGCACGGGCCTAACGCAGACCCTGGACAGCGTCTTACTAAAACACTCATAATTTTAGTTTTTTAATTTAACTTATGCTTGGATTTGATTTGATGGAGAAGGAAGAAAGAGGTATGATAATAGGGATGATTTCACTTCCCCGGCGAAAAAGCTAAGACGACATTAAAATTTGTGGTTGTTGTTTTAAGGGCCAAAGGGGAATAGAAAGAATAAAAGAAAGAAAGGAATAAAAGAGAAAAAACAAGAAAAATGATGTAGGAGAAAAATCTCAGAGAAGCTACGAAGATGATAACTGAATCAGGGTGGGGGAGTGGGGGGGGGGGTTCCATTTTCCTTTTTCTTTTTTAAAATTAAAAATAAAAAAAACAAATTGTTTTAGTTATTGCATTTCCAACTGTCCATCAAAGATAAAGAGATGTAAGCCTTTCTTAGGAAAAAATATTGTTTGAGACTTAACCACACACTTTAAGAAAGTGAAGGACACTTTCTTTGAGACATCAATATTTTGTATTTAATATGTACACATTTTGAATATTTTAGTTGTTTAATGGATACTAGTCCTAGTTGAGGTGTCTAAGTGAATTTTTAGAATAATTTTAAGATATCATCGATGACATAAGCCTAATATCAATTCAAACTCCTAATTCAGGCATCACAATAATAATAATCTCTCAAGTCAATAATAATATTCATACATAAGCCCCCATATGGCCAATACAAAAATAATAAACAATCACATAATATTATATATCAAAACTAACCCAAATCAAGCTTATTCCGTATAATAAGTCTCAACTATTCCAATGATGACATTATTAGAACTAGTTAACAATATGGTCTGATAAGCGATGCTAAAGCCCAATAATCTTTTCAACTAATACTACAAGTCCATTTATACTCTACGTACTTTCTGAACCTCAATCATTCGGTCAAAATAACAATAATAATATAATTATTCCCTAAAATATCACTAAGCCCCGATCATCATAGCAAGAACCACTAAACACGATTCAAGCTCTAATATAGGTATTCACTATCAGTTATTCCAGTCAACAAGCCAACCATCTACAAGAATACAACCTATTTTAAGAATATCCCCAAGTATCAAGAATAAGGTAAGCAATTATATAACTACAATCCATCAAAAGAATATGATATTCATGGAAATTCTCGCCATTTCACCTAATCAGGACCCCCAAACCTTAAGTGATTCACAATACACAAGTAAGCAAGCTTACAATAAATAAACACTTTAGAAAAAAAGTCAAGGTATATCTCAACTCACCTTTAAAGAAGATCTACAATCCAAAACACAATCTAAAGCATCAACCAAAATCTCTACTCCCTCAAATCATATCCAAACATGATCAATCTATTCAAATACAACACCTATAAGTCAAAAGGAGTCCATTGATACCCATATCGATATATATGTCAGAATATTGGAATAGTATTTCTACCAGAGTGGTAGTATGTTATAAGGTATCATGACCTATTGGTAGTAAGATGGTCCAAAAGATAGTGATATGGAGTCACAAATATAGAAGTTAGAGTGAGGATGATTTTTGCATAAAGAAGCTAGTCTTAGTTGTATAACTTTTGATTAAGGGATGAGTTTCCATTTTATAGTGATAGACTAATGTTGTAGCAAAAGTTATAAATTTTATGGTAGTCTTGAGGGAAGTGATTGGCTATGATTGTTAGTTATTCAAAATAGGGAAGGAGCATAGAGTGGATAATTATGGTGGTTAAAGAAATCATTTATAGATGGTGAACGGAAAAATGGTAGGCTAGCCAATAAGTTATAAGTATAGACTAACTTGGGGAAAAACTTAGTGGTATTTATGGAAATTGAAGATAGTGGAAATATATGTATGGGTAAGTAAAATAGGATGTAAGAAAGTAGAATATGTTAATAGATAATAATGGGTTATATTATGAGATTAAGTTCGACTATCCTTATTATGTGATCTTACCCCCTTGATTGTCTTTTCTCTAGTAGTTGTAAACTAGTACTACATGTGAGAAGGCGTGTGGTATATTATAATGTTTGGTAGTAATGTCGTGGAGAGAATGAACTTGTGGGTCGTAGTTAGGTGAAATAAAAGACTTTGGTTGATTTTCCATTTGATGGACTAGTATAATATGTGGCATGTTTTATCGGTGGTACATGATTGATGCTAGACTATAGGCTTGAACTTTAGATATGGGGTATGGTGGTAATCATAGTAGAGTAACATTGATAATGCATGTTTTGTGGGAATGAATTAGTGGGTTTGATGTAATGTGTGAAATATCCTAGGTTGGCAACTCGTGGAAAAGAAAGTAGATAATTGTGGTTGAGTCATTAAATGGATAAAGACGTAAGTATATAAGATTAAGTTGAACCCCAGGTAGCATGTTGTTATATAAGGTTTTATGTGTATGAGTGTCATGTACACCTAGCCTGTGTTCACAAGGCTCATGGTATGGAGAAGTCTGGGGAGCTATGGTATGGTATTCTTTATAGCTGAATTGAGGAAAATATAGATAGGCATTGTGCGCCTTTGATAGTTATACAAACTTTATTAAGTTGAAAGGATATGGGATTAGAGGTTTAATACTAGTATATTAAGTAGTGGAGACTAGATCATTATGTGATTACGAGGGTGGATATGTATTCTCATGAGAGTGTGAGCTTAAATTATTCAAAAAATTCACTTAGTCACCTCAACTAGGATTAGTATCCATTGAACATCTAAAATATTCAAAATATGTACCTATTAAATACAAAATGTTGATGTGTCAAAAAAAGTGTCCTTAACATTCTTGAAGTGTGTGGTTAAGTCTCAAATAATATTTTTTTCCTAAGAAAGGCTTACATCTCTTTATCTTTGATGGACAGTTGGAAATGCAATAACTAAAACAATTTGTTCTTTATTTTTAATTTTAAAAAAGAAAAAGAAAAATGGATCCCCCCATTCAGTTATCTTCTTCGTAGCTTCTCTGAGATTTTTTTCCTACGACATTTTTTCTTGTTTTTGCTCTTTTATTCTTTTCTTCCTTTTCTTCTTTCTATTCCCCTTTAGCCCTTAAAACAACAACTACAACTTTCAATGTCGTCTTAACTTGTCGCCGGGGAAGTGAAATCATCCCTATTATCATACCTCTTTCTCCCTTCTCCATCTTCTACCAAATCAAATCGAAGCATAAGTTACAGTAAAAACCTAAAATTATGAGTGTTTTCAGAAGACACTATCCAGGGTCTGCGTTAGGCCCGCGCCGCAAAAGAATTGCCAAATGCCACTGGAATGGGTTAGCTTTGGGTTGCGTGCTATCAACCCTGGGGTTGGCTTTCACTGTGCGCTGCCAACCCTGATTAGATTCTTCTAGTAGTTTTATGCCCTTGTTTATCCTAGTTTTCTAATTTAAAGTAGTAATATCTTATTGAGTTATATATAGTTGGATCTGAGGCCATGGTTATTGTCATGATCCGAACCGAGGCCCTGGCCGTGACAAGTATCCCGAACCAAGAGGGCCCGAGATTCCTTGTCTAACTGGTAATCATATACACAATTCATATACTATATGACAAATGCAAAAATACATAACAATACGGAATCATGGTCACAATCTTACTTTAACTGAACGATATAAAATTTGATTTATAAACCATAAAAAATACATGACACCAGTCTGCAAAATCTCTAGCAATTCTAAAACAACATATGTCTGAAACTGGGGCAAGGCCCCCAGTCGTACCGTGATTCAAAATAAAATAACAATGACTTATAACTAGGCCTTCTGAAATAAGGGAGGCTCACCAACTGCAACTTCTGACCAAAAAATTCTACTGCTTAACGGAACCCCAGAAATGTACCTCAGATCATGAAATATATGGGGGTCAATACAGATGTACTGGTACGCAGAACAATACAAAAACAAAGTATGCATTTTTATAAAACATAGGTGAGAGCATTTCATAAATCATATATCATCTTGAAATAGTTTAAAACACATAGGCATAATCTGAAACCTTCAAAACACAATCTGCAATTCATGACTCTACTCTTTGTCTTACTTCTGAGCCAGATGATACACCCTACAACTCTGTTATTCTATAGGCTATATGGAATCTGCCCTTGACTCAGCGGCCAAGCGCCCAACCCAAGTTTGTCGCAAGGGTTGGAGTCTCTGCTTCTCTACTACGCCATTGGGCCATCACCAGCGTACAATTTCCCTTTCGGGTATTATAAACCCGTGTCGGCAAATCACAATTTTGGGCAATAAGTCATTTGACTCGTGCCTTCTTCGGGTAACCATCTAACTCTCTTAAGCCCAATTTTAGATTCTTTAAACCATATCTTCTTTGAAAAGTTCTTTCTTTCTTAATATCATTAGGGCACATCAAAAATAGGGTATCGTCATACCCACACTTGCAAGTCATATCACACATCTCTACTGCCTTTATCTTAATTCAAAGATGTTTATTAACCACCCAAAACAATTAAATTATCAATTGAAAGTTCACCATTCAAAATATTCAAAATCAATAATTTTCTCTGCAACGCTTTTATCTACGGTGGTCATCTCTTCTTTCAACTTAAAACCATTCTTATGGAAAAACATGATTGTTCACAACACAAGTTGAACACCTTCTCATTATCTCGAAAAGATAAAACAATTTGTACATAGTAATTCATCAACAGTCTCAAGCTCTTCACAGTTTATAAGATCAATTCACAACTTACGAAATTCGTGGAATTTATAGTAAAGGAGAAAATAGAACATCCCATGATCTCATTAATTTATCAATGCTAATATCACAAGATCACAAGAAAATAATTCAAGTTCAAAGTATTACATCACAATCTTCATAATTTCTTTATAACAATATGAAATCCTTAACGCATAATCATCAACAATCTTGAACCCAAATTCGTTTGTATATATATATATATATACTTAAAAACTAATTTAAAAATAGTAAAATTCATGCCCATGAGGTTTAGGATAGTCCCACGTACCTTAATCGATGAAGAATTCACGAAGAATTGATCCCTTGAGATTGAATGCTTAACCCTAGGTTGTTTTTCTCCTTATGTGTTCTTGAAAGATAAATTAGGGATTTTAAGAGAGTTAAAACGCTATTAATAAGCTTAATTTCATTTAAGAATGACTTGGGACTATTTTGGAATGTAAAAAGACTTGGTTTCACTTAAAATGACTTAAAATGAAGTTTTTATGCCCTTGGGCCATATGACATGCGATGCATTGCCTATGGCCTAAGCTAGGCAGTGCCACGCATTGTCCATCGCCTAAAATAGGTTGGGCGTCGCATTTCCCATAGCCCAAAATGGATTGGGCGATGCATTTCCCACGGCACAATAATTTCAGTAGCCTTAGGCAATTGCTAGGCGATGCACTCCATTATACAAAGTAATAAGTTTTCGCTCGGGCATCGGATTGTGGCTAAATTGGTATCGTTGGAAAGCTACTTCGAAGGCCTTTCATTTGATATATAGTATGACCTCTAACTTGTCATATTCTAGGAGTAATTGTCGATGAAAGTTTTCCCACGTTGAAACGGTTACTAAAACTTAAATTGATAGAAATGTTTTCAACTCGTCTTAGAGTTAGAAGGTATTTGTGACCTCAATTCATATCCAAAGGTATTCCTACACTATAGAATTGATCATAACACATATATTAACAAAGAATCATTTGGTTCGGGTCTATACACATAGGAATAATGGTCTAAATTCTAGCCCAAAAGTGCAGGGTGTTACATTGTCTCCCCCTTGGGATCATATGTCCCCGAATGATGGGTAAGGACTTGTTGAAGCTCTACAAGTATGGAATAAGAAACATAACCTCGAACTGAACATTTTTCCTTAACAAAATATACAAAGGCATCACACAATCTTCATGATAACCTCTAGGGAAACGGGTAAGCACGAAACATGAGATAACGAAACTTGACAACAACATAATCTTGGCATGTGTTTTATGGAACATGATCAAAACATTGTAAGACATGAATTTTCTTTAGAGTTCTCAACCTGATTAAGATTGTACAAGACATGAGATAAGATTCTCGCAGGACATAAGAATATTAGCATTCTTCATCTTACAAGATACAATGAAAAGACTTAAACTTAGAGACACTACTTGTCTACGCTCAAAACAATAAATTACATGTTGCATGGTTCCCAACTTACAATTCTCCCCATACCCATCTAACCACACGAGTTTCATTCCCACTATAATATACTTCTATGTTGAAGCCTCACTCGGAGGAAAATATGCTAACTTAAACTACGGGACCCTGTACTCTACATCATATCCAGAAATCATCTCACCTCATCACTATAATCCAACAACCTCAAGTCTTAATTCAAGGAATACTAACCACATGGAACATTGGTTTGTGTTTTCATCAATCACAACATTCAAGCCTATCATTACTATTCTTACTTCATGGATCTCCCCACTAAGACAAGCAAATTCTATCACTCTCACCAAGATTTTCTCCACATATCTCCTTCCCAACTATTTCACTTAACAGAAGTTCATATCCTTCTTTCCCCTTCTCCTATAACCTTATCCCAAGAAACCACATCAAAATTTTTCACCTTCTAGAATATCTATTCACCTACCTAAAACATCACTACGCTTCCACAACCACCTTCATTCTGACATACAAAGGGTCATTGAGGGACCCGAGCATAACTATCATGAATGAAATTAACACTTATCAGACCATAACTTATACTTATCGCACTACTTAAGGAGAGACATAAGGTGAAGATACGATAGAATGGATACGAAGTGCTTCATACATCAAGTATCTGGATAATAAGTAGAGAGTCGTCTGACATAAAATCAACATAGCACGATTTCTTAGGGAAGACAATAGCGAGAAACATGAGTGCTTACAACACGAGTCGTATAACATAAGTTTTGAATTTTTAAAGTCAACGACTGAGACAAAAACTTCTACTTGAAACTATCACTTCTCATTTTCAGAGCTGAAATAGTCATAAGTTAGCATAAAATCTATCACTTTGGCTAATCTCGACATAAAACGAATCATTATCATATGAAATCATAGTTCCTTAGAACCAACCATGATTTGGGATACGAATTTATGGATCATGATCATCATATCTTAGAGCTTGAATACATGAAAGGCTAGATTTACTGAGACATTATTGATTCTAGTTTGGAGGTCGGATCATAACGTAAGTTACATAGAGTGCTCTAACCTTAGACACAGGAGGGACTTGAATACATGAGACATTGGTAGAGTAACCTCTTAAATTGAAATAGGAGGAACATGCATCATAACTCCTCCTCATAACTTGAGACACTGAGAAAAATTTAGGAACTACCTTAATCCATCATCTCCCCCTTAAATCAAAGTTACAATCCTAAACTTACGGTCATACCTTCACATCAAAATCCATAGCCACAACTCTCAACACAAAAAAGTATCTCACCATATACATAAGCGCTAAACTCTCTCTGATAAATTATACTCTGAAGGCCTCATTTTTTGAAAGTGCTACTCTTAGCTCTCGCTAGCCTCTATAGTCATCACTCTACAACTCCCACTCTCAGGGGCATATGCCTCCACACTCCTTATCACAAAAGGATACCAGTATACACATGGACGCAAACTCCTCTCCATAATTTTTTATACAAGGACACTAAATTCATTCTAAGACATCCCCTTCAGGTACACTAATCCTAACATCCTTCAACCCCCAAAGTCATCTATTTATGGTTAACATTATCATGGGCATAGATATCCACGCTTTAAGACATACAACACTTCATCTTCAACTCCTTAGAATACTTAGCATTATCCCTCTAATCACATAACTTGCAACTTACCAAAATTTGTAAAATATACCAAAGGCGCATATTGGCTACCTATATTTCCTCAATTCAACTCTATACAACACTATATAACAACTCCCTAGACTTCTCCACACTAAGGAAAATTGTGGACATAGACTGGGCGTATCTGATACTCATACACATGAAACCTTATCTAACAACATGCTACCGGTGGATAACTTATGATTATACTTACGCCCTTATCCTCTTAATGACTCAACCACAATTCATTATTCTAAACACTAACCTTCATGACTACACACACACACACACACACATATATATATATATATCATAATTTTCCACTCCTTATTCTGCAAGTTGCCAACCTAGGCTATTTCAAACATTACATCAAGCCAACTAAATTTTTTTTCTTTTTTTCCACAAAACATGCACTATCAATCTTGAACTACTATTCTTACCACTACACTCCACATCTAAAGTTCAAGCCTATTGTCTAACAACACCAATCATATGAAGCATTCCATAGAATATACTAATAAATCGAAGAAACATTAACCTAAGTTTCTTATTTCACTTAACTATGGCCCATAATTTCATCTTCTCCACGACATTAGTACTACACCTCCAAATCTACTACATGCCTTCTCACATGTACTACTAATTTACAACTACTAGAGAAAAGACAAATCAAGGGGGTAAATTCATAATAGGGATAGTCGTTCTTAATCTTATAACATAACCCATTGCGATCATATCAACATATTCCACTTTCTCACGTCGTGGTTACTTACCTATGCATACATCACAACTACCTTCAAAATTTCATATACAACAATGAGTCTACACTTATAACTTATTGGCTAATCTAACCATTTCTATTCACAGCTTATAATTAATTTCTACAACCACCATGACTATCCGTCCTGAGATCCTTCCTTATTTTATATAATTAATAACAATCATATTCGATCACTATAAAATGGAAAATCATTCCTCAATCAATGAATATACAACTAAATCTATTTATTTACATAAAAGTCACCCTCACTCTGACTTCTAACCTTGTGACTTCATATCACTAACTTCTTGGCCCAATCTCACTGCCAATAGGTCAGGACACTTTAACATATACTACTACTCTGGTAGAAATACAGTCCTAACATTCTGCGATACATCATTACCCTTATGCATGATATCTGCAACAAGACTTTAAAAAGGGACTGGATACACTTAATACCTCATGTTGAAAAACACTATTTCATCAGGATCAAAGTTTACACTAGAATCAATACACCTTGAAGTACTAATGGACTCCTCTCAAGTCCTTCTGCAATTTCATAATCTCTTATGATTCAATTAGAAGGTACCACCTCATCTAGGCTCGAAGATTCTGCACTTGAATCGACTCAATAAGGAGACATAGTTAACAAAACTAGAGTAAAGAAGGAATCTGGACAACTTCCAAATAAAATACATAATGGCACGATTTAGAGCATGAAGAAAAGTAAAACATTCCTAAATACCTTATAGCCTCCTACTTATAAGTGTGGTGCGATATACACCCATAAATATGACTCTACCCAATGCGATTTCGCAAATGCCCTAGGACCATAAATCGTGCTTTGATATCAAGTTTGTCACGACCCGAACCGAGGTCCTGGACGTGACAAGCATCCCGAACCAAGAGGGACCGAGATCCCTTCTCTAACTAGCAATCATATACACAATTCATTTACTATATGACAAATGTCGAAATACATAACAATACATAAACATGGTCAAAATCTTACTTCAACTGAACAATATAAAATTTGATTTATAAAACTTCAAAAATACATGACACCAGTCTGCGAAATCTCTAACAATTTTAAAACAACATATGTCTGAAACTGGGACAAAGCCCCCAGTCGGACCGTGATTCAAAATAAAATAACAATGACTTATAACAAGGCCTTACGAAATAAGGGAGGCTCACCAACTGTAATTTCTGACCAAACAACTCTATTTCCTAGTGAAACCCCAAGACTGTGCCTCAGATCATGAAATATAGAGGATCAATACAGATGTACTGGTACGCAGAACAATCCAAAAACAAAGTATACATTTTTATAAAACATAGGTGAGAGCATTTCATAAATCATATATCATCTTAAAACAGTTGGAAATATATGGGCATAATCTGAAACCTTCAAAATACAATCCGCAATTCACGACTCTACTCTTTGTCTTACTTCTGAGCCAGATGGTACACCCTACAACTCTGCTTCTCCATGGGTTATATGGAATCCTTCCTTGACTCGGCGATCAATCCCCCAACCCAAGTTTTCCACAAGGGTTGGAGTTTCTGCTTCTCTACTATTCCATTGGGCAGTTGCCATCATACATTTTCCTTTTTGGGTATTATAAACTCATGTCGGTAAATTACGATTTCGGGCAATGAGTCATTTGACTTGTGCCTTCTTTGGGTAACCATCTAACTCTCTTAAGCCCAATTTTAGATTCTTTAAATCATATCTTCATTGAAAAGTTCTTTCTTTCTTAATATCATTCGGGCACATCAAAAATAGGGTAGCGTCATACCCAGACTTGCAAGTCATGTCACACATCTATACTGCCCTTATCTTACTTCAAAGATGTTTTTTGACTACCCAAAACAATTCAATTATCAAACAAAAGTTCACCATTCAGAACATTCAAAATCATTAATTTTCTCTGCAATGCTTTTATCTACGGTGGTCATCTCTTCTTTCAACTTAAAACCATTCTTATGGAAAAACATGATTGTTCACAACACAAGTTGAACACCTTCTCATTATCTCAAAAAGATAAAATAATTTGTACATAGCAATTCATCAACAGTCTCAAGATCTTCATAGTTTATATGATCAATTCACAACTTGCGAAATTCATGGAATTTGTAGTAAAGAGAAAATAGAACGTCCCAAGCTCTCATTAATTTATCAATGTTAATATCACAAGATCAAAAGAAAATAATTCAAGTTTAAAGCACTACATCATAATCTCCACAATTTCTTTATAACAATATGAAATCCTTAACGTATAATCATCAACAATCTTAAACCCAAATTCGTTTATATATATATATATATATATATATATATATATATATATATACTCTAAAACTAATTTAAAAATAGTAAAATCCATGCCCCTGAGGTTTAGGATAGACCTAAGTACCTTAATAGATGAAGAATTCTCAAAGAATTGATCCCTTGAGATTGAGTGCTTAACCCTAAGTTATTTTTCTCCTATTGTGTTCTTGAAAGATGAATTAGGGATTTTAAGAGAGTTAAAAAAATACTAATAAGCTTAATTTCGGTTAAGGATGATTATGGACGATTTTGGAATGTAAAAAGACTTGGTTGCCCTTAAATGACTTAAAAGCGAAGTTTTTATGCCCTTGGGCCATATGGCATGTGACACATTGCCTATGGCCTAAGCAAGGTAGTGCCACACATTGTCCATCACCCAAAATAGGCTGGGCGTCTCATTTTCCATCACCCCAAATGGGTTGGATGACGTATTACCCATGGAACAACAATTCCAGTAGCCTTAGGCGATTGCTAGGTGATGCACTCCACTTTGCAAAGTTATAACTTTGTGCTCGGGTATCGGATTGAGGCAAAATTGGTATCGTTGCAAAGCTACTTCAAAGCCCTTTCATTTGATATATAGAAGGACCTCTAACTCGTAATATTCTAGGAGTAATAGTCGATGGAAGTTGACCCAGGTTGAAACGTTCACTAAAACTTAATCGATAGAAATGTTTTCAACTCATCTTAGAGTTAGGAGGTATTTGTGACCTCAATTCATATCCAAAGGTATTCCCACACTATAGATTTGATCATAACACATATATTAATAAAGAATCATTTTGTTCGGATCAATACGCGTAGGAACGACGGTCTAAATTCTAACCTTAAAGTGCGGGGTGTTACAGTTATGATACCAGTATGATGTCAGGTTTGTCATCTACGCTTTGGTTGAGTTATGATTTAGCTTAAAGATACTTAGATGCTCGCGGTGGTACTATTTGGATACTAGTGATGGTATGCATACGGTTAGGCGCATTTACACCAAGTAGTGACACTATTCCAACTGAAAACTTGACTTTATTACTATTTTCTAAAAAGGGATTTTCTTTCACTTTTCAACTTTAAAACTGATTGTTTAAAAGAAAGTTGTGCCACCTTTATTAATGACTTATAATCTTTTAAACTGAACATATTACTTAGAAAACTTAAATCGAAGCTGTTTTTGGATAATTTTTTATCAACTCTTTTACCACTATTATTTACTTTGTTCAAAAGAGATTCTGATCATTTCTACATTGTCACGCTGATTTAGTCCCAAACTCGATCTCAGACAATAAATTTATAATTTATACTCTTTTAATCTCGATTTGAGTCCGAGCACTTATTATACTTATACATCTCTCTGATACTGGATGAAGTAGATTGATTATGATGATTACTAGAAGTCCTGATTCGAGACCACACAATGTATATGGATATCCCGAGTACCCTATGGTCCTTTTCATCCCATGAGTCATAATACCGGAGAAAGATGGTCATCGCATGTTCTACATTTGCGAGCTACTGAGATGGAGGAGGTATATACACTTGGTACATTCTGGTGCTCGATTGGTTAATGGTACTGAATTATTCTTGCATTAATTACGTTTTTATGCATTGGCTTCAACCAGTATGATTGTTTGGCGCTTTTATTTATCTATCTTATAGGGGTTCGTATTGGTACTGATTATGATTGTTGTTTGCTGAGTATGTACTTGTGCCTTTCGGGCTTAAGGAGGTTCGAATAAGTTATTGTTTGTTTTGGCTAGCTGGTTACATATTTATCAATATTATTGTATAGTTCATGGCAGGGAGGCTACGGATTTGTAGTAGGTACGCTTTTGAGTTTTCTTATTCTTTATTATGGTAAGAATTGATTAACATTAGATTATCTCTTGTCTGTGCACATTTCAGATAGAGACCCTGCTTATGCTAGTATTAGACCTCCTATTGCTTATGATTTCGGTAAGGTTGGATTAGCTCCCTTAGAGTAGTGTCTTCACATTTGATTTTATTCGTATAGCGTAGTTATATATATTTTTATTTGGCTACTATTGGTATATCATTCCCTTCTTTCTACTACACTCGTATATTATATATCTCTATCTTCATTATACTATTGTATATGGACTAGTTACTTACGAAACCATGTTTCGTCCTTGATTACTTACTGGTAGTACCTAGTAGTTTACCTTTACTTTTTCATCAGTACTTTTATGTTCCGTTTCCTAAATAGTTGCTTGTAGTTATATTTCTGCTTTACATGTTGTTTACACTTGCATTATCTTTGGAGCTCAGTCGGTGGATGCCTATTGAGTACCTCATATTTGGTACTCATACTACACTCCGTAACCTACAGATCATAGTGCAAGTTTTTTTCATTGATCTGTATATAGTGCGGAGCAGCAATGGATCGGAGATTCGGAGTGAGCTCCTGATATCCTGAGTTATCCTTGACCTCTTTCTTACTGTTAGACTTATCTCTATTTTTGTATATTGGAGACGACTTTCTATATATTTTACTATGTATTATACTTATGCTCTTGTTGTATTAGAAGCTCTTGTATTTAACTTACCAGATTAATTTACTTCCGTCTTATCTCTTCTTCTCTTTTATTTAGTTTTATTTTTGTTTTTTTATTAGTCCATTACTAATTGTTTTGGACTATGGATTGGCTTACCTGCTGGTACATTATGGTAGATGCTATCATGACCTAAGAAAATTGGACCGTGACAGTATAAAAAGTATAATTTTCTAACAAATAGGATTCAGATGAACCCCTCCACTCTACCTAGTTCTGCCCGTGACGATAAGTCAACTTTTCATGCACCTAGTGAATCAAATTACTATTATTATGTTAACTTTCAAATTCATAAATTTAAATTCTAAATCTGTATTACAAGTACTATGTATGAAAGTATTGGAGTATATATTTAGTAGGCGTTTGACCATAAAAAATATAAAAGTTTGGAAGTTAAGATTGTGTTTGACCATATTTTTTTGAAAAGATGTTTTTAAATATAAAATTGAAGTTGAAGTTGGAAAAAGGTAAAAAGAGTTTGAGACTATTTTGACTTTTTCATTTGAAGTTTTTTTATCGCCAAGCGGCAATTTTTAGAATAAAATAAAAAAAATAAAAAAAATGAATATTTCTCATGTCAAATGGGGTCTTAGTTTATGAAAATTTCAAGTTATAATATACATTTAATTATTGCCAATGATGAAAGATTAAAGTGGTAATTAACCAATAAAGTCCGAATTGCCGGTAAGCCAAATTAGTTGCAACGCCACCGACTTCTCTTTGGTGCATTCCCACATTAATTTATATATAATAGTATCTCAGCACGTGCGTTGCACATATATTTTATCTCATTTTTACAATATATATGTACCATATATACTTGAGTAAATTTTTGACATAATACATAACCATACTCTTTAACTTAGTCTCAACAATCTATAACCTCTAACTTTGAGCGTACATAAGTAGACACTTCAACTTGTGTAAAGTTTGATAAGTATACACATGCATTCTTCGTGACATCTATATGAAAATTTCAACGATTTGTCACGTAGGATGTGTATGCCTACTTGTTCAACTTTATACAAATTTAAATGCATATTTACGCACACTTAAAATCGAAAGGCATGAGTGTCAGGTAAAACTAAATTAAAATGGACATTTATGCATTAAATCAACTTTTTTTATGCATACATAATGATAGAGATATTTCATATAGTTATAAATTATTACAACTTTAAATATACCAACTCCAGCATTTTTTCCTAACCTTGAGACCTTTGATGGATACAGTCAAAGAACAACTCTATTATGTTTTTCTGACCATTAATCAATTAAATCATGGTAGGCTTCTCTTTTAAATTTGATTGCTCCGGTCAATAGATGATTTACAAAACAATATCTTTTTAATCAGTTTTATCATCTTTGTATCTATCATCCATATATGGCATTAATTGCCTTTCGAATATAATTACCCTTTCAAATTTAATTTGCTCTTTTCTAAAATATATATGTCTAGAAATAAAATAATATTAATAAGATGTTAAGACATCAAAGCTTATATGGAAATATTTGGACAAAATTATTGATAAAAATTAATCTGCTTGCTTTGGAAATCTCTTTTAACTAAAAGTAATTACCAAAATATCTTACTTATAAATATAATAAATTGAAAAAACCCTATCGCTTCATGGATGGTTAAGTCAATTTTCACAACAAATTAAAAAGTCTCAAATCCAACGTTCCATATTTTACAACCATTCTGTCGATTCAAATTGATATCATAATGTAATTCCTTCTCTTTTGTAACCATTAATGCAATTATGAATTATCTTACATAGTTTCTTTACAAGTTCGATCTATTTAAAGATTAGAATAAAATATTTATAGTCAACAAAATCTAATCGTCACTTGACCCATGGCGTTATGAATATACAGTACAACAAATTAACAATTTTGTTACAACATCACACAAATCAAATGGTGAGAGTTCTTTTGTGACATTCAGTGAATATAACTGATGAAGTATAATAAAGCAAGTTTTAAAGAATAGTTGTACAACATCGAGTTACAAAAACTTGAACACTCCATCAAGGTGCTTCTTCTATGTTAGCTTCTTCGATCCTGAAAGTTGGCTATAATATTTTACTCATTACTTGACATTGTCTCCAAGATGTGAAAAAGTAAAATCAAAAATGCAAACCACCTTGATTGAAGAAGTCTTGCAATCCATTGTGCTATATTGCAACCGATAGTAGTTGTAATAGCTGAAAAAATTAGTTCTGTCTGCATGAGGAATTTATAGGGATAAACACCAAATCCAAACCAGGATAGTATAGACTCACTGAGCATTTATGAGTCAGACGAGAGATTATAATTAAGAGCGTTTAAAAATATCATGAAAGTTCTTGCCAATCAAAAAATCTGTATGTCATATCACTTTTTCAATCACAAAGAGAAGATATCTTACTCTTTTGATTATGGACTGGTGCATCATAAAAGTGTGAAGCGGCACAGTGTGATGCAAGAAAGAGAGGACAGACGCCGCATGTTCCCCTAAATAGAAAGGTTGACAACTCTTTGTAGGGTTAAGTATTTTATTTAGATAATAAGGAGGGTAATTTAATAATTTAAATTTTAATTAATTTGTAAAGGTTTAACAATAAAATACCTTTTGTAGCAATTATTGCAAAATTAATTTGTCCAAGCATATGATTGGCCAGGTCAGAATTAGTTTAAATACATGAAAATAAACCATACCAATTTTGTAAGACATATATATATATATATATATATATATATATATATATATTAATTTAGATGTACGCGTCTTGCGCGTGTACTTTACTTTAATGAGTTCAAACATTATATCAAATATGATATTTGTTTAAATAATACAGATGAATATAATAATTAAATTTAATATCTTTTGAGTATGTAAGGATGGAGAATTTATTTATTAAACCCAATCTTTAGTAAAAATATTTTTAAAAGTCGATCGACATTCATCTACCATCTGTAGATTACAACAAAACAATACAATGATAGAGACATCAAAATAACACAATTAAATCTAATCTTTACACACAAAAATTTTCTCAAAGTCGTCCGACTCTCATCTACCACCTGTAAACAATAACAAAATAATACGATAATAGAGATATCAAAATAATACAACTAAACCTAACCTTTACATAAAAAAATTCCTCAAAGATGACCAACATTTACCTATCACCTGTAAATTGCAACAAAATAATACGATAAAAGTGATATCAAACCAATACAATTAAACTTAAATTTTATACACAAAAATTTCTCAAAGCCGATCGAGATTCATCTACGAACTGTAAACTACCACAAAATAACAAACTAATAGAGATATTACGATAATACAATTAAACCTAATCTTTATCTAAAAAAAAAATTCAAAGCCGACCCACATTCATCTAGCATCTGTAAATTAAAATAAAACAATCAGATAATAAAGATATCAAAATAATACAATTAAACTGTAACACCCCAGAAATTTGCTCGTTAAAGATTCATGCGTAAGCGTGTCGAGCTCTATTTTTTATGCGTGATTAATAATTTTTCTGTATAGTATTTCTAATATTTCGACCTTTCATTGCGTAGAGCATCGAATAATATTTCCAACGATATGTGGAGCACCCAAAACGGACACTCGAGCGATGAGTTACGGACATTCCGATCTAGCGATGAATAGTGATGAACAGTAAAACGTGCAGGAAATTAAAATTACTGCAGCCAGGCGAATTTCAGGGTCAACTTCAAATGATCATAACTCCTTGTACATAATGATCTGGGTGATATACTATATATCAATGGAAAGATATGCAAGTCCTCTTTCTAATGAAATTGGTTTCATCAAATTTTACTATCGGAGCAAAAAGTTATGGTCAATCTAGTTCAGCCTATCAAAAGCAAATTTTTGAGTCAACTTCAAACGACCATAACTCCTTGTACATAATGATCTGGGTGAGCTATTATATATCAACGGAAATCTCTAAGAGTTCTCTTTCTAATGAAATTTATTTCATCCAATTTGGCTGTCGGAGTAAAATGTTATGGTCGATCTACTTCAGCCTATCAAAACAGTCCACCAAAGGACAGATTTGACATTATTTATTTTTTAAAGGGCAATTTGGTCATTTCACACACCCTCTTGGACGAAAATGTGTCCATTTAATCCATAATTGAACCTTCAAAATTTATTTTCTCCATGAAACATTTGGGATAATGAAACCCTAGCCAAATTTCACCTTCAAATATCTTTCAATTTCACCGTAGAAATCCAAAATTAATCCGATAAACGAACTCCTCATTTCAAGACCTTCGAGGAGCACCCATTATTTGTTCGAACGGGATTCCGTAATCAAGAAGTCAATTTCAAGGTATGTGGGGTTTTGAACAAGAGCAATCTTCCGTTCTTGTGCCCAAAGCTTTAATTTTATTATGGTTTTACATGATTTTGCAAGTGAGATTATGTCTAAATAATTCGATTATGAGATTATGATGATTGAATGAATAAACTTTGATTTATATGATTATCTCAATGTTTTCATGATATGATTTAATAATTATCATTGCGAATTACACAATTTTACCACGAGGTGGTATTTTGAATGATTTTGGGACATATGTCGAGATGGTATTTTGGAATAATATTTTGAGATATGTGTCAAGCTTTATGCTTCCCAATGACGATTTGAATTATTGAATATATATTTGAGACACAAGATGTCTTGATATCTATAATTGTAAATTTCATACTTTTATTTTGAACGATTTCGAGATATATGTTGAAATGTTATTTTGGAATAATTTTGATATTTATGATAAGCTTAAAGCTTCTTTATGACGAAATTGAATCATTGAGCATATTGAGATATAACATTTGAGATGTTACCATGAGTCTTGATATTTTCTCAAAAATATTGATGTTGTCATGACTTGATAAATTGTTACATTTTGTCATTTAAAAAGGTTGAGTTCTATTATTGAAATTTCATGATATTCGAAAATGGGTATACACTCAAATTACTTTATGAAGGATTTATAAGACTTTGATTTTTTTTCCAATATGGATATACATGATTACTTCATTACTCTACTTCTTAAATTGAGAATTTATGCTATGAATTGCATACTACTACAATGAATTGATATTTCTAAAGGCTTTCGAGATAAAAGTCGTGATTTGAGTTGTACTACGGGATATGTATTCTTATTATGAATTGAAGGTCTCAAGTGTTTTTCAAAAGTTGTTGTCATGATTTAATTGTCGAATTGAAAGAATAATCATTTGAGTACATTGACCTTGAACTCGCAGAGTCGAGATGATTTTGACTATGAGAAAGATTGATTTTGATATAGATGTTGAGATAGATTTTGGTATTTTTCCGGATGATTTTGATGAGTTGAATTGTTGAAAATATTACGTATTGAGTCTTCATATCCTTGTCCAAATGTCGAGTCGGTTATGGTTCAATGCATTGATACCTTGTTGATGTTGAAAAAGATTAAAATGTTTTAAGTCGAAGTTGGGGTTAGGAATCCACAAATTGTTGATGAATTAATAATTTGAGAAAGATACATGATTTTAGTCATCATTGTTGACCCTTGAGATATTTTGAAGTGGAATCCCTAACGCGTTCTGAGCTTGTCGGAGAGCAGTACTTAGCACCGAAAGGGAAGTTTGGTATTTCCCCAAACCTATGTGCCACCGTAGGGTTGTTTGATGATGATATTATTGGTCAGAGAGCCCGATTGTGATTATTACAGTTTTAAGGTCGTACTCACTGGAAAAGAGTATGACGCTCCCGCCAACGGGGGTTTCAAATATTGCTATTCCACATAGCTCACGTGGGGTTGTCGGTTATAGGAAACTCCGCTATCCATAAAAGTCATGTTTCTTGAATTACCGAGTCACTCCAAGATTTGAGTCAAAGAGTTGAGATGTTATGATGAATTATGATTACCTATGATGAATTTTGACGATATGATAATTTATGATGATTTATCATAATTTATGATTTTTGATGATTTACATGGATTATGATATTTTACCATTTTAACTATTTATTATGAATGTATGAAGAGTATGATTTGGTATAACTCAAGCCAAGTGAGTCATCATTGTCTGTATGCATGTTTTCATGAAATTGATGATTTATTTAAAGTGTTGCATGCACCCCCACATACTCAGTACATTCTCTTTGTGCTGACCCCCATTTACTATTCTATTCAGTTGCAGTTTCCGGTCAGCAGGTAAAGAGTCCTTACAGTTCAGGGACTTGGGTCGGTTATTTTAGTTGGAGCATTGTATCTTCTTTCATCGGTCGTATTGAGTGTGGTAGTTGGGATTTATGACCCGACTATGTACAGACAATACTAGTGGAGGCTTCATAGACAGTAGTAGTGGTTGATGTATTCAGTCTCCTTCTTGTATATGTATATGTGTTAGTAGAATTTTCATCTTGTAATTCCAATATTGTACTGAACAGATTCTATATTGAGACATTTTCAGCTTCATTCTCTCAGAATTATGTTTTAATCAGTTGCTTTTGAGTTATATCGATGAAAAGGGTTAGCTTGGGGTCACTTGTGACCCTAAGCACCGCGTGGCGTCTCGGAACTTGATTTTTGGGATGTTACAAACTTGGTATCAGAGCACAGAGTTCAAGTGTCCTAGGGTGTCTATGAAGCCGTGTCTAGTAGAGTCTTGCGGAATGGTACGGAGACGTCTGTACTTTTCTTTGAGAGGCTATAAGATATTTAGGAAAGGTTGTTGTTCTTTCAAGTCTTGAATCGTGCAAAAAGTTTAAACCAGATAATCTACCAAATTTCTTTTTAGGATCTATAAGTGACAGTTTGTACTTTTCTATCTATGTGCTATTCTTGAGATAGTATGAGCAGCAAGTCCCGATTCTTTTCCTGATAATGTTTTTAGACTGATTAGCAAAATATTTCAGAATTCTCATAAAAGTGGCTACAAAAGAGCCTCCTAGTGTGTTATAGGTTCCTGAAGTTTCATGTTATGTCCTCTTCTTTATGACTTGTTCAGCTAAGACTGAGTGGATGCGTACTCCTGGATCATCGAATATGGTATGCCAAGTTCCTATCTCCCGTAATCTTGCTATCATTATGCTATTGAAAAATGAAAGCCTAGTGAAGTCGTGTGGGGCTCTTTCGATTCACTAGCACAGCTTCTTTGTTATTCATCTCAATTTTTTTTTTCAAAACTCATATTTAAAGCCTAGTGGAGCCGTGTGCGGCCTATTTCGATCCACTAGCAACTTGTAGTTCATCTTGTTCCTTGTGCTGGCTGAAAATGTGGGATGTGGAGGTGTAGTAGTAAGAAGGATGGTAAGTGTGATTTGTTGAGCATAAGTATAGCGAAATCCCTTTTTGTATGCAATTGGGTTAATAGGAAGTGATATAGTTTGTTCGAGGTATGAAACGGGTGTTGACGGTATTTGTATGACAGAGAGTATAGGTTAGTGATGGAAGTACTCGGTGGGTAAGTGTTGTTAATCTAGGCGCTCTCCAGATTGCAAGAGGAAGTTAAGTTAAGACGTAGAGAGCTATGAACTATGTTATGTTGTGTATGAAGGATAGATAGTAGTGACGGGTGAAAGAAGGATGTGTTAATTGATTGTCAATAAGATAGGCTATATGATTAGGACCAATTATTATTGTTATGAAGTTTAAGTGGGCTAGTGTTCATGGATGTGTTATTTTATAATCTTCACATGGGAGTTATGTGTGAGATGGAGTTGTAAATTATTTGAAGTGTGAGACCTTAAGTTTGAACGATTGGTGATCATGAAGCCGAATGTGACGGTTTTCGAATTAATGGTATTAGTTGCCGGAAGTGACCTAATAGGCTTGAACAGTGTACATAAGAGTTTAAGTGTAGTTGACTTGTAATTAAGTTTAATATTATATTATGATGAGAAAGTTCACCCAAGATATTATGGGACTGCTTTAATTTGGAGGATTAGTGTATGTGGTGTAGTGAGTCGTGCCATGGGATTGTTAGATGGATAAATACTAGTTAGACGATGGATGATGTTTTGATGGCTAAGTTAAGGCGAGGTGTATGATTGGAAATGTTGAGCCTCTTAAGTGTGATTTTGATTCTTATGGGTTAGAAACATAAGTTCATAGGCATGGTATTAGACGGAGAAGACAAAAGTAGCATGGTCTATCAAAAGGTTAGAAAGTATTCAAGTTGAGCTAATAGAAATAAGCGTTGAAGCACTAGATGGTGTACATTCCGGAGATAGAGATGTTCGTGGAGATTCGAAATTAGTAAGCATTTGAGAATTTGAGTGGTGGCTTAAAGCTAAGGGGGAGATGATAGAACAAGTATTCAAGTCAAGCTTTTACATTTTAGTAGAAGTACCAGTAAGTTGTAAATTTGTTGTGAGAAAGATCGGTGCTTGACCCAATGTTATTTCAGTATTTTCAGCTGTCCCAAAACCTACTCATGCTTTACATTTCATTTCCATGATCTTAATTCATGTCCATACACGTGATAGAGAATTACATACTCTTCTAGTATCCAAAAATGAGAAATTCCAGTTCTTCTAGTAGTTGGAATCACATTCCATAAGTTATGAGCTCTAAATTCAGGGCATGCCGCCCATGACTCATATACTCAAGTTTTACAGTATGTTCAGTTCCAGTACTCAGGCAATACTCTTATTGATCAGTGAGATTCAGTTTCCGTTATGGGTGTCTTGAGTTTTGATACCTTAATGAACCCATTGTATTTGATATTTTATTCCTAAGGCCTCAATAGAGAGAGTCAAGTTATTTACATTATCCCTTCATGTTTCAGGTCTTCATGTTTTAAAATTTTGTGACCTTTTCATTAAGTCAAGCTAATGGTGTTGAGAAGTTTTCTAGAAGGGAGAGAAGATACTTCCTTATCTATGATAGAAGGTGGTGTGCTCACGGAGGTGAAGTGAAGTTAGATTGAGGCTAAACCCTTGATACATGCCGTGGTTAGTTGAAGTTTTAAATGTTTATTTGGAAATATTATTGTGCGTTGGTTTTATGCACTTCTATGAGGTTGTAGGAATAGTAATACAGAGTTTTTGT
The DNA here is from genome assembly GCA_030864215.1 of Capsicum pubescens. Taxonomy (NCBI): domain Eukaryota; kingdom Viridiplantae; phylum Streptophyta; class Magnoliopsida; order Solanales; family Solanaceae; genus Capsicum; species Capsicum pubescens. The sequence goes on along the minus strand of CM061538.1, from coordinate 75,371,409 downwards.
GTATAGTTCAATTGGTTGAGAAAATGTTATGTGTGTCGTTTAAAGAATTGACCAGTATGTGCGAATGATGTAGTTGATGGAATCTTAGAGAAAGCGAGGAAGATGCTTTATGAGTGTTCGTTTAGGGGTGCATGTGCGAAGTGCGTATGTGGTTATAAGTATAGGCTTGAATGTTATGGTTGTATATCTAAAAGAATGCACCGCAAGTTAGCGGATCCCTAGTATAAGATTGTATGTGGTTGTTGGAGTAGCAATAAGAGTTATGTTTGAAGTGAGGAGTTGTGAGGCTCAGTGTGTATTGAGGTTCATGATATAGATTAATATTATAGTGTTATGTGGCGTATCTCATGAGTACTTGGAGTTAGTCTTGATAAATTGTTACATTTTGACATTTAAAAAGGCTGAGTTCTATTATTGAAATTTCATGATATTCGAAAATGGGTATACACTCAAATTACTTTATGAAGGATTTATAATACTTTGAATTTTTTTCCAATATGGATATACATGATTACTTCATTACTCTACTTCTTAAATTGAGAATTTATGCTATGAATTGCATACTACTACAATGAATTGATATTTCTAAAGGCTTTCGAGATAAAAGTCGTGATTTGAGTTGTACTACGAGATATGTATTCTTATTATGAATTGAAGGTCTCAAGTGCTTTTCAAAAGCTGTTGTCATGATTTAATTGTCGAATTGAAAGAATAATCATTTGAGTACATTGACCTTGAACTCGCAGAGTCGAGATGATTTTGACTATGAGAAAGATTGATTTTGATATAGATGTTGAGATGAATTTTGGTATTTTTCCGGATGATTTTGACGAGTTGAATTGTTAAAAATATTATGTATTGAGTGTTCATATCCTTTTCCAAATGTCAAGTCGGTTATGATTCAATGCATTGATACCTTGTTGATGTTGAAAAAGATTGAAATATTTTAAGTCGAAGTTGGGGTTAGGAATCCACAAATTATTGATGAATTAATAATTTGAGAAAGATACATGATTTTGGTCATCATTGTTGACCTTTGAGATGTTTTGAAGTGGAATCCCTAACGCGTTCTGAGCTTGTCGGAGAGTAGTACTTAGCACCGAGAGGGAAATTTGGTATTTCCCCAAACCTATATGCCACCGTAGAGTTGTTTGATGATGATATTATTGGCCAGAGAGCCCGATTGTGATTATTGCAGTTTTAAGGTCGTACTCCCTAGCAAAGAGTATGACGCTCCTTCCAACGGGGGTTTCAAATGTTGTTATTCCACGTAGCTCACGTGGGGTTGTCGGTTATAGGAAACTCTTTTGTCCATAAAAGTCATGTTTCTTGAATTACGGAGTCACTCCAAAATTTGAGTCAAAGAGTTGAGATGTTATGATGAATTATTATTACCTATGATGAATTTTGACGATATGATAATTTATGATGATTTATCATAATTTATGATTTTTGATGATTTACATGGATTATGAGATTTTACCATTTGAACTATTTATTATGAAAGTATGAAGAGTATGATTTGGTATAACTCAAGCCAAGTGAGTCATCATTGTCTGTATGCATGTTTTCATGAAATTGATGATGTTATTTAAAGTGTTACATGCACCCCCACATACTCAGTACATTCTCTTTGTGCTGACCCCCATTTACTATTCTATTCAGTTGCAGTTTCCGGTCAGCAGGTAAAGAGTCCTCATAGTTCAGGGACTTGGGTCGGTTATTTCAGTTGGAGCATTGTATCTTCTTTCATCGGTCGTATTGAGGGTGGTAGTTGAGAGTCATGACCCGACTATGTACAGACAATACTAGTGGAGGCTTCATAGACAGTAGTAGTGGTTGATGCATTCAGTCTCCTTCTTGTATATGTATATGTGTTAGTAGAATTTTCATCTTGTAATTCTAATATTGTACTGAACAAATTCTGTATTGAGACATTTTCAGCTTCATTCTCTCAGATTTATGTTTTATTCAGTTGCTTTTGAGTTATAACGATGAAAAGGGTTAGCTTGGGGTCACTTGTGACCCTAAGCACCGTGTGGTGTCTCGGAACTTGATTTTCGGGATGTTACATAAACCTAACCTTTACACAAGAAATTCTTCAAAGTCAACCAACATTCATCTACGACCTGTAAACTATAAAAAAAAATATAATAGTGATCACAAAGTTTCTATTTTGGTCCAACTAATTCTTGTTTGAGCAAAAATTTTGACCCTAAAGAATGATTTTGAATGAAAACAAAAAAGATATATATACACACATGTTGAATTCTATTATGCTGACAAAAATAGTGAAGAATTTGAGGGTTAGAAAATCATGCATCCACCAATCTAGCCATGTCATCGAATCAAGTTAGATAAGCATCAATCATATTCTCTCAATAAGCAAATAGGTTTGTTCTCTAGTTTAACGTACATCTCAATATTTATAGAAGTATTTCTTTAATAGAGTCCTATTTTAGGAGTATTTTTCTAATTGAACAGTAGAAAGAAAAATATTAATTAATTCTCTTACCATATATTTTAGGAATCCCATATATTTTAGAAAGTCTAGTAGAAAAGAAAATATTAATTAATTCTCCTAAAATATATTTTAGGAGTCTCATATATTTTAGAAAGTCTAGTTAAATAAAACATAATTAAATAATAAATTAAAAAATAGTGAAAAGACAGTTTTGTCTGAAGAGGAGTCTTTTAATGAAGGGTAAAAAGTTCAAATCACTTATATATATATATATATATATATATATATATATATATATATATAACCTTTTGGCCAATGAACATGTCAAATAATTTAACGGCAAAAGCACACATTCGTTCGGTTTGTAATAGAGATGCAATTTTTTTTTTTAAATATGGCTATTAGAATTTTAAAAAAGGTATTTTAGTAATTTCACTTTAACATTTAGGAGTTCATGCTTTTAAAGTAATATATACACACATATATATAAATATATATTAAAATTCTATGTACGTTAGAGGTTTGGCACATAAGTTTACACGTAATGATTTACACAAGCATGAATTCTAGGGAGAGAACGACTCTTCTCTCTCTAAAAATCCCCATATGATTCATTCGGCGACCCCTTTCACTAACCCCTCCCCTTCGTCTCCGCCCCCAGATTCACCAGACTCAAGCGTCAACCAGATGGACGAGGACCCCTCTTGAAAACTTTCATACAAGGAAGTTGTGACAGACAAACCCCAAGAAGATTCGACTTGCTATGAAGAGGATCTCACTAGTGAAGCTGAGAAAGGACCACATGGGGATACAAAGCCTTCTATGTCTCTTTCAAAGGAAGAAAAGCTCCGAATTTACTCCCCATGGAAGTGCTCAATAATCATTAAGGGTGTAGGAAAGAAATTCAATCACAATTATCTCAAAACTAAGCTAACAGAGCTCTGGAGACTCGAAGAAAAACTGGTACTCATTTACCTTGGTGAAGAATTTCTTACAGTGAAATTAAGGCTCGAAGAAAGCCAAAAGAAGATCCTTCATGAAGTTCCATGGTTCGTTACGGGTTCCTATATTTCTAAAAGGAAATGGGAGCCGAATTTTGTTCCTAGCCTATCGAAAATTCCATCCACAACGATCTGGCTAAGACTCTCGTTCCTCCCAACAAAATTCTATGATAGATTGATACTCGAAAAGATTGGGAAACAAATTGGGTGTCTATTGAAGATTGATACTTGTACTTATGCAACCCTCAGAGGTAGGTATGCAAGGATTTGTGTAAAAATCTATATGGACACCCCAGTCTGCACTTCTATTTGCATTGGTAGCCATTCCCAACCAATTTGCTATGAAGGGGAAGGGATTTTGTGTACGGGATGTGGTCGATTGGGACATGTGGTGAGACACTGCGATTTCAAAGCCAAGGAAAACCCTCAAGAGATGCCAGCTAAACCAGTAGAACGAGGCAACTCAAGGTAATGAATGGAGAACTATTTCTTTCCGAAAGAAGAATGCACAGGAAAAGGTAAAACCACAAAAATCTCATGCCGGATCTGGCACAGTTAACCAACCATCCCCAATTATATCAGTGAAAACATATAATGCAGCTACAGGTAAGTTTCTTAAGCCTCATCCCACAACCCCAGTAGCACCGACGACATCTCAAGAAGGCAAAACCACTAATAAAGGGAAACGAAAAGAGAATGACAATCTCTCTCGTTTGGGCCTTCGATCTCAGGGTCACCGGGAAACTGGATCTAGTAGCAAACCTACTGACTTGGGCCTTAGTAAATAGGCCCAACGAGATTCCCATCCTGATAGACGAATTCTAAATACCCATAATAAAAATGGGCCTTTGCCTACTTCTCATAAGAATCTCTCAAAGGCCCAAGACCAAAAAGAAAAAACCCATGAAGAACAAAGGCCTAAGGAGGAAGATACTATGTCAACCCCTGTCTTTTCAAATGGTCAGTTGCAGAGCAATCTTCCCACTGCTAACATGACCACTTATGGTCAAATTACCCAGAGAGCCCAAGCGCCAACTAGGAAATGTCAGTCTACTGCTACTGCTAAAAATGGGATTTTATCAACTCCCTTATTTAGGAAAGAGAAAACCACTTCTCTTTCTCCACTGCTTCTCTGTCAAACTCTTACTTCTGAATACCCTTAAAAAATGGACAAAAGCAAACTAACTCTCTTCATGGAGCCACCCCCACTGAATCATGACCCTTAATTGTGGTTGGAGATGGGCCTTCAAAACTTATCACCAACCATGAAAAGAGAAATAAGAGGGAAGCCAGTGGAGGAAATGGTGACTCGCCTACCTTATCTAGAACTTCTAGTGAAAGAGGGCCTCAACCAAAGTCTAGCAAACTATGGGAACAATCTATGGATGTCGACTCTAATGTCCATAGGAGGCCTAAACCAAACCGAACCTCTAACAATGGATACCTTAGCGGGAGTCATGAACCAGGTGGCACAGAGCCTCATTTTTTTCCCACCTTCGAACCAACATCTTTTTTTGAATGGTCCAAAGTTACTTCAAATGGAGGATACATCTTCTTTAGTGGGAGTGACCCCACCAACGCCTTTACCTTCAGAGACTTGGGAAATAGAAAAAACTTTGGATATATTAAGAGCAAGCAACAAAGAAATGGAAGTTATTCTAGCAATGAAGACAGTCCCAATCACAGAGGCAATCACCTTAGACAAAACAATAGCATTAAGGTTTGGAGAGTTAGTCAGCGAGATTTGGGTAATTCTTCTACCCCGGAATCTCACCAAGTTTACAATGGAAATCAGGCAACCCAGTGTACTGACAGGGGGGATGTTCAGGACTACCCTAAACCCATTAAAATCAATGATAAATGTGAACCTTCCCCAATCACCCCTGCCTCAATGGACAAGGGGAAGGTAGTGGTAGCAGACCAGCACCAACCTCAATAAAAATGATGATAAATATTATTTATTTGGAATACTAGAGAAGCCAATAGTGCAGAGTTTAAAAGACACTACGGTGCTATGGTCGACCTTCACAAACCATCCATGCTAGCTCTTCTCGAGACTAGAATGGTTGACCATCATACTCTAACCCATGATCTTAGTTTTGACTGTCTTATTCAATATGGAGCGATTGGATTATCTGGTAGAATTGTCTTGATATGGAAAGAGGATCACTTTAACATCAATGATATCTCCATTACTCCCCAAAGCATCCATACTTCTGTTAAGGTAAGATCCTCTTCTCATTCTTGGTTTCTGAGCATCATTTATGCTAGCACTAATCTTAATGATAGGCAATCCCTTTGGGACTAGCTAACTACTATTTCCAATACCCTCAATGATACCAGTAATACTAGTTGGCTGGTGGGAAGAGACTTTAATAAAGTCCTCAGATCTACTGAAAAATATGGGGGCAACCCCATTAGCAACAGTAGGTCCAATAGTTTTTTGGGACTGCATTAATCAATACCATCTTGTAGACTTAGGTTTTAAAGGAAGCAAGTACACCTAGACTAATAAGAGATATAGGAATAAAAATAACCTTATTCTTGAAAGGCTTGACAGATGCTTTGCTAATGACAGTTGGATCCATCTTTACCCTGAATCTACTATAACCCATCTTCCTAGGACCTACTCTGACCAATTCCATCTTCTGGTTAGTCTCATCACCCATCATCCCACTAGGGCTAAACCATTTAGAATGGATCCTATGTGGTGCTCTCACCCTCAATTTCCTTCTCTCATAAACCAAGCTTTTCTCTCGGGTAACAATTTTACTGACTCTATTGACTCCCTCAGATCCATTGTCCTTCTCTGGAACAAAAAAGTTCTTGGAAACATATTCTTTAGAAAGAAAAGAATCTTAGCAAGGATTGCAGGTATCCAAAAGAGTACTCACTATCCCTCTAGCTCCTTCCTTCATAACCTTGAATGCGTCCTCCTTAAAGAATACAGTGACACCCTTAAGCATGAACATGATTTTTGGAAACTCAAATCCAGAATAAATTAGCTCGCGGAGGGGGATGCCAACACTAAATTCTTCCATACCTTCACCCTCAATAGGAGAAGAAAAAATAGAATCAACTCTTTAAAGTTAGATAATGGTAGTTGGCTTTCAAATTTGGAAGACATAACTCAAGCCATCTTTTCCTTCTATACAGACCTTTATTGTATAGAACATACTTTATCCCACTTTGCTTGTAAAAAAAACCCTCTTCCTGGGGTTCCCTTCCAGATCAAGCTCATGATATGCTAGAAAGTATCCCTACTATTAATGAAATCAGGAAAGCCATGTTTAATTTCAAAGATACCAAATCTCCAGCCCTGGTGGACTACATCCTCTATTGAACTCCTTTCTAGAAGGATAGATTATGAGGTTGACCTTCTCAATTGGTCCCCTGTATCCATCAGCAGAAAAGGACCCAAACTTTCTCATCTTTTCTTCGCGGACAACCTAACTCTCTTTGCCAAAGCCAACAAAGAGAATTGTGAAATCATCAAGAAGACTCCTGACTTCTTTAGTGCTTTTTCGGGTCAAAAAGTAAATAGAACAAAGTCCAAAGTTATCTTCTCCAAGAACTGCTCCATCGATACTTGCAACTACCTGGATTTCATCCTCAACATTCACCACAAAGACAATTTTGGGAAATACCATGGCTTTCCAATCTTCCATAAAGCCCCTACTAATGGGGACTTTCAGTTCATCATTGACAACATGAAAACCAAACTAGTTGGTTGGAAAACCCAATTTCTTAACCAAGCCGGCAGAACCACTCTCACTAGAGCCTCTCTTAATAGTATTCCAACTCATGTTATGCAATACATCAAGCTGCCCCAGAAGATTACCCACCACATTGATAAAATCCAAAGGGACTTTATTTGGGGCACTACTGATGTGAAGAAAAAAATGCATATAATTAAATGGGATACTATTACACAACCAAAGAATTTGGATGGCTTGGGTATCCAAAAAGCTAGTACCAAAAATGATACTATGCGTTGTGCTTTAACTTGGAGACTTACCAAAAACCCTCATTCTCTTTGGTCTAGACTCTTACTTAACAAGTACTGCCTGAGCACTAACAATCAAAGAGTCGCCAAAACTTAGAAATGTATCACCAAAGGTAAAGTTGTATGCAAAGAAGCCTCTTTGTGGATTATTCATAAAGGAGAGAAAGCCAAGTTTTGAACTGATAAATGGCTTCCCGCTCTAAACTACATTATCCAAGGGCCTCCAACCAAAAATCTTCACCAGGCTACAATCTCTAACTTCTGGCAAAATGGGACTTGGGACTTCTCCTCCCTGCCTTTTGATCTCCCCCAGACCACCATCCAAGCTATCCAGTCTACTTTCTTCCACACAACCAAAACCCCCACTGATTACCCTATTTGGGGACTTACTGGTAGTGGTCAATTTAAGTGCAGCAGTACTTACAAACTCATCAATGCTAATTTCCATCCTCCCACCAGCCAAAATAACCTCTCTTGGCTTTGGAACATGCATGTACCCAGCAAGATGAAGAACTTCCTTTGGATGTTCAACCATAACAGGCTTCCTTGCAACTCTATTCTTTATAAGAGAGGGGTCCTCATTGCCCTAACTGCTACTGCTGCAGCAACACCCACGAATATATACCTCATATCTTCTGGAAGTACCCTAAAGTTTCTCAGCTCTGGACCAAGCTTTTCAACCACCTGAGATGTAATTTCCCCAACCTGGATGACACTAATGAAGACAACATACTGGACATTGTTAAAAACTGGGTGTGCAATAAAATTTTGACATCCACATCAATCTAGATGTCCTCTTTGTCTTCTGTTTGTGGGAAACTTGGAGTTGTAGAAATGGGAATATTTTTAACAACTTCAACTCCACTCTGACTTTTGAAAGTGTGTACGTCTCTGTTGTTGAATACACTTATCTAACCAACCATCATTCAACTTAACATCCCCCTTGTCACTATTTTGGTTAAATGGTGCCCCCTCCCCATGGCTCCTATAAACTCAACACAGATGGTTCTAGTTTGGGGAATCCAGGAAATGAGGGCATTGGTGGTGTAATCAGAAATGTCAATTGTGAATGGATCCTGGGCTACTATAAAGGCTACCCCAATGTCACTAACAATCAAATGGAACTTCTAGCACTACTAGAGGGTCTAAAGATAGTGGCTGAAAATAACCTTCTTCCCATAAAAATAAACATTGACTCCCAGTAGGTTATATACATGCTAAAACATGGAAATATGCACTATGATCCTATTATTGATAATTGCAGGTCCATGCTGACAAGAGTGGGATGACCACTAATGCAACACTGTTTTAGGGAGCAAAATCAAGTAGCAGATTCGCTTACAAAAGAAGGAGCACGTAGAAGAATTTTTGGACCCAGCCATATTTTGGAAGTTCCTCCTATGTTTTCGTTAGAACTTATCCTAGGAACTTGCTATAACAGATCTATAAAAGCCAACAACACAAACTATAGTGCGAAACTTATTATTTTTTAGTCGGACTGAGCGGCTAACTTGTAACTACTAATGATGCTTTTAATATAATTTCCCTTTTTACCAAAAAAAAATGATTTACACAAGCACCTTTTGGTCAATGAACATGTCAAATAATTTAACCTCAAAATCACACATCCGTTCAGTTTGTAATGGAGATGCAATTTTTTTTTTCTAAAAATATGGCTATTAGAATTTTAAAAGGGATATTTTAGTAATTTCACTTTAACATTTTGGAGTTTATACTTTTAAAGTAGTATATAAGTATATTTATATACATATATATATATAGGGATATTTTAGTAATTTCACTTTAAAATTTTGGAGTTTATGCTTTTAAAGTAGTATATATATATATAGATATATAGATATATAGATATAAAATTGCATCTCCATTACAAACCGCATAGTGGCGGAGCCAACATTGCTCAAGGGGGTTCATTCGAACCCCCTTTGATGGAAAATTATACTATTTTTATACTAATTTTACGTGGTTTAAAATATTTTTTATGCATATATAGTAGATGTTGAACCCCCTTCGACTAGTTCGTATGTATACTTCTGAACTCCTATATATACATATATATATATATATATATATATATATATACATACATACATACTAGTCAAGTCTACGTGCTCCGCACGTGTATAATATGTTAGTCAAAAGAATTACAACAACTAATGCCTTGTTAAAATAGGTAATGAAAATTAATTTACCTAAATTGAAGAATATTACATGAATTTTATACCTAAACTAATTCTATTCCTAATAACTCCTACATTTAAAAGGACTCATAAAATAAATTAGTTAACCTAATAAAATTAAATAAAAATTTGAAATAAATAGTGAAAAGACAATTTTGTCTATTAAGGAGATTTTTAATGAAGAGTAAAAAGTTCAAATCACTTTTCTAAGGGTTTTCACACTTTTAATATATATATATATATATATATATATATATATATAATATATAATATATATACACACACACACTCTGTTTTTAAATGAGTGTGTTTTAGCCTTTTCATTTTAGATAATTAAGAAGATATTAATAATATTTTTTGAATTTTATTATTCTTTAAATAACAAGACTTTCGACCATAAACAAATATTTTCTTTTTTCATAATTAAATTTCAGAAAATGTTTGAAAATTTTGAAAATTAAAAAACAAGTAAAAGTTATTTTCACCTTTTTCATTCTAAATACTCGCAAAAATTCCAAAATAACTCCATTTCATATTCATGATCAAACATAACTCCAATTTGATTTTCATGGCCACACGCTTACTAAAATAAATTTTTATATAATCAAGAAATTATAAAGATTTTATCTTTTTCAAGATATTATTAAGAATAAGTTAGCAAAAAAGTTCTTTATTTTCTAAAAATGAATAGTTTCTTAAGAAGTGTGTCCAAATACATAAAATTAGTGCACTTTACATCTTGACCTAATAGAAGTACCTGTAATTTTGTTAATGTTTGGTCGTAGATTTAGTTAAAAATTGAAGTTAGTGAAAAAAGAATGAGTTTGTGCTCCCTAATATTATTTGTCCATTTACAAAATTAACATAAATTAATTAATAATTTTCTATTTCACTCCTATATAGTATCTTTTAAAAGCCTAAACAAGTTAATTCGTTTCAAAATATTTTTTTCGAAAAAGGTAATAAAAGGTAAACTAGTAAAATTAAATATCTTATGTATATTTTGTAAGAGCGTGTAAAGGAAAAAGTGGATAATTAAGATACTGGAAAATAAGTGCTAGAACTTGAGATTGTGTCTAAACATTTTTTACTTGAAAAAAAATAAATGTCTTCGTGAATGAAAGTGAAATTTCGTGAATCAGTTTCTGAAACTTAAAATTTTTTTGAAGATAAATTTTTCAAAAGGACCAAATTTCATGAACAAACAATATTTTAATTTTTTTTAAAATTAAATTCTACTATCAAAATCTATTTCTAAACAGAAGCCTTGTTTATACAATAGGAAAATGTTCAAATACACCCCTTAAGTTTGTGATTTATTTTAAGAGAAGTATCAATTCGATATAAGTATTCTGTTTTGATGTTTATTTCATTAATTTAAGGCATTAAACATAGATAGACACTAAAATTTTTCTTTAGCTAACAAGTAAATACTCTAATTTTAGGAGTGCACACCTCAGTTCATCCCTATTGTATCTTATAGATATCCGATGCAGATGTAATGCATAAATTTTGAAAGTGTCTAGATAATCGTTTTATAAATTAGAGTATTCAACTGATACAGTTGTCTATATGTAAATCTTCAAAAATTGAATTGTTCTGTTGGCAGTTAAGAACAAATTCAAGTGGCTATCTATGTATATGCCTTAAATTAATCATCTTCAGTTTCAGAGTATCAAAGCTTAAGTCATCAAGTTAATGTACATAAATTCAATTGTGAAAAAATTATGCTTTATTGAAATTCATTTATTTCATAATATTTCCTTAAATCATACTTCCTCCGTTTGCTTTTCATGGTCATATTTTGAGTTGATATATCCATTAAAAAAAATAACTATTGGCAAGGCTATTTTATCAGACTAGTAAAGTGTATGTGCTTCACACGTGTGTATAAAATAAAATAATATGATAATAAAGATATCAAAGCAACATAATTAAATCTGACCTTTACAAAATAATTTCATAAAATCGCGTGAACATTCATCTACCACATATATTAAGGTGAACAAAACATCAAATCCATTGGTATCCCAAGAAATAATACCAAACAAAATACTCTTATTATTTAGAATTACACAAATAAAGAAATTTTTATATTTTTGTAAACACATAAAATTAAGGAAATAAATATGATCAATATCATACGAAATAAATAACATAAATTTGTAAATGTGGCCAGATTTAAGGATTATACCAGACAAAGAACAATGAGCAGCTTAGAGAGGGACGAATTTCACGAAAAGTTATAGAAAATCTCCCGAGTTTGCTTAATCTCTCTGTTGTCTTTTGATAAACACAAAAAATAATAACCCAACCCAAAGGATAAACAAGCGAGAAAATGCTAGCTTAACTATCAAACTAACCTTCCACCTTAATTCTGGTTCTATGTTGAATTTATATCATTATCCAATACACAATAAAGGTGCTAGGAAAAGTAATAAATGAGAGACTTGAGATCGATTACCCTTATCGACAAATATAAATTTAAAACTTTAATAAAATAAACTACATGTGATAACAAAAATAGTAGAAAGATTCGAGAAGCATAACTTGGGATTTTTCACGATTGTCTTTTTTTCTTTCTATATATAAAGAACTCTAGACCTAATTTAAACTAAATCAAAAGTCCTAAATATTAGGAGATTTTACACATTAAAAATTTTTAATTTTTTTTTTATAATAATAAGATAATTAGTTTCAATTTACTTCTTACCAAGTTTTTCATTAAATTTTAAGATTAAAAATCTTGAATTTTTTCATACCTATTTAGGATTATTTTTCTGTTGTTTACGTTGGTTTTTTTAAGTTAAATTTAGGACTCCTTTTGTTTCTTTTCTAGACGCTAATTTAGGATTTTTTTTCTTCCCATTTTGAGGATTTTTATATGATTTAGGACTCTTTTCTTCTTTCCTACAATAAGGCTTTTGATTTCTCTTTATAGTTAATGCTTTCCTTTTTAAAAGTATTGCTTGATTTTAAATAAAAAATTAAGACAAATAAAATAATTCTAAAATAATTTAAGAAAATATTTAATGACAATTTTGTTTATTGTGAAGACTTTTAATGAAGAGTAAAAAGTTCAAATCATTTTTTTAAGGGCTTTCACACTTTTAATATATTATAGATAGATTATAGATATAGATATAAATTATAGATATAGATTACTACTATTAAATGATATTTATTATTGTATCTTGAAATTAATTTGAAAAAAAAAAATGCTAAGGATAAAATAGGAAAACAAAAATTGTCTTTTCTTGATATGTCGAAAATGACAAGCCAAAATAAAAATTTAATTAAAAAATAAGTAACAAATAAAAGCGAACGGAAGGAGCAACACTATAATCTTATTGGAGACATAATTTTTCTTAGCAAGACAGGATAGAGTAGCATTATTCTTGTCGCCTATACTTTTTGATTTTTTTCGAAGTCTTAGGCCAACAAGTAGACAAATCATGCACATTTTGTGGTAAATGCAATTTTTTGGAACGTATCTCTGAAAAATTATAGTGAAAAGGGGTAAATATACCTCTGAACAATTAAAAAGGTCCGTAATATATATTCAAACCAATTTTCCACGTTCCAAGAACATAACTGAGACAACAAAAAAATAACAGTGGGAGCTTCGATCCCATGAGTCAACATGTCTTTAGAGGATATACAAAATAAATCGGAGAAGTTATAGACAAATTTAGACCCTTTTCTGTAATTAATTAATAAATTGAGTAATGACTAATATTATGATTATTGCTCCATGGACAAGGTTATAATTCAATTAGACACATTATTATGATTGGGGCCAATCCACATCTCAAGAGAACTCATATTTATTGATTTGGTATTAATACCGTGCATGAAAAAATCTCATTGTAATAACCTTGGTTGTGATTTATAGAATTTTTTATGTTTTTATTATTTTGAGCTTCCCCGATGTTGATTTACATTATTTAGGAGTTGTGAAAATGATTGGCACGATCCTCAATATGTATTTCAGAATAACTTATAGGAGTTTGTAGTTTTAGAATAGCCTTCGATTGATTAGTTTAACTTTAGTCAATAATTTATGATCTGAGCTTCGAATGGTGATTCTGACAGCTTTATTAGATCCGAAATATTGATTTTGAGTTAGTAACATAGTTAGTGTGGGCCCTAGCCTTTATATTGTATTTTGACCTCTTTAACGAAAAATAGTTAATTTAGCTTAAAAGGAGTCTCGGGTTAATTCATTATAAATGATCCCTTTTCGAAAATTTGATGATTTCATTGAGTCTGAAACATCAAAATTAACCTAGTAGTATTATTAGATTATTTCTACAAGTCTCGAATGAATTTCGAGGGTCCATTAAAAATGCTTTTGGTCTTTGATTATTTGTTGGTATTTAGTTTCTGGTGCACTAGATATTCCTTCATCGCGATCGCGTGGCTGGGTGACAATCACAAAAGGTAGTGTAGTTGTGCATCGTGATCACTTGGAGGGAAGTCGTGATGGTGTGGTTTGGTTCGGGTCACTATTGCGATCGCGAGACTTGATCTCTATTGCAATCGGGATTGTCTTCTAATGGGCAACTTCAACGTTGAACCTCACGATCACGTGGTGGAGGTTGTGATCATGAGGTACTATGTGCTTGGTAGTGTAAAACCCTTTTTCATGATTTTCTTTATTTTTAGACATTGAGAACTCAAAATTAGACAGTTTCAAAGAAGTGTTTACCAAATTACATCAGAATAATTTCTAAACCTTGTATTTATCATTTGTCATTGATTTCTTTACAAATCTATCTTCAAAATCATTGATTTTAAACATGTTTTTGGGGATTTTACTTGGTAAAGTATAAAATGAGTTTCTCTTGAATTTAAGCTCGATTTTAACTTGTTTTTGGTCGGATTTTCAACTATAGACTCCTTTTGATTTGAAAAATATAATTCTCAATTTTACCCATGTATTTTTAGAATTGATTTTTGAAGTGATTTAGATTCGGAATCAAATTATATCGATATGGACATCGATGGACTCCTTTTGACTTATAGATGTTGTATTTGAATAGATTGATCGTGTTTGGATATGACTTGAGGGAATAGAGCCTAAGGTTGATGCTTCAGATTGTGTTTTGGATTGTGGATCTTCATTAAAGGCGAGTTGGGATGTACCTTGACCTTTTTTTCTAAAGTGTTTATGTGTTGTATGCTTGGTTGCTTGTATTGTGAATCGCTTAAGATTTGGGGGTCCTGCTTAGGTGAAATGGAGAGCATCTCCACGAGTACCGAAGTCTTTTGATAGATTGTAGTTATATAATTGCTCATCTTAGTCTTGCTACTTGGGGATATGCTTAGAGTAGGTTGTAGATTGGGGTGATAAATAGGTGTGTCGAGTCGGATATGGGCTGATCGAAAATGAGTCATGTGAAAATACATAAAATATAAGACCTGACCCATATTTAATATGAATAAAATGGATAAACCCAGTGGATAATATGGATATCCATATTATCCATTACTTCTTATTATGTAAAGAAAAAGTTACTTCTATATTATAAATATTTTTTTCTTTTTTTTTCTTCTATTAGAGTGTGTTTGGTATGAAAGAAAAATTGTGTTTCTCTAAAGAATATTTTCTCAAAAATAAGTGATCTTAAATTGGGCTCACGAGTCGGCTCTCGGGTTGAGGTCAAAATTTAAATCTTGGATATAGTTGAAATTGTGATTTTAATTATGGGTTGGGTCTTGGGTTGGGGTTGTGATTTCAATCTCCAGTCTCAAATTTGTGTTGAAATTTGGAGCTCGAGTTGGTGTTGGGAGTTAGGTCTTGAGACGAATTTGGGTATTCGGTCTCGAAGCTTGAGTCTGGGTCTCAACTCAGCCGTAGTCGTGTTTTGAATGGGGTAATTGTGGAATTTAAAATTTTGGTCTCGGGTTAGTGTCCAAATTTGGGTCTCGAGTCTATGTCTTAAGTTAGGTCTCAAGATACATTTAGGAGTTTGCTCTCAAATTGAGCGTCGTGGTCTAGGGTCAGACACATAGTCAAGGGTACGATCTTCGATTGGGGTTATAGTCGGGTCTCGAATTGGGACATATGTTGCATCCTGGATATCGGGTCGGAAGTCAGATCCAAGGTCTAATCTCGTTTTACATCTTGAAAAAAAAATTAGAAATGGAAAAAGTCAATTTTTTTAAAAAAATGTAAAAGAAATAAATTAAGAAAATAAGAATTAAAAAAATGAAAAATCTATATTTATAATAAAAATTGAAAATATTTTTCTTCATTCCAAACACACCCTTAATAAGTATACTTCAGAGATTGATACATCTTCACATACGCCATACTTTAAGGAGAGGAAAATTGGTCGATACACATGGCCTATCCATATTTTAGACAGGAAATTGCATGTCATAGACCCAAATCTGGGTGGCTTTAGATATTTGACCCTAAATAAGAATGTATTTAAAGAATAGTCTTCCTTATTTTTTAATATACTAAAAGTACCATTTTGCCCCTCTACACCTCAAATATATTTTTAAACTTTCCATACTCATTTATCTCTCAAATTTTATTTTATTTTTATTTTCACTTTTTTATTTTTTTTCATTTAATTTTATTATTCTATTTTTTTATTATCTTTCACTTTTTATTTTTTTCTTTAATTTTATTTTCATGTTTTAATTCATTTGTCTCAACCTTTATTTTTTCTTTTTTTCTCAAGAATTATCTATTTCTATTTTTTATTTTTTTTTTAATTCATTTGTCTTTAACATTTATTTTTTGTTTTTAGCAGTTCTCTTTTTTTTTTCCTCATTTTTCTCAAACTTTATTTTTTATTTTTTTCTCTCATTTTTTATTTTCTTAATTTTTTTTAATTCTTCTCTTTTTTCTTAATCTTTATTTTTTTCTTGCCTTCTTTTGTGTCACTCTCATTTTTTTTTTCTATTTTGTTTGATCGAATTTTTCTTTTTTCAGTTCTTTTTTTCCCTCATTTTTCTCAAACTTTATTTTTATTTTTCCTCTCGTTTTTATTTTTCTCAATTTTTTTAATTCTTCATTTTTTTCTTCATCTTTATTTTTTTCTTTCCTTTTTTTCTCAATCTTTTTTTATTTCTCTATTTTGTTTGATCGCTTTTTTCTTTTTTTCTCAACTTTTATTATATTTTGCTAATAAATAAAAAATTGGATAATCCGTAAAGGTATCTTCTTTTTTTGACATCAAAAAAAAAATAAGGGCATGAATTGTTGTTACGAAGTTCTTTGAAAATTCTTTAGATAAGTCATATCTCTAAGGCGAGAGTTGTAGAATATCTCATAAATAAAGACATAATGTGGTAGTGTCAACTCTTGCCCGTGGGGCATAGTTTATTATTTGAAAGTCTTTGAGCTAAGTCTTGCCTCTAAGGCAAGAGTTGTAGAACATCTCATAAATGAAGACATAACGTGGTAGTGTCAACTCTTGCCCGTGGTGCATAATTTGTAGTTTGAAAGTCCTTGAGCTAAGTCTTGCCTCTAAGGCAATAGTTGTAGAATATCTCATAAATGAAAACATCACGTGATAGAGTCAACTCTTGCCCGTGGGGCATAATTTGTAGTTTGAAAGTCCCTGAGCTAATTAAGTGTAGAACATCTTATAAATGAAAACATAACATGGTAGAGTCAACTCTTGCCCATGGGACATAATTTGTAGTTTGAAAGTCCTTGAGTTAATTAAGTATTGCCTCTAAGGCAATAGTTGTAGAACATCTCATAAATGAAAACAAAACGTGGTAAAGTCAGCTCTTGCCCATGAGGCATAATTTGTAGTTTGAAAGTCCTTGAGCCAAGTTTTGCCTTTAAGGCAATAGTTGTAGAACATCTCATAAATGAAAATATAACGTGGTAGAGTTAACTCTTTTCCGTGGGGCATAATTTGTAGTTTGAAAGTCCTTGAGTCAAGTTTTGCCTCTAAGGCAAGAGTTGTAGAACATCTCATAAATGAAAACATAATGTGGTAGAGTCAACTCTTACCCGTGGGGCATAATTTGTAGTTTGAAAGTCCTTGAGCTAAGTCTTGCCTCTAAGGCAATAGTTTTAAAACATCTTATAAATGAAAATATAACGTGGTAGAGTCAACTCTTGCCCGTGGGGCATAATTTATTGTTGGAAAGTCCTTGAGCTAAGTTTTGCCTCTAAGGAAATAGCTGTAGAACATCTCATAAATGAAAATATAACGTGGTAGAGTCAACTCTTACCTGTGGGGCATAATTTATTGTTTGAAAGTCCCTGATCTAAGTCTTGCCTCTAAGATAATAGTTATAGGACATCTCATAAATCAAAATATAATGTGGTAGTGTCGACTCTTGCCCATGAAACATAACTTGTTGTTTGAAAGTCCTTGAGCTAAGTTTTTCCTCTAAGGCAATAGTTGTAGAATATCTCATAAATGAAAACATAACGTGGTAGAGTCAACTCTTGCCCATAGGGTATAATTTGTTATTTGAAAGTCCCTGAGCTAAGTCTTTCCTCTAAGATAAGAGTTATAAAACATCTCATAAATCAAAATATAATGTGGTAGTGTCGACTCTTGCTCATGAAACCTAACTTGTTGTTTGAAAGTCATAAGTCTTGCCTCTACAATGTAGTAGTGTCAACTCTTGCCCACAAAACGTAGCTTATTGTTCAAAAGTCATAAGTCTTGCCTTTATAATGTGATAGAATCAACTCTTGTCCATGAGGTGTAACTTGAATGGAAGAAATCGGAAAAAAGAACAAAAATAATAAAAATTGCGAAAAAAGAAGAAAATGAAGAAAAATATTTTTAAAAAACAAAAATCAAAGAAAATGTAGAAGTTGAGAGAGAATGGAAAAAAATAAAGGTTGGTAAAAATGAAAAAAATATTAAATAAAAATAAAGGTCGAGAAAATTTAAAAAGGAAAAAATCAAAGAAAAATAAAAAAAATTATTTTTAATCAAAGTAGATATTGAAAGGTGTAAAGAAAAAAAGTAAGGATTGAGAAAAACTAAAAAGAATATAAAAAAAAAAGACAAAAGAAAAAATATAAAAGAAAAAATAAAAAAGAAAAAAAAGTTGAGTGGAAAAAAGAAAAAAAGTAAGGGTTGAGAAAATTAAAAATAAAAAGAGAAAATAAAAAATAAAAATCAAAGTAAAATTAAAAAGAGAAAAAAAATAAAAGTTGAAAGATATAAATATTGAGTTGTTATGCATTATAAGGATCATTTATGTAATTTACACTATTGATCAGGGGCAATTTTGTCCAAAAGAATATTAGTTAATAGGTAAAGGTTATTTTAAGAAAACTTTTTTATTTGGGGCTAAAATTTGAAAGTCACCCCAATTTAGGTCTATTTGTTAGATTCACCCTATTTTAGAATGGATAATATAGGTTGACCCATATTTGATCCACTATTAAATGGGTTGGATACCCAACTCATTTAATATGGATAAAAAGGGAACATAACCATATAATTTATCCATTTTGCCACCCCTAGTTGAAGATAGTTAGCTTATTGATTGGAATAATTGATAGTGGATACCTATATTAGAGCTTGAATCATGTTTAGTGGATCTTGCTATGATGATCGGGGCTTACTGACATTTTAGGGTATAACTATATTATTATTATTATTATTATTATTTTGACAGAATGATTGAGGTTCACAAAATACTTAAAGTAAAAATGGACTTGTAGTAGTTGGGAAGATTATTGGGGTTTAGAGCATATTATTAACCAGCACAACTTTTTTAGTTATTTTGTCTAATAATGTAATCATTGGAATAGTTGAGACTTATTATATGGAATAAGTTTGATTTGGGTTCGTTTCGATATATAATATTATGTGATTGTTTATTATTTTTGTATTTTCCGTTTGGGAGCTTATTTATGAATATTATTATTGACTTGAGAGATTATTATTATTGTGATGCTCGAGAGAGGTTTGAATTGATATTTGACTTATGTCATCGATGGTGTAATCCCTTACTTGTTTCAGTAAATAACTGCATACTTGATTAAAATTCAGGGACTGAATTTCTTAAGGTGGGGAGAATGTAATACCCCACGATACACAATATCTATTATATAATTAGTAAAAAAAATAATTTACTATAAAAAAAGGGATAAAGAAATAAATTTTATCAAATACTTGACATAAATGGTAATGGGCCAGGCCATCTAACAATTCAAAAAAATATAAATAACATAAATATCAACCCTTTTGGAAGTATTACACTCTCTCCCACTTTTTTAATTACTTTAATCTCTCTCCCTATTAATATACATAACATAGCCGACATATACATAATATTTTGTGTATATGTTAGGATTTTTGTAATATGTTTAGGGAGTTGGAATTTTTTGTAATATTGGAAACATAAGTTGGGTATTTGTGTAATTTTTAATTAAAAAAAAAGGATAAATTACACAAAACTCAAACTTAAGAGACTATATCAATATCCCTTACATTTTTTAAATTTACATTAAATTTTGATTTTCAACTTTACTCTTGATACATATCAACAAAATCCCACATCCTATTTTTACTCCACCACTAACTCATGCAAGATATATTTTTTTTTCAAAGATTTCCTTCACTAAAAATTTTCTTAATTTATAATCAATTAAAACTTCTTCGATATCCAAATCATTATTTTTCCAACAAAGGTCAACATTAATAAGCTGTTAATTTGGTTCAATTGCCTTAGTAGAGTCATCATATATATGATTCAACCATGTGGAAGACAAGAAATCAAGAAAAAATATTCACCTAACTGGAAAACAACTAATAATTAAGGTTGAAACAAAATAATGATAACTATAAAGTCATTATATTGTCCCGCGAAAAGCGCTTACTCCTTTCAAGACTCCATGAAACTCTCCCAAATTATAATCGTTAGTTAAAATATCCTCCATATCCATTACTCCATCTTCTTCAAATCGTCAATATACTACATTAAATTATAAATTTTTTCAGTTATTTTAAAAAGCTAAGTTAATTGTTAAAATGAATTTTAAGCTAATCCGCTTGATGCATATATAAAAATATTAGTTTTCTAGATATATTTTCATAGTGTAACGGTGATACATTTGTTGACTGAGCATTCTAATGTCACTATTCTAGTCGTTTTAAGCCTTGTTTTGAGTATGATTCTATGCTATATGTGTTGATAATGAGATAAATATGTATCAAAGTGTTAAATCATGTATTTACAATGGTTACAAGTGTTTTCTAACAAGTTTGGGTTCAATTGTATCACTTAGAGTTCAATCGGAGAAACTAGTGTTACTAGCTTGAGCTAGGTGCTTGTCTAGTCTATCTTATTGGATTATATTGTGTTCTATGAGTTCCTTATGGTTTTAAATGTGCCATTATATGTGGAATAACTTGTTAGAAGTGTACAAAGTTCAATTGAGTCAAGGAAAGAGTTAAAACATTGAGTGGGATATCATGGAAAATTGCCTAGTCTAAGCTCTTGTTTTTGATTCGTCGTGATGGATGTTGTGTTGTTTGATCCTCTAACTCATGTGGTGTTTTCTTGTTGGATCCTTTGTGAGCTTAATATGATGATATATGAATGATATAAAGGCTGAAAAATCATTGGAAAGACACCACAAGATAAGGGATGAAAGGAGGAAGGACCAACACTTAACCAAAATTCGGAGGACAACTTCCAGTAGCACCATGCAATTTCTGTGAGTCGCATGCTCCATTCCATAGAAATAGAGGGTACAACGCATGGTCTACTGCACCCCTGGGCGTTTCAAGCTAAATCAATTTCTACACGGACTTGGCTTACCCTTATGCTATAAATACATGTTGTATTACGTTTTACATATCTTTGGATAAATTTTGGAGATCAAGGGGCTGATACAACTTCATAATTAGTTTTTTATTGGTTTTATTTAGTTCATTCATGTTTTTAATCATTAATTGCAACCTTGTGATTACGATTATGACTATGCGTGGCTAAACCTCATTTTCCGAGGTTAAGGCCAAAGACATGATTACTTTTGTTTTGAATTGAATTCGTTTAGTTTTCTTATCATTGTTGGTTTTGTGTTCATCTTTAATTTAACTATTTTAAGGATTTGCGACCCTTAGAATATATCAATTGTCTATCTTATGATCTCGGGTGAGGGAATAAGAAATAGAACATGGAGATGAATAGAGTATGGTTTGTATTGATTTTTGAAATAAGGAATTCAAATTAGTATTTATGACAGAGATGTACTTAGATACCTTACTTGATTCACACGCAGGATGATAGATTAAATAATCTCGCCGAATCATTACATCCCCGCTCAATGATGTAGTTGTAAGGTTCAACTTAGGTAAAGAATTAGAGGTTGGGAAACCATAATCACGCAATTAACCCTATGAATATACAACCAAGATAAGTAACTTAACGAATGAAATTCAATAGCATGGTATGATTGTCGAAAGTTCTTTGACCCCGGGTCTTCTTCCATTAATTGTCTTAAGATCTTTAATTTCCGCATTGTTTACTTTTCTACAACTTACAAATACCAAACTTTTTTTGGTTAAGATTGCATCAATTGAATCTAAATTGTGAACTAAAATAGAATCGTGGTTAAATCAAGTCTCTGTGGGATCGATACTTGGCTTCTTGAAGGCCACTTTACTACTTCATAAGACCACGTACACTTGCGTGTGCGCTTGGACGCTGTCAAGTTTTTGGCGCCGTTGCCGGGGACTTGTTATTGGGCAATTATTTATTTTAGTTTTACTTTTAGATTTATTTGGTGTTTTTACGCTTGGTCTTGGTTTTGTTATTGTAGGAAACAAATTTTTAGGTGTATAAATAGGTTTTTTTCTTGGTCCATGCACTGAGTGACATAGGGGCGAGCATTAACTTGATGCCCCTATCACTGTTTAAAACATTGGGCTTGGGGGAACCTAAATCGACACCAGTGGTTATGCAGCTCACAGACGGATCCATAACATATCTGGAAGGTGTAATATAGGACGTCCTCATAAAGGTTGGTAAATTCATTATACCTACTAAGTTTTTTGTTCTTGATTTTGAGGCAGATGAACAGGTACCAATCATCTTAGGACATCCATTCTTAGCAACTGGAGGGGCCTTGATTGATGTTAGAGAAGGCACTCTCAAGATGAGGGTAGATGATGAAGAGGTGGTATTTGATGTTTACAAAGCACCTAATGTAACGTGCCAAATTAAAGATTTGTGTATGATCAATGTTATTGAAAGGGACAAGTGTGGGGTGAGTAGTCCGCCAAAGACCTCTTCGAACTACCTGATGAAGAGACCCAAGTTGAATTCAATGTTTCCTAATATGATGAATATTAATGTTGAACTTGGGAGTGAAAATTCAAGAGGTCTGAAACGAATGAGAAAATGGCTCTCAAAAGAAAGTAAAAAGGTGAAGGAATATGGTTGAGTTGAGTTGGGTCGTGTCGCGATACTAAATCAGGCGCTGCTTGGGAGGCAACCCAAGTTAATTAGGTATGTTTTCTTTTTAGTTTTTTTAGTTTTTATTTCGCGTAGTTTTTGTTTTTGGTTGAGTTACAGGTTAATGGGAAGTCTGAGTACATAAACTTGAGTTAAGGAGTATGACAAAAATTGAGCGTAGGGTCCCATGGATCTTCTTTATATATAAAAATGCTACTAGCTAGGCCTAGAGGCCTTAGAGAGTATTTCTATCTTTACTTTTAAGTTCACTTTTGGGACAAAGTAGATTTTTAACTGTGGGGTGGGAAAATTCATAAATTTTGGCTCAATTTAAATTTTTTTAGGTTAGGAATAAGTGAGATATTCTTGTTGGTTCTAGTTTTGATTACATGATGCAAGTAAGTTTTTTTTTAAAAGCATGTTGATGGAATGAATTACTATTTTTGAGACTCCTAGGCTCATAGATGTGACTCTTGTACTTGTTGTCTTAATTTTGAATTCATGTTATTGTTTAGTTGGGAGTCTATATGATCCTATTGAGTTGAGCATGTGCCATGTGAGTGTGAGATTTTTGTATATTTCTTGTTGCATGTGATGTCTAGAACTTTCTCGGTGTGTGTGTAAAGCAAAATAAAGAGTGTGGGTTTAGGAGATGATATAGGAATTTCTTTGATAGCCTTGTTTTTACCTTCTATTTGTCCTACCCTTTGTCCATTATCCTAGTTAACCCCATTGATACTTTAGCCTTTTCTTTGGTAGCCTCATAAGTAGACTAATCCCTTCTTTGATAGACCATAATTTGATCCAAAAAGCTATGAAGTGTTTAAATGGAAAGTTAATTGAGTAAGGAGTTTGAGAAATTGAGGAAGAAAACGGTGAATTTGATGCCCCAAGGTAATGGTTATTAGTGTTAATAATTGATGTGTGGAGGATTGGTGTGATATAATTATCCTAAAAATATTGCCATGATTATGAAAAAAGAGAAAAATTAATTCATGTGGTAGTAAACTATACGTCCACCAAGTGTTTGTGAAAAT
The DNA here is from genome assembly GCA_030864215.1 of Capsicum pubescens. NCBI lineage: Eukaryota > Viridiplantae > Streptophyta > Magnoliopsida > Solanales > Solanaceae > Capsicum > Capsicum pubescens. Next base: position 75,347,290 of record CM061538.1, on the reverse strand, counting down.
GCTTAAAAGAGATGGGGCAAAAACAAAAGGTATAGGTGGATGAAAAAGTATAATTTGGTTGTTGGAGAGTGGTTCTAAATGTATAATGTAGTGTATTAAAGCGCTTAGAAAGGTTAGTCACTATTCCCAAATAGTTCCTACTCGTCTCTTAGCCTACGTTACAACCTGGAAAAGATTTAATTGATCCTAAGTTCATCGTTCTGATATTAGTGGAGCATTACACGAAGGGAAAGCCTACGGTTCATTGTGTGTAACTTGTGAATTCTTTGTGAGAGTGAGCGTAATTTGATTCGTTTGCCCATCATATGATGAATTGCTTAATTGTGAGTGATTATGGGTAACTCTCCTGTTATGAGGGGCACATGTTTGATAAATGTGAGTGACTTGTATGATGTCCTTGATTGAATGATAAACATGAGTTTTTCAAGTAGGTGAGTCAATTCTTGAGGTTAGGATGTTTTAAAGTAGTTTTCATGAGCTTTTAATTATGTAAATAACATGCTTAGTGTAGTAACTTACATTCTGTGTAGTCATTGTAGTGCTATCTTGGGTGTCTTGAATTTAGTGGAAGTGTAGAGTCTCCTTAGTTGATAATGATTATAGTTAAGAGTTGTTTGAGGACGAACAAGGCTTTAAGTGTGGGGTGGTGATGTTGGGTGTATTTATGCATTCTAGTGTCACTATTCTAGTCGTTTTAAGCTTTGTTTTGAGGATGATTCTATGCTATATGGGTTGATAATGAGATAAATATGCATCAAAATTTTAAAGCATTTGTTTACAATGGCTACAAGTGTTTTCTAAAAAGTTTGGGTTCAATTGTATCACTTAGAGTTCAATCGGAGAAACTAGTGTTACTAGCTTGAGCTTGGTGCTTGTCTAGTCTATCTTATTGGGTTCTATTGTATTCTATGTGTTCCTTATAATTTTAAATGTTTCATTATATGTGGAAAAACTTGTTAGAAGTGTACAAAGTTCAACTGAGTCAAGGAAAGAGTCAAAACATTGAGTGGAAGATCATGGAAAATTGCCTAGTCTAAGCTCTTGTTTTTGATTCGTCGTGATGGATATTGTGTTGTTTGACCCTCTAATTCCTGTGGTGTTTTCTTGTACGATACTTTGTGATCTTAATACGATGGTATATGGATGATATAAAGGCTGAAAAATCATTGGAAAGACACCAATAGACAAGGGATGAAAGGAGGAAGGACCAACACTTAGGGTGCATTTTTTTTTATTAAGACGTCTCAATCTGAATGGATATCTGAATGATTAAGATGTTGTTTCTAGATCTGAAGACTGAATTATTAAGTCTGTTTGTTTTTTAACATCTGAATGTACATAATATATTTATTCGTAATAAGTATGCAATTCAAATTTAAAAAGTAATAAAATATTATATTATATGATTTTTTTTTTGATAAAGTATTAACTTAAACATCCAAAATTATTATTTGAGTGATAATTAAAATATTTAAGATAAATATATTATGTGAAATATAATTATTGAACTATTTAAATTATTAAAAAAATATATCGATTAAAAATTATTCTGATAAGATATAATTATAAAAAAATTATTGCGGGAAATAGGTTTTTAGGTGGATAGCTGGCAAGGGATCAGGAGTTGGTAGAACCAAGCCCTGAACCCGAGCAAGACTTCACCAACGTAGGAGAGAAGCAATCCTTCTCCCTCGAATTCCTCAAATCCAAGAAGACATAGTGAATACTGCTACAATGGCTGAAGAATAAGCAACCCGAAGGATAGTTAGGGGAGTGGAAGTCTCACTTCCAACGAACTTAACTTTCCCAATTCAAAGACCGATAGTTGGGGGGAATTTTGAATTAAAACACAATATGGTGCGGCTTCTTATTAGAAGTGGACAGTTTGCAGGGCTTTCACACGAGGATCCACAAGTCCACTTGCAGACCTTCATTGAGCTTACTCATATATTCACTCCGAGTGGGGTGAGTACAGATTATGTCAGGCTGGCACTATTCCCCCATTCACTTTTGGGGGAAGATAAAAGGTGGTTGAATATGGAGCCGGCCAATTCAATTACATCATGGGACGACTTAGCCAGAAAGTTCCTCATCAGATTATTTTCATCAGGCAAAACTGCGAGACTTTGCAGTGAGATAGTGAGTTTCAAACAGAAGCCTGATGAAAACCTCTATCATGCTTGGGAATGCTTCAAGGCTCTTCTTCGGGATTTTCCACACCACCAATAGTCCAATGAGTTACTTTCACATACTTTTGTAGAAGCTCTTGATTATAATACGAAGATTTTGCTAGATTCAGCCGCAGGTGGTCAAGCGTTGGAGTTGACTTATGTTGAGTTGTACACATTACTGAACTGCATAGAACAAGAAAATCCAGAGTAGCATTCAGATCCTAGAAGTACCATGAAAAAAATTATGGGTGTGTTGGAGGTGGACCAATTCACAGCCTTATCAACACAGGTTTCTGCCTTACAAAATTTGATCAACACTCAGTTCAGCAACATGAAGTTGGGAGCATCATAACCTGCAGCCATAATTAATGCCATCCAACAAGTTGCAAGGTGGTGTGAGGTCTGCGAAAATAATGGCCATTTAGCGGCCATGTGTGCTTCAAATTTGGTAATGCTCAAAGGCTAAATTATGGTAATGCCTACAATATGAAGTGGAAAACTCTACCACCAAATCATCCATGGAATGCTCCACAGCCATAGGCCCAACCAAATCAGTCAACTAGCAATATGGAAGAGATGTTAAAGAAAATTCTAGCAAATAAAACATAGTTGACTGCAGACATGAAAAACCATCAAGCGGCTACAAGAAGTTTAGAGTTGCAAGTGGGCCAATTATCACAGGCAATGAATACTAGACCATAAGGTGATTTACCAGAAGATATAGAAAATCCAAAGAAGGTTGTGGCAATAACCTTGAGAAGTGGTAAAGAGCTTCAAGGAGAACCTCCCAAGGCAACAAAGTAGGTAGATGATGATGTGGTGATGCAACAGGTAAATGATAGGGTTGCTAAAAATTCAAGAAAGTCTGTGTACTTGAAAGAAAAAGTTGTTGAACCAGAAGTGAAGAAGACACTGCCACTACCCTTCCCTTAGAGGCAAATTAAAGCGAAGGAGGACGCAATGTTCAAGAAGTTCTTTGATACAATCAGAGAGCTTCACATTAACTTACCTTTGTTAGATGTTTTGCAGAGTATGCCTAAGTACACAAAGTACTTGAGGGATGTGGTTGTAAAAAAGGTGAAATTACAGGATGTGGGAGAAATAACACTTACTGAAGAGTGTAGCGCTGTGATGACCCAGAAAATCCCTAAGAAATTAAAAGATAAGGGAAAGTTTGCTATCCCTATTCAAATTGGGAGTAAAGTGGTCCATGAACTGAGTGACTTAGGGGCGAGCATTAACTTGATGCCCCTATTACTGTTTAAAACATTGGGCTTGGGGGAGCTAAATCAACACCAGTGGTTCTGCAGCTCACAGACGGATGCATAACATATCTGAAAGGTGTAATAGAGGACGTCCTCATAAAGATTGGTAAATTCATTATACCTTCTGACTTTTTTGTTCTTGATTTTGAGGCAGACGAACAGGTACCAATTATCTTAGGGCGTCCATTCTTAGCAACTGGAGGGGCCTTGATTGATGTTAGAGAAGGCACTCTTAAGATGAGGGTAGATAATGAAGAGGTGGTATTTTATGTTTACAAAGCACCCAATCTAACATCCTAAATTAAAGATTTGTGTATGATTAATGTTATTGAAAGGGACAAGTGTGGGGTGAGTAGTCAACCAAAGACCTCTTCGGACTACCTGATAGAGAGGCCCAAGTTGAATCCAATGTTTCCCAACATAATGAAGATTAATGTTGATCTTGGGAGTCAAAGTTCAAAAGGTCTTAAACGAATTAGAAAATAGCTCCAAAAGAGATTAAAAAAGTGAAGGAATATTGTTAAGTTGAGTTGGGTCGTGCCGCGATACTAAATTTAGTGTTGCTTGGGAGGCAACCCAAGTTAATTAGGTATGTTTTCTTTTTATTTATTTTTTTAGTTTTTATTTCATGTAGTTTTTATTTTTGGTTGAGCCACAGGTTAATGGGAAGTCTGAGTACCATAAACTTGAGTTAAGGTAAAGGCAGAGATGTATCACGTATTCAAATAATAATTTCTCTTCTCCTCCTTCTCTTCTTCATTCACTTCCATTGCATCGTACTATTCTTCAACTCAGTGATTACCCCATGAGAATATTCACACATATCACCAAAATGACAAGCACCCATGTGAAATTCAGGACAAGGCACACAACAATAGTGGTACTTCCTTCGATCTCTTCTGCGAGCATTCTCTCCAGGGTGGACAAATGGTCACTCTGTCGAGTTATGTGAATAGGCTCTAGAACAAGGTTGGACCTTAAAAGAGAACATACAGAACTCATCAGTTGAATATATATTGTTCTTGATATCAGGAATAGACAGATCTATTGGATATTCTTTTTTCTCTGGTGCCGAATTAGCAGGGCTATCATCAAACTTCAATGCCATAGGGGAAGACAAGGAATCTGCTGGTGAACAAGAAGATCCATTTTCTGGTGATGAAGAGAGAATGGGAGTTGATTGGGGTTTTTACTGATTTTGTGAATCTCATTAATTCATTGTGTAACTAATTGTGCATGATTTACTCCACAGAATAAAAGAGAATTTGTTACTTCCTAAAATAAAGATCTAATCTATTTCAAAGTATCACTTTTATATATGTATCACCATATACCATATATATCACTATTTCAAAAAATTGGGATAAGATGTAATTAACAAAATAATCGGAATTTTATGTAATATCACTTAAAAATTCAGGAATTTATGTATGTTACCCTAAAAAAATAAGGATAAGAGAAATGGGTTGATCCCTCATTTACACGCCCAAGCTGCAAAAAGTAAAAGGAATTAGGGGTAGGTTCTTTCCTACCAACAGCAAGCAAAAGTCAAGGAAAAGATGGATTGGAGGGGAAAATTTCTGCACACGGTGAATCTGGTTGCTTATAGCTAAAGCCTACTAACCACTTGCCGAATATTCTAGGTATGTTTTAATCCCAATTTTGAATTGTTGGTAGAATCTTGACGACTCCTGTTCGTGGGATGGTTTGTTATATAAGAAATTTTATACTTATAATAAGTTAAAGTGAATTCTAGACAACATGCTCTACAAGAAAATATAAAGCATGGTATTTGAAGTTGTGGTGGTTGTCATGGAATTATTGGATTATAGAATTGACGGATGTTAACAGAAAAACTCATATGGACTTATAACTTCACGCACAAATCGAATAATAAGATCACATTGAGTTGGGTATTTTAGGCTAGTTATGAGTTAATCTTAAGCAAAAGGAATTAATACGATATTGATATGATGAGATTATAGATTCGATCGAAGAAAGTCAAGTCAATTGTTCAAGGTGACAAGTTTGGTATTACGACAAGTGTATTGTGAGTAGTAACCTTTTTCATGATTTGTGTTCATTAACTTGCATATTTTATACTTGATTTTGATGAGATAATGAGTTACGAAATACTTTGAAATTGCATGTGGGGCAAGTCTTTTACTTGATATGATACTGAAATTGGGTATTTCAGATGTTCAATAACAACAACAACAAAAAACCCAGTGTATTCCCACATAGTGAGGTCTGGGGAGGGTAAGATGTACGCAGTCCATACCACTACCTCCGGAGAAGTAGCAAGGTTGTTTCCAATAGACCCCCGGCTCAAGATAAGATAAGTCATATTTCAGATGTTCATCAGATATATTTACCGTTACTTGAGATATGATCACTGATGTTATGAAAGTTCTTTACTTACATCAGAAATAAGTATTTTTGACATGTGTTTTATTCAAGTTTAAGTGTAATGAGATTTGATATGAACTTTAAAGCTATGTTCAATTCTGAAAAATGTTTTCATATGAATGTGTACTGTTTACAAAGAAAGTATAAATAGGAGTAGACCTTGATTTGAATTTCGTAGCTAACGGCGGGATCATTAGACCTGGTGCACCTTGTATTACTGATAATTGTTACAACCCTCACTAGTGAGAAGGTAGAACTAGCATACTGTTATTGATCTCCCTCGAGTAGGGACCTACTGATATGATATTTGACTCCTTCATGAGGGGTCCACTGTTATTGGCTATTCTTGATGTAGAATGCCACATTGATTACATGATTCATTCTTGGAAACCTCCCAAATATGTAATATTTTATATGATACGTTGCTTATTGAGTTTATTACTGAACTATTAGTTTACTTTGCTTACATGAAGCAGATGATACTGTTTATTGTTACTATTTTCTGAAAGAGCACTTATTGCATGATGTTTTATGACTTGTCCCCATTAAAATGGTTGTGGTTAAGTGTTACTACTCACTGAACAAGTGTCTCACTCCTCGCTATTTCTTTTTCAGAGAACGTAGGTAATGTGAGGATTTTTTAGCTAGAGGATTCGAGTGGCATATTTCTGGTGAGCCCCGAACTTTTTTGTTGATTTGTTATGTTCTTTTCCTTGAAACTCTTAGAGTCTCTCCATAGTCATTTCTTTAGAGTTTGAGTATTATATCGCTATTTTGATTTCGTGAAGTTATTGAATTTTTTTCATAGTTTGGACATGAATTTTGTATTGATATTTTGTGGTAAATAAGTGTTGATGATTTTGGTGGATTGTGTTGGTGTTATTGATATGATTGGTTATGATGTGGGGTTGTTGTACTGTGGATTCGGGAAAAGAAATTTTCTTGATAGGTCCAAAAAAAAAGGGAAACTCTGTCCGATTTTTTGTAGAATTTTGACGAGGCTTGCTTTGGGAGTTCTAACCTTCTTAGCACCGGTCATGATCCTATTTTGGGTCGTGACAGATGACCTCTTAAAGTTCTAAAAATTCACTTAGACACCTCAACTAGGACTAGTACCCATTGAACACCTAAAATATTCAAAATGTGTACCTATTAAATACACAATATTGATGTGTCAAAAAAGGTGTCCTTCACTTTCTTGAAGTGTGTGGTTAAGTCTCAAATAATATTTTTTTCTAAGAAGGCTTAAATCTCTTTATCTTTGATTGACACTTGGCACTGTAATACTTAAAATAATTTGATTTCACTTCCTCGACGAACAAGCTAAGACAACATTAAAAGTTGTGGTTGTTGTTTTAAGGGATAAAAGGGAAGAGGAAGAAGAAAAGAAAGAAAGAAAGGAATAAAATAACAAAAACAAGAAAAATGATATAGAAGAAAAAAACTCTGAGAAACTACCAAGAGATAACTGAATAGGGGGGAGGGGGGGGGAGGGATTTAGGGTTTGTGTTTTATTTTTTTATTTTTTTTTAACTTATATTATTTTTTAATAATTATTTTGAGCCCTTAATGTCACGTGTCATCTTTTAGTTAGACATTTTTCTTATCACCGTGAGTGCATCACATACATTTTTCTTTTTTATGGGGGGCAAGAAAAAATATCATTTCACTCCTAAACTTGTCCACTCAACTTACTTAACACCTTTAACGTAACACACATTTATTTACCACCCCCTCCCCCTTAATATCTTTAAAGTGAATTAATATCACCACTAATGCTAACATTGCATTTTAAAAAAGCACATATATATATATATATATATATATATATATATATATATATATAAACAAATCACCCTTTCTTCTTCAATGTCCCCCACCTCTCACCTCTCACTTGTCACCCGTCACCCCTCACCACCTCTCAAAATAAATTTCTTCTCATATTTATTCTATATGAGTGTATAAAGAAGCTTGTTGAGTAATTTGGTCATCAAGATTATTCCTTTGTAAAAAATTGAATGAGCTTTTTATTCACTGATCAAGTTCTTTAAAATAGAAGATCAAAAATAGACACATCAGGTCTTAGGTATCCCACACAATAAAATGGTCATCAGGCGCACTGCTGAGGAAAATCCATACCTGGTAAATGAACGTGGTCAAGTTATAGTGAAGAAAATCCACTTGTTTTTTGTTCTGATTTTTTCTTGAAATTATTTTTTTTCTTGAAATCAATCTCTCACTACCTCTCAAAAGAAATTCAAAATCTATATTTGATAAGAAATTTATAATCAATTTAATTTTTCAAAAGAGTATGTGGGTTATGCATTTGACTGGATTTAATCGTCATGTCGTTGTGTTAGTAGTGGTGTTTGCAGGGTTATAAAGTGTTTTTTGTAGGGTGGGGGTGATTGCTAAGGTGGGGGTGGATGGTTTGTTTGACAGAGAAGAAGAAAGAAAGAACTGGGCGGGGAAGGCGGTGTTTGTAGGGATGGAGGGTGGATGAATTTGTTTGACGGAGTGGAGAAAGAAAGAACGGATCAGAAGAGGTGGCATTTGTAGGGGTATGGGTGGGGTCATATGGGTTTGACCGAGGAGGAGAAGAAATAAAGAGGTGGGGTGGAGGGAGGGAAGGAGGGAGGGGGGGAGCGAAAGAGTGTGGTCTAAAGAAGAAACAAAGTGGCTGAGAAGTATTTTTTTAATTTAATATATATACATACACACACACACATATATATATATTGGGGGGTGGGGGTTACTTTTTAAATTAAAAAATAGTAAGTTTTTACGTGGCAATGACATGACAATGACAGGGCATGTTCTTAGTGAACTCTCCTTCATGAGATTGGAATTATGATTTTCAAGGTTGTAGTTAATTCACTTTAAAGTTTTTATGGGGATAAATAATTATCCATAAATTTAAAATGTTAAAGTAAGTTTGACAGATAAGTTTAGGGGTGTTTTGATGACTTTTTATTGTTGATTGTCAAAAAGTGTCTAATAGAAATATTTTTTTTGAATAGTTAAGATGTTCAATAGGTACTAGTCCTATTTGAGGCATATAAGTGAATTCTTTATACAACTTTAAGGGATCATTGATAACTTAAGCTTTGCTATTATAGGCCTTATTGAGCATTAAATTGCATAATCATTATAGTGATATCAAGTGAAGGTTGGAAATAATATTAATGATGTCTTACATCACTCTTTTATACTAGTGGTACCCTGTGATAGCTTATATCATGAATCATTGTCATATTGAGTTGATTATGAACCTATTATATCTGTATCAAATTAATTATTATCTTCATACTCATTAGTTATGAGCATTACATCCCTATTTCATTCATACATATTCATGAGATTGGTACCACTGGAAAATACAGATTTTGAGAGAAAATAATTTATAAAACCCTTGTCTGAGGTTATTTGACTGCAAGGATGATTGAGATAGTTTATAAAATCCTTGGCTGAGGTAATTTGTCGGCAAGGTTGGTTTCTATTTTAAAAATTCATTATAGAGGTCATTTTTCAGCACGATTTATTGTGATATGTTGAAAATCCTTGGACGAGGTCATTAGCCACCAAGGTTCTTGACTAAGGTCATTTGTCAATAAGGTACATTGATATTGTTAAAGTATATGGTTGCAAACTCTCTATGGGTATTATTGCTTGGAAGGTTTTTACAAAATATCCTATCATCATCACTACATTGCATTGCATCACCTGAATTGCATTGTATTTCTATGATACATTTTGCTATTATGCTTGAGTATTTATTTTTGTATTGAATTACTGAGATTGAACCTTATTTGTGATATTGTGTATTCTATATTCATTTCACTACATTACACCAAATTATACTACCTCTTTGTTAGCTTTGGAAGTTGAGATATTATGAGATGTAGGGTGTGGTTGTGGCTTGGTTAGTGAGACTTGTATTGCCGCACCTATTAATAACATGTTATACAACTAATTGTATACTCTCACTATTGTATCCAAGAATATTAGTTAAACTTGATTGATTGAGCAAGAGATATTGTGTTAGTGAGTATCCTCAAAAATGACTTTTTTTACTAGTTGGTCATAAAGTTACTAGTGTTAGTTTACCTTGACTGAATTGCCTACCCTATTTATTGACATGCTTATGATTGTTGTGTTGGAATACCCTGTTAGGATGAAGTGGTGTATTCGTTAGTTGTATATTAATGGAGAAACTTGGATAGTTGGGTGGTGGTTCTTGCCATCGCTTTAGATTAGGATCAGTTATCGACGATGCTTGCTTAGTACACGTATTTTGTACTCACTTTTAATTTATTTTCTTTTCTTTTCATTTTCTTCTGCATCCCGTGTAGGTATTGGTTCGAGTAGCAGAGAGTTAATTGTGTTCCCTGATCGTTGACATTACGACGATTGAGATAGTGACTGGCACTTCACAGAGCCTACCCGGATTCTCTCTTTATTTATCTTATGCTTCATGAACATTTAAGATACTTTTGATTATCGATATCATTCTACATTAGGGGATTGTACTAGTGACAACCATACCTAAAATGTATTTAAACTATATTTTCATCTTTAGGTATTATGAGATTATTCTATTCTTCTTTTTCTTCCACTTCTGATTTTCTTTAATTATTGAGTTTGAATTGGGATAGACTTACCTATATCATAGGGTGTGACAGGCGTCATAACATACTCTATTTTGGGTCATGACACTCCTCGAGAGAGATTACACCATTCTTTCTAACAAATTTTGAAAATGAACATTCGTAAAAGTAATTAATGAAGAATCACTGAAGAAACAATTGACATAGTTTATAAGATGACTTAAATTTAAATTAGTAAATGGATTAATTGTTAAGAATTCGTGCCCTACTGATTATCTTATTTTCTCCTAACTATTGCCTATTGATAGAACAGATTGCCTGACGTGTTCCGCGGAAGCAGTAAAACAGAAAGTAAAGAACACGGTGGATTTTTACGTGGAAAACACCCGGCTCAAAATGTGTAAAAAAACACGACCTGCACCTCTATAGGATTTAACCCCAACTTCAGTAAATAACTCTGAGCCTCAACAACGACTGATTACAAAACTCTTGTAACCAACAAATAGGAATTATAAACTCTAATCCCTATAACTCAACAACTAGAAATTATAAACTCTAATTCCTAACTACACACACACCTCCCAAGGTATGCGTTCCCAAAATCTCTGAGTTTTCCCAACTCAAAGACTAGCTCCTAGTTCAGTTTATAACACACTGAAACTAATATTACATCAATAGTTCAAACACAATGAACAACTCTAAAAATCAACGCTAAAACTCTTAGCTGTATTCTGTACTGAGGACCAGGTTCTTCAACGTGTTTCTTCAGTGATTGAGTAGCACTTCGTAAAGTCAATCTGTCGATTGTGCTTTTCTTCCTTTTAAGTGCGTAAATTATTCTGACTGTTGCATCTTCTATTTAAGCACAGCTCTCCAAAGAGTCATTCTTTATTTCAAACTCCTCCTCTAATCAAAACTTTCATTGCATAAAGTTTTACTTCAGGTGAGACTCCTTCTTCAATTTCAACTCTTATCTCCTTGGTGTTGTAGTCAAATTCTAATTCATTAAATCAACACATTAATTTATCAGAATATTTCTCCTCCCACACATAGGACTCTTCAAGATATACTCAGAAGTGAAACTCCTTCTTTACGTAGGACTTTTTTTTCAACTCAACTTGCTTTCTCTTATCATCAAGTGTTTGAATCAAATTCAACTTGTTCTATTCCCCATGTGATCAGTAAGTTGAAGTTTTCAGTTGCATTGAATTAACTCATATCAACTTGTTTCATTCATATTGTCATTCATCAAAACTTCAAGGTTCCAACAAATTCCCTTTTTTTGATGATGACAAACCTCTTGTCTTTGTGCATCCAAATATCTTCACATGTAGGCACTAAAGTATAAAACACTAGAATGAAACAAGTTGGTCAATGGGTTATAAACATTACACAATCCTCTTATCTTCCCCCTTTTGGCATCATCGAAAAACCATTTCAATGCAATAATATACTAGCCAAAGTGATTTGTTATGCTATTCATGGCCACTGGGGCTATCACTAAAATAATCTGACAAAGACTTTAGCCAACCTAGTAATGTATTAAAGAGATCAAAAATATGAGTCAATTTAGCAAAGATAACCATTCCGTTTAACTGACAGAGCATGTTACACATTAAACCTAAGCTAGTATTGAACAAAGCAAAACAATTGAGCATTAAAAAAATATGCTATAAAAGTGGGACATGGCTAAGGATACAAATAGTGAGGAGTTGATGAGGAAAGTGGAACAGGTGATATCAACTGTGTCAATTGATCAATGACTTCAAAATTTTCATCCCTCTATTAATCAAGGTCAAGCTTCAAAGTCATAATCCTAGCCTTAAAGACCTCTTATTCCACTTCATGACTGTCTTATGCAGCTTCTATTTTAGATTTTTTTTCACAAATGAGTCTTAGCCCTCCTTATTGAAACAGGTAGAGCAACATGATTCATCTGTTCAAGAACACCTATTTTTTTTAATAAGTCAAACCTGATTTAGGACTGAGAAGCCCAAAAAAAAAAATTACCAATTAGGAACTAAAAGGAAAAGCATGTCCCTTTTCATTCTTCAGAAACATATGTTGCATGTCATTGATGATCAAGCTTAACAAATCCATGGTACACAATTGATATTTTGGTTGAGAAAGAAGAAGAAATTTCTGGTATAGGATTAATACACTTGTGCACACCCATTTGGAGAGAATCAAAGAAAGTTTGGTCAACAATTCATTAGCTTTATTAGACAATAAGAGGATGAAGTGTGTGGAATTGAACAGGTGTGCTCAACTGTTTCAACTTAGACAGCCTATGCTTATGTCAGTGTAGAACATACCTGATAAGAAGAACTTTGTGGTCATAATTGCTTGCTTGTACCTATTTTTCTGCACAATCTAATACAAAATAAAGTTAGAAAAGTCAAAAATCCGGAATTGGGACACACAACTAAATGTGCAAGACTGAATAAAATAACTTTTTAGCTAATAAGATTAAAAAGAAAAATGATTATTCTAGTCAATCATTGAGGGGAGTTCATGCAATTTTAATCATCCCCAAGTCTAACTTATTCCTTTCAAAATGCTCTCTACTTAGTGCCTTTGGTGCTTCTCCAGTCAATTAAGTAACCCACATAGTCAATATTTTTGTAGCCCCCAAGAGTGAAATTATTTTCCTTTGGATATCATAGTCTCAATCCATTGATTGCCATGAGATATCTTAAGGTTCTTTTGACAACACCAATTTTTATGAACTACTAACAAAATTACCAGTAACTTGTGTTGGTTTTATTGATGCATCCATTTCTTTATTTGTTGTTCCCCCTGTCAATATGCCCTCAGTCTGTACAATAGTTGAACCAGTTGGTACAACATGTTCCTGTTCATGCTCATCAGTTTCACAGTCATCCTCTTTTCTCATTTTTTTTAAAATCTCCCTTGCTTCCCCGTTACACAAGCACTACAAATCTGGCCATCTTTCAAATGTTCCATTCCCCCTTTAAATGTGGTGAGTGAAAGAAACTTTATTTTCTTCTAGTCTTATGACTTGAGCAAGCTTTATTTATGCACAAATTTTTCTTGCCTCCTTTCACTCTCACTTGCAAAACAAATTAGGGATTAACTTTAGGCACCCAGATAAGCTTGGGTCCTTTCTTATGAGTAAATAGATGAATTAGATTTCTTCTAGCCCATGCAGACAACAGGTTACATGACCCATTTCTCTGACCAATTTTAGTTATCCTTTTCTTGGTCTGAGATATTTTATTTGCCAGATTTAGACTTATGGATCTGCTTTTGGCAGCAACTGGACATTCAGTGGTTGGATGTCCAAGGAACAGATATAGCACAAGTCTTAATAAACATCAAGACTTTTGTGAAAACCCAACCCAACTTTTTCACTGTGATATCTTTCACTCAACTTATGAACAATTCTTGAGGAATTTGTCCACCTGTTTTCTCTTTCAAGGTCAAGTTTTAGTTTAGAGACTTCTTGACTCAGTTTATTCACCATTTCTGTTGCATTATTGCACTCTTCTTTGTACTTGACCAATTTAAGTTCAACTTTTTCTTGTTCTTTACTCTTGGTGTTTTTTCCTTTTTCAGAGAGTGTCAATTTTAGAACTTCAAACTTAAGATCATTATTTGAAGAATCAAGTTGATCAACCTATTTCTTGAGAGAGCAGCTTTCCTATTCAACAGTGTTCTTGCAAGCTTCTAAATCAATAAAATCAAATTTGATTCTTGCAAGACTGTTGAACAGCTCATCCCTATCAGAAATTGATTCTTGGAAGTCATCAATTAGTGCACTCATCAAGGATATAAGTTTTGTTTTAGAAAATAAATGCAACTTTTCTTTAAGTTCAAGTATACTTACCTCAGAAGCATCTTCTTCTTCCTCTAAGTCTGAATCTCCAAGAGCCATGAGTGTTGCTTCATTAACTTCATCATCATCTAAGTCAAATCTCCAAGCTTCTACCATTTTAGTTTCATCAATTTCCATTTTATAAGTTCTTAAATTTCCCACTAATTCGTCTAGGGTCATGCCTGCAAGATCCTTATTTACTTCCCTGATTTCAGTCACCTTAACATTCCACTTTGATTTTGGTAATACCCTCAGTACCTTCTCGACTTGTTCTTCTTTAGATATAACTTTTCCTAAGGAGGTCAGCTCATTTTTTAAGGCAGTAAGCCTTGTCATCATCTCATGCAAGGTTTCATTCTCCTTCATCTTAAATGCCTCATACTCAGTAAAGAGAAGAGAAATTTTGAATTTTCTTACTTGAGATATGCCTTCATGAGCATTTACTAGAGCATCCCAATTTTGCTTAGCAGTGGTGTATGTTGATACCCTGTTGTATACAACAGGTCCTAATCCACAGACCAAAATGTTTTTGGCCTTAGCATTTTTCTTTAATTCCAATAAGTCATCAGGAGTGAATTCACTTCTTACTTTCTTGACCTGTTTCCCATCTTCTAACTTCATTGGAATAGTAGGACCATCAGTGATCCTATCCCATAACTCGTAGTCTTCGCCTTGAATGAATGTTTCCATCCTAGATTTCCACCAAATAAAGTAAGAACCATCAAAGAGTGGAGGTCTAATAGTGGATTAACCTTCACTATGACCAGTATGTGGTGCGAAATTCATCATATTGATCTTTGGCTTAGGTGCTAGCACTTTTTAAGACAACCTCCCTCTGATACCACTTGTTAAGAATTCGTGCCCTACTGATTATTTTATTTTCACCTAACTGTTGCCTATTGATGGAACTGGTTGCCTGACGTGTTCCACGGAAGCAGTAAAACAGAAAGTAAAGAACACCGTGGATTTTTACGTGGAAAACACCCGGCTCAAAAGGTGTAAAAAACCACGACCTGCACCTCTACAGGATTTAACCCCAACTTCAGTAAATAACTCTGAGCCTCAACAACTACTGATTACAAAACTCTTGTAACCAACAAATAGGAATTATAAACTCTAATCCCTATAACTCAACAACTAGGAATTATAAACTCTAATTCCTAACTACACACACACCTCCCAAGGTATACGTTCCTAAAGTCTCTGAGTTTTCCCAACTCGAAGACTAGCTCCTAGTTCAGTTTATAACACACTGTAAATAATATTACATCAATAGTTCAAACACAATGAACAACTCTAAAAATCAATGCTAAGACTCTTAGCTGGATTCTGTACTGAGGACCAGGTTCTTCAACGTGTTTCTTCAGTGATTGAGTAGTACTTCGTAAAGTCAATCTGTCGATTGTGCTTTTCTGCTTTTTAAGTGCGTAAATTATTCTAAATGCTGCATCTTCTATTTAAGCACAGCTCTCCAAAGAGTCATTCTTTATTTCAAACTCCTCCTCTAATCAAAACTCTCATTGCATAGAGTTTTACTTCAAGTGAGACTCCTTCTTCAATTCCAACTCTTATCTCCTTGGTGTTGTAGTCAAATTCCAATTCATTAAATCAGCACATATTAATTTATCAGAATCTTTCTCCTCCCACACACAGGACTCTTCAAGATATACACAGAAGTGAAACTCCTTCTTTACGTAGGACTTCTTTTTCAACTCAACTTGCTTTCCCTTATCATCAAGTGTTTGAATCAAATTCAACTTGTTCTATTCCCCATGTGATCAGTAAGTTGAAGTTTTCAGTTGCATTGAATTAACTCATATCAACTTGTTTCATTCATATTGTCATTCATCAAAACTTGAAGGTTCCAACATTAATACACTTCAACATTCAAAGAAAAGATTGCAATACATTTTCTTCCTTGCCTTTTTGGTTTTCTATACATTTTTGTTACTTGAGTCTTCTTTCTTCAGGCAATTTATATTTGAATCTTTTTTCCTCAGAAAATTCCAATTATATTCGTCATCAACAGGTGAAAGTCTTTTAGTACACTGTGGAATGAAAGGAAACTTTATGAGATAATCAAAATAAGTTCAACAATTTGTTTTATTTTGTCAAATATCTTAGATCAAAACTAAAGAAGAAGCAAGTTCTTATTCAACATACTTAAATCATAACGTAATAAAAATATAATGGATATAAGATATATATGTATACCTTGTAGAGGTTACTGACGGAACGAAATTTTGTACGTCTCGACATTTCATGCATGGTTCTATCATTTTTGTGTCTGGTATCATTTGCGTTTAAAACACAATTCAAATTATTCGTAAAACTGCCTTCAGTTGTGACTTTGTTGAGATCGGGATCATCTGTCAATCATGCATAACCAAATGAGGGGATTGATACACAAAATAAATTTTAAGTGTTGTTTTATGTCGCTTTGTGTTGTGATGATGACTAAATAATATATTCATGGACGAGGTCCATTATATGCCACTGACTGAGGACAGCTGTTACACTAGTGCACTCTACTTAGTTTTATTCTGTAGCATCATTACTGTGTACAATGTGGGACACTTGGCCCAATCGAATTCTCACTCAAACTGTCTCACAACATATACAAGCAAAGGGGATCAACTTGGTGAATCAGTTTTTGCAAATTCGTCTTCTCAAATAGTAGCAAAAGCTCTCCTGCTCAAGATCTAGAAAACTGCCTGTTCTTTAACTAGTGTTATTTTGAGTCTTGTTCTAAAATTGAGTTTACTCTAGTGATTGTGAGTAAAATCCCGTTTTAATTATGTTGAGTGTTTAGAACAATTAATATAAGTCAACTGCGAAATATAAAATTTCTTACATACCATTGATATCATCTTCTTCTTGTTGTTTTTCAAGTGGTTCCTCCTCGAAATGTCTCTGTTGCTCCTTTCCTTTTTTGATTTCATTATGTTCTTCAGATCTCTCTTTCTGTATCACCTTCTTGCAGTTTTCCTCTTTATTTTTTTCGAATAACTATAAATAGAAAATTTATTGTGTATTAAAAATACAATGATCAATGAATCATGTAATTTAAACCCTTCATATTAGTAAAATGTAAAATCTTACCTAAAAATTAAAAGGTTCACAGTCACTTGCCTCTGAACTGGAACTATTCATTGCACTCTCTAGTACTTCTTGTTGCACATGATAGTCTCTAACTTTTCCCTCTTTGTTAGGAAGTTTAGGATTGCACAATCCATTCTCCTTTATTTGTCTAGTTTGCATTTTGCACCCACCTTTAAAAAATATTGATTAAATATTTATTTTATTCAATTGATTTATTAATGATACTTCGAAAGTATAAATTTGACCACTAGTACTCCAATTAATTTTTTAAAAATAATTACTTAATGATAAGAGTAAATATAAAAAATTAATTAATATATAAGACAATGATAAAATATTGAATTAATTACGTACCGTCTTGATCCTTTCCAGATTCGCCTGCATTGTGTTCTTCAGATTTTCATTTCTTATTGACATCCGCTTTCTCTTTCTTTTGTAATTCATACATATTAATTGTATACTGTGAATACAAAGAGGCTTATCTATCAATAAATTTATTGAATTAATAGTTTATGCCCAAAGAAAGTTAAATATTCTCTCCATGCTAATGAATTCAAAGTCGAAAAACAAATGAAATTATTTTTGGCCAAGATATACCCATACAAAGTTGTGGAGTAAACAACTCGATAAGACATAAAACAATCAAAATCTACGACCGAACAAAGAAAAATTCAATTGTACCATAAATTGAAGGAAAGCAAAATAGTGAGATCAAACATTGCTAAGCCAAAAAGAACCACATATCTATTAGAGATAGACCATAAATTCATAACAAAGAGGAAAGGGAAAAGAAATCAAAAAAGAATTGCAGACATAAGCTAGCATCTCCTCATAAAGTTGGAACACTAGATCGAACCATGAAAACAAGTAAAAAAAGGAAAATATTAATTAATTGAGAAAATAAGAATTGAATAAAATAAAACTCACCATTACATAATCAAAGTCCTTTTTAGTAAGAGACTTAGTGAGAAAATTGAATTGAATAAAATGATAAAGGAAGTTGGCATTCTCTTCGTCGCGTTTGTATTATTCCTCTTGCATATAAAAATACTAACGTACATAATATTATAATTGAAGTTAAAATATATGTAATATTATATTCGTTTAAAGACCAAAATGTGTATTCTTCTAATTTTAGTATATGCGCTTCAATTAATTAGCATCATTACATACAGAAATATAGATTATTGAATACCAATTAGTGCTAAAAATAAATGCAATATTTTTTTAAATGATAAAAATGAGAGGTATCAAATTGATAAGATAAATAAAATTTATATATTTTGATATTATAGTTTTCAGGTCAGCTTTCTCATACCTCAATAATTTTATGAAATAGTTGCCACCTCTCACCACCAGTAGCAGATAACTGAAAACTCCATTCACCAAAACTTAAAAGAATTTTTTGTATCTATTGAGGTTTCAAGATTTCCTACCTTATTCACATAACCAAAATTTTAGAATAAGGACTATTAAAATTTAAATTCAAACTTAAGGGACCATTTTGTTCCTTTTTCCATCATCTTATAAGTCACTATTAGCAATATTAGTTTGTAAGAAAAATGTACAAACATAAACGACTTTATTGGAAAAAAATGTTGTTTGAGAGGTAAAGACTCCAGATTGAATGATTTTTGATCGAATTTCGTCGCTACGAGATAGGTTATGGCTTAACTTTCTTCAAATTGAGTTGGGTAGTTAATATCTTATAGAAAAGTATGCTATGGGTATGAGAATGAATTTTGAAAATAGTGTAAATACTGTCGTGTGCCCATGTGTGTTGAGACGATAATGGCTATGTATGGCCCGTGTGGGGGGCCTTATATGATATTTTTGGCTTTGTGTATACTTCTGGTGGTTGTTTTTTCTGGTAGTATTGTTTAAGTTAGGTTTTATGTGATATCAGTGATGTATTACTTGCATATTTTACTCTAATGGTGCATGACTTATATTGGATCATGGATGATTGACATATTGAGTGGATTTTTAGCTCACGTGTGTGTATATAGATGTATTTGAGATTTTCATTCTGATTTGGTTGTGATCATTACATCCTTATATCATACATACATTTATGATACATTGCTACCATTGTGAAAATAATAATTTTTCTGACAGAAATGTGACACCTTCAAAAACCCTTTACAGTAGTCCACGATCCGTAGAGGAGATATGGATATTGAGCCTGAATTGTTATTTGTGAATCTCTCATGGGTTCTACCTTGAGAGAAGTGCTCGGTAGGTATATACAGAGGTTATGTGATAACCTTATACATGTCACATCATCATTATCATTATCATTATCATTATCATTGCATTCCATACATTATGCATCTTTTATGTTATACTTTCGTATTTGACTTGATGGCTATCTATTCTGTATTTTTTTCCTACTCGTATCTGGTGTATGTGATATATTTAAAACTGTTAGTGGAAATGATGTGGGCTACCATTTGGGACATCTTTGTCTTGCAGGTGATGTGCCCAAAGTGCGTATTTATATACTTTATTTTCAACTTTGCTCAGTTGACCTATGATACCTATTAAGTACAAGTGGACCGCACTCATCCCTACTGAGGTATGAATCAGAGGAAAATAGAGTAACTTGTTTTAATGCATATAACTGATGAAAAAATAGAGAGATGTACCTGGCTGGGAAATTAATGTTCTATTGGGAAAAATAAACATATGAAAACTGATAACTTAAAAGGATTTTAGTTTCATGAAATAAAGTATAAAATAAAAAGACAAAGTTATCCTTGAGAGACCTCATAAAGCAATGGGCCTGAGATGTTATACTGAACAAAGAAAAAATCAATTGTACCACAAATTGAAGAAAAACAAAAAAGTGAGATCAAACATTGATAAGCCAAGATGAACCAAAAATTTATTAGCGATAGGCCATAAATTCAGAACCAAGAGAAAAGGAAAAAGAAACCAAAAAAATTGCAGACATAAGCTAGCATCTCATCATAAAGTTGTGACACTAGAAAGAACCATAAAAACAAGTGCAAAAAATAAAAATACTGATTAAATGAGAAAATGAGATTTGAATAGAATCAAGCTTACCATTACATAATCGGAGTCCTTCATAGTAAGAGACTTAATGAGCAAAAATGAATTGAATAAAATGATGAAGAAAGTTGGTATCCTCTTCGTCACGTTTGTATTCCTCTTCTTGCCGCTGAGTTATCACTTAATAATTGGATTGAACGAAAAAAGAAAAATAGTGTTTTCCTTATTGATTCAGATGCCTCGCCTGGGTCGCCAGAAGTATCTGAAAATTTTTATTGAAATGATAACGTAAATGAGAGTATCTCACATCTTATAATCTACTCTTGGATGCTGAATTGTTCTCTTAAAAATCACGTTTTTTCAATTTCGACAATTCAAATTTGCTACTTAATGAGAAGTAATTTTAAATTTCAACAATATAGACAGTCAGAGTTTTAAATCAACTAATTTAGTGTACGTGCGTTGCACGTGTGCTTCACGTCAATATAAAAAGCTACATATAAATACTGAAGTACATAATATTACAATTGAAGTTAAAATATATGTAGTATTATATTCGTTTAAATACAAAAATGTGTATTCTTCTAATTTTAGTATATGCACATCAATTAATTAGCATCAAATACATACCAAAGAAATTGATTATTGAATAACAATTAGTGATAAAAATAAATACAATATTTATTTAAATGAAAAAAATTGAGAGGTATCAAATTGACACGACAAATAAAACTTATATATTTTTTGATATCATGATGTTCGGGTCAACTTTCGCATACCTCAATAATTTCATGAGATATTTGTCACCTCCTACCCACAGTAACAGATAATAAAAAACTTAAAAGAAATTTTTGTCTCTATTGAGACTTTAAGATTTCTTATCATATTCACATAACTAAAATTTTAGAATAAGGACTATTTAAATTTAAATTAAAAATTAAGGAACTATTTTGTTCATTTTTCACTCATCTTTTAAGTCACTATTAGTAATTATTAGTTTGTAAGAAAAACTAGTATAAGTACCCGCGCGAAGCGCGGAATACTTCTTTTTTAAGAATATCATTAAGTACTAACTTATTTTTTTGAACTAATTAATTTTTTAAAAAAATTAATTAGATCATATTATCATATTTTAAATTGATTATAGAATACTAAAAATAATTATTAATAGTGAAATTATTAATCATAGTCACAATTATTTTAGATGTTATATGTAAAGGATGAAATTACTATTCTTATATAACTATATGTTGTTGTTGATTTTCAAAATAATTAATATAAATATTAAATTATTATTATTTTATAGTTGGACTTTTACGTTTATATTTTTAACTAATTAAGATACATGATTACATTTTTTCTTTCATTTCTAATTTTAATTTTTTGGTCTATCGATTTAAAATTAACAGCTAACTGCACTAAAAGTAATTGATTTCTCTAATTTAAATCTTTTTAGTCCAAATTTAAAAATTTATCACTCTCAATTAAAAAACTATGAACATACAATTTATAGTATTGTTCATTATAAAAAAAATATAAAACTTTGTTTCTATCATTACCTCCCCCTACCCCTCCCTCACCCGCACCCCCACCTCCCACCCCCACCCCCACCCCCACACACACCAAAATTTACCTCCACCATCTCACTTTAACCGTGCACTCTATTCCTGCTCCGTAAAACTTCTACTCAAACTATACCAATAAATTTATAATAAAGTATAAAAGATTATTTAAAATTCTTTCAAAAATATAATTATAAATATGAAATTTGATTACTCTTCTTTTGACTCTTCAAACTCTTCAAATTATTTGATCATAGTTTTAAGTTAAAATATTATACATTTTATTAAATGATGTGAAAGCAAATTTTCCTTATTAAATTTGTTCGTCCTATAATTTATTTTTACGCGACTTTTCATTGTTTATTCCTATAATTTATCTTTAGGTAAGTAATTGTGATAAAGAAAAATTAGTGTTAATGATAAATAGTATTAAAATAATTAAAAGGCTAAATAAGCATGATAACATACCTTGATAGTTATTTATTTATAAAAATTTGATGAGAAATATTACCTATAACCTTTTTATTCACTTTCGCTAATTGCACAAAAAATGAAAATGAAACATAATTCACAATATAAAAATTTTGCTGATTAATTCAAATAAAATATAGATATATTTTAAGATTAAAGTTTTGAAGAATGAAAGAGATTATTTTAAAAGTAACTCATTACATAAAATAAAGAAGTGAAACTTTTTAAGATTATAGGATCTTATCATTTCTATTGAATTTGTATAGCTTCTAGTTTAATTTAAAACATAAAAGGATGTTGTTACTATTATTATGTTATGGCAACGTCCATCTTACATCATAATAGTCTAAACTAATTCATAAAATATAATATAAAAGCATGTATATGCACACACATACAAAAAAGAAGAAGCTAAATCGATCAAACCAAAGGTCAAAAATTTTATTATCGAAATTAGTATTTGACGAATGAAGAAATTGAGATCCAAGCAAATAACCTAGACAATCACAAAAAAAAAAAAAATCTGTGAGCAAATAAATGCAATTATTCTTATGAAAAAATGAATAAAAATAAAAGAAATTAGAATATATTTATACAATGATATCAAAGAAGAATAAGAGGAACCAAAAATTGCTATAAATTTTTATATATACAAAAACATCAAAATTAAAAGTCATTTTAAAAAATAAAGAGCAGACTGGCCTTCGGTGTATGCAACAAAATAGTAGAATAAGTAGCAGTACGTAGGATAATACTTTATCTTTCATTAATATGTAAATAAATTATATTACAGTACGTATGTACTGCTACTTATTCTACTATTTTTTTCTTGGTAAACTTCGACTGATTGTTATTACTTATTATACTATATATCCTATGTACTATTACTATTACTAATTATGATTATTTTAATAATACTTTTATCTTTCATTAATATATAAATAAATAATATATAAATATATTTTATAGAATTTATTTTTTAAAAGACATAAGTTTGGGATAGTAAAAGTTTGAGATTTTTTTATTATTAATAATAATACTATTTGGGTTATAATCATATTTTATTTATTATTATTTTTATTTCTTATCTTTTGTTTTATTTTTTTTATCCACTATAGGTACTCCTCCTCCTATTATTATTATTATTATTATTATTATTATTATTATTATTATTATTATTATTATTATCAATATTAGTACCACTGTTACATAGTGACATTATTATTATTATTACTATTAGTATTATTATTATTATGTAAACAACTTTTATATACATATAATATTTAAATTTTATAAGTTATAGGTTTGAAAAAGTAAAAGTGTATTAGAACTCTTCAATTATGGATTTTTATTTATTAAGATAATATTTTTTTAAAAAAAAGATAATGTATTTCAAATTCAAATATTCAATCTTTAAATTCAATTTTTTTATTACAATGTTTATAATCTTGTCCTAAAAACTATCACGTGGCTTTCTATTATGCTGCCACTTGGCTTCTTCTGGTGTTTCATCTTCTTCTTTATAATATATATAGATTCACAAACTTAAATGACTTTCTTGGAAAAAAATAACTTTAGTGGTACATTTTTCTAAACTAGTTCTCTACACGTGTACTGCAGTGTGTCCCATATAAATTCATGTAATGAAAAAAATTACAAGCATAATTTAAAGAATAGTTAAGTTGTTATCTGCAATCTCTTTCATCGGTTAAAGTTCAACAAAAATGTATGAGTTACAGAGGAATGCTTATAAACTCTTCGTCGTGTAAAATACTAAGTAGACAAGAAGCTATAATTTGAACTATAAAAAGGAACAAATCGCATAAATTTCTGAGAGAATACAACTCTATCTTGATATACGACTCTGAGTACTACAATAGATAGCTTTGATCCAAAAATAATTAAAAAAAAGTGTAAAGGTGCAACATAAACTATAAACATGTGATTAAGCTCAAAATGAGATTAATTAGGAATCAGACTTTGATTAAGTCACTCTGTGCAGAGTTTCTTTCACATGTATGATGTATTAATAATATTGTCCCAAGAAAGTATATCCTTAAGCAAAATATTTTGAGAAAATATACATAGATTAACTTTTTTCTAAACTTGAGTTTTATTTCAGCCTAATCTTTTGAAGAAACTATATTATATTAAAAGAAATGAATATGTTTTTATTATATGATATAAAAAGTACTAAAAGGATGTCTATATTTGTAGCAAAAACTAATTGTAACAAATATACCTACGGTAGATATTGATGAGTGAAATGAACTCTTTTGGGTGAAGAAATATGATAGAAGAAAGAAATCAAGAGAGTGGTGTTTGAATTGAATGGAGATAGTGCTAGTGGACCTGATGGTTGCACAGGTAAATTTTATCAGTCTTGTTGGAATATTGTATGGGCAAACATAATTGAAGTGGTTAAGAGTTTTTTTGAAGGATCTACCTTTCCTAAGTCAATTGCTCATACTAATTTGGTGTTAGTGCCCAAAAAAGAAAATATTCTTACATTTATTGACTTAAGATCAATTAGTTTGAGTAATTTCTTAAATAAAATTATCTCTAGAGTAATGCATGAGAGATTGGAGGGTATTTTGCCTAGAATCATATCACAAAATCAATTAGGCTTTGTGAAAGGCAGAAATATTATTGAGAATGTATTGCTAGCTCAAGAAATTATTGGGGATATAAGAAAAGGGGAAAAGCCGAACAATGTGGTTATTAAATTGGATATGACAAAGGTTTATGATAGAGTTGATTAGAGATTCCTAATCAAGGTACTAGAAGCTATGGGTTTTAATTCATTAATGGTGAACAAGATTTGGAGATTGGTAGCCAATAATTGGTATTCAGTGCTTATTAATGGCTAGACACATGATTTTTTCCATTCAACAAGAGGGGTGAAGCAAGGAGATCCTTTATCTCTGGCACTATTCATTTTAGCTACTGAGGTACTTTCATTATCTTTAAATAAATTATTTTTTAACAAGGCTTTTAAAGGTTTTGAAATGCCTAAATGGAGTGATAGTATCAATCACCTAGCTTATGCTGATGATACTATCATTTTTGTTCTGCTGATAAAAGGTCTTTGGAATTGATTATAAATACTTTAAATGAGTATGAACTTCAATCTGGCCAGAAGATAAACAAAGAAAAAAGTTTTTTTTTTGTTTATCACAAAATTGCTGGTATATTTGTGCAAATGGAAGAGGATATTACTGATTTCAGTAAGGAAAAATTTTCAATGATATACCTTGTATGTCCAATTGGACATACAAGGAAAAGGAAAATACACTTTGCAGAGTTACTTAAAAAAGTTCAGAATAAGCTCTAGGCTTGGAAAGACAAACTTTTATCTTTTAGAGGTAAACATGTATTAATTAATAATGTTCTTCAGATCATTCCCATCTATTTATCATCTACAATTTTTCCTCCTAAATATGTTATTCATAATCTATATAGAATCTTTGCAAGATTTTAGTGAAACTATAAAGAGGAAGGAAGGAATAGACATTGGGTGGCATAGTCTGAAGTCTGTTTTCCTAAAAATGAAGGTGTTTTGGGCTTTAGATCTTTATTTGATGTTTCTAAAGCTTCTTTTCCGAAGTTATGGTAGAATTTATGACAAAGAAATCTCTTTCAGCCAATTTCATGTGGATTAAATACCACAAGAGACAAAGGCCTCAAATAGTAGAGTGGAGAGGAGGGTCTCATACTTGAAAATATATGATAGAAGCAAGGAATTTTTTTATCAAAAAATTTGGTGGGAACCTAGAAAAGGGACTGCTAGTATTTGTTTTGACAATTGGACTCAACTAGGGGCTTTGCAGTATTTTCTTCCTTTTACAGATAGAGATCATGAGGGATTAGAAGAGGTTAACCAATTATGAATAAATTCAAGATGGAATGAATCTCTATTACAACAACTGATGCCTAATGAGATTTGTTCTTACATTGTAAACAACATAAGTGTAATTTCTTCTTCAGAAGACTAGGACAAGGCATGGTGGACTCTTTCAAGTGCAGGTGACTTCACAATCGCTAGTTCTTGGAATATGTCTAGGCAGGAAAGAAGAAAATAGGACTTTTTTTTCTAACATTTGGGTTAAGGGGATTCCATATAAAATAGCAATTTTTTTAATGTGGAGGGTGTACAAGAAGAGAATTCCAATGGGGGAGGTTTTAATGCAAATGAAGGTGGTGGAGAATGCTATTTGTTGCTATTGTGGTGATGAACAAGTATAAAGTTTTCAACACCTTTTTTGTGAATGTCTAGACACAAAAAAGGTATGGAATACCCTGACACAGGCAGCTGGAATAACTGGTCCATTTATTTAGTTAAAAAGTATATTTTTTAAATGGTGTCTAGCAGAATGTACTCCAAAATAGAAGATTATTTTTAAAGTTATTCCAGCTATGGTGGTATGGCATGTGTGGAAAAGAAGGAATGTAATCTATCATGGAGGAAAAATGTCTATTCAGAGTATGGTTGAGCTTAATAGGAACATTCATAATTTTGCTACTCTGACTTTTCCTTGGTTGAAAAATACTCCTAAAAGTTGGCCTTTGCTAGTTCAATTTTTTGAGGAATATAGTTGAAAAATATTCCTAACAAATGGCCTTTTCTAGTTCAAATTTTTTAGGAATATACTCCTGTAAAGGTCACTAACGTTGTCAGATGGACTAAACCTAATAGGGGAAACTTTAAATGTAATTCAAATGATTTCTATAAAGGCAATCCCGGACTTATGTCCCATTCTTTCTACATTAGGAATGAGGAAGGCGATTTTATACATGTTGAAACTAAGTTAGTTGTAGAAGGATCTATTTTACAAGCAGAAACAAAATTCATGTGAAATGGCTTAGAGTACTGTATACTTAATTCTCTCATTCCAATTACAATGAAAACCTATTCTCCCACCCTTAAAAAAGTTCTGGATCAGTCATGGAAAATTCCTTTAGAATATTTCTTTGGACATTGGGAGAATTAATGAAATAAGGAATCAATGTCCAGGGATCGTGGAGATAGTTTATATTTTGAGAGAAGGAAATGGCCCATCGAATTTTTTTGTTAACTAGGTTTTTTTGGATGCAGGTACAGATTCTATAAGCTATTCTAATTTACAAGATGTACCAAATGCAGGAAAAACAGTAATCGACATGGAGAAAAATGAAATCCCATATTTACGGATAAAGAAAACATCAAAATAGGTTCTTTCATTTGTAATAATAGAAATTGAGGTAAGAGTAACAAAACAAAAGGTGGATACCTGATAAAGTAACTGGAATTGAGAGACTGAGTCCCTGAACAGTGGTATTAGCACCTTGAGGTGCTCATTCTATTAAGCGACAAGATTAATCAATTTTAGTTAAACAAAATGCAAACAAGAGAGAAACGATGAGTTGAATATACCGAGGTTTTAGATCTACAAAATTGATGGTGTTTGAAACTAAAGGAGTCTTCACTGAGTCAGATACATGGTACTTGTGAGAATTTTTGGAGTGTCCATGGTTCTATTTACTCGAGCTTCAGACGGATAGATTTTGAATCTAGCTAGTTGGATGTTTGAGATTTTGGATTTCTTTTTTTGCTTGGATTACGACTTTAACAAGACTTATCGGAACTCAATGAGCTATGTTACAGCACCTGAGGATGGTGATAGAAATCGGCGACCAGCCATGGGAACAACGAAGATGATGGAGAGTTAAAGGAGTGTCCTATGGCTTTCCTAATTTGTCCACTAGAAGTTTCCTAAGTAGATTTATGTCGGATCTTTGTTATTGGACTTAGGCAATTGGATTTTATCCAATTGTGCATTTTTTTTAATAAATGACTTTCTGATCTACTTTTTTAATTAAAAAAAATATTGAATAATGGGACAAACACAATTCTTGTGCACTTTTATAGAGTGCTTTAAAGAACATGAAAACATTGTCTAAAAATGATATTAGAAGGGAGATAAAAAAATACGAATAGTCACTAATAAATAAAAAAATTTATACTGATATAAATTAGGAATATAAAAATATTAGTTCATAAAAGTTACCATGGAAGATGAAAGAAAGGAATATAACGACTGAAATGAATTCAACATCTATTAGAAGTGCCCCATTAGTGAGGGGGCCATTTAAGAGATGAAATAAATAAATTCTAGTTATGGTAAAAAAAAAACATTTTCAGGAAGCACTAAAGTAATTCTCATTTGCATTCGGCTTTCAAAGAATACATGCATTAGACTGATATCCTGGATGTAATAGTCCTCATTTGCATCTAGATTTATGGTGGTGTTAACTTAAAATGAGGTTCAACACATTGATTTAGAGGTGAAGAGGATCAGTAATTCTAAGAAAAGATTACTAAGAAATGAAG
The DNA here is from genome assembly GCA_030864215.1 of Capsicum pubescens. Taxonomy (NCBI): domain Eukaryota; kingdom Viridiplantae; phylum Streptophyta; class Magnoliopsida; order Solanales; family Solanaceae; genus Capsicum; species Capsicum pubescens. The sequence continues at coordinate 75,318,480 of CM061538.1, read as the reverse complement.
GGACTTAACTGAGGTAGGAAGATTTCTCACTCAACACAAGAAGATGAACTGAGATTTAAAGTTGCAAATGAAAATGCATTTTATCGATTGAGGTGGGGATCTACCTGAAGCACGGTGAACTATCTAGATTCAACTGGAATCGAAGATAGACATAGAAATTATGGAGCTCTAAGCTACTCGTAGCAAAATTTAAGAAACATCGTCGTCTCTCCACTTTTCCCTTTTAGATTTTTCTTTATCTTTTTCATTTCCTTTTATTTACTTTCCTCTTATTTATTTGGGTCAGGTGACTATTGGGCCTGTCCATTTGTAAAGACTCTTTCATAATGGAAAAAAGACATGGACTGACTCTTTTAAAAATAAATGGTCAAAGCTTTGCATATTAGAGAATTCATAACCTATCGGCCTTTTTATTTCCATTTTCTAGCCTTTCGGGTGTAATTTATCTAATATGCAACCTTTCTTTATCTTTATCATTTTCCTTCCCAAAAGGGTTTCTCCTCCAATATTTTTTTCATCTTCTTTAAATTTTCTTCTTCTTTTCTCTTTGATATGAGCTCGATTTTTATTATATATGAGCAGATGATGCAAAAGATCAGCAAATCAAATCATTTTAACGAAGTTTTCCTTGGGTAGGAACAATTCAATTTAGATATTATTTTGTGTGTTGGTTTGATGCTAGTTATAGTTAGTTTACTAGAAATGATGGAACATTTTAATGGTGAAATATGATAGTTGAAGGTTTGTAAGGAGCCAACTGATATTTCCTCAACAAGTCCTTAGTACATGATCTTCTTTGAGCAGACTGGTGTTCGTACTTGTTTTGTCCTGGAAAGAACCCTATGGATAATATCTTTTTTTACTAATTTTTAATCCCAACTAAAGAGTTGTGTTATCTTATATATACAAATATTTTCAATTGTTGAATCATTGACCCTACATATTCTATTAGTCAGACTATATAATTGTTATATAGAATATGTATTTGTATATAATGTGTATAGAAACTATATAATTATAGTAGTGTATAGAAATTATATCATTATTATATAAAATATGTATCAATATAAGATATACATATAAAAATTAGATAGGATGTGTGTAGAAACTGTTTATTTATTGTATAAAATATATGTAAAAATTGTATATAAATTATATAGTTGTTGTATATAAATATGTATTTGAACAATAATCATAGCTAAAGGTTGTAAAGAATGTGTATAAAACTATATAGTTATTGTATAGAATGTGTATAAAAATTATATAATTATTATATAGAATATATTTTTGTATATGTGATGTATAGAACCTGTATAAGTATTGTATATAATATGTATTTGAATAATTATTGCAACTAAAGGTCATATAGAATGTGTACAAAAAATATATAATTGTTGTATCGAATATGTATTGTATGGGATGTGTATAGAAATAATATCATTGTTATATAGAATATGTATGAGAATAATTATTTTAACTAAAGTTTGTATAAGATGCATATAGAAACTGTACAATTATTTTATTATATGTATATAAGTTGTATCATTATTTGTATAAAATATGTCGATATTGTTATGAAATATAAAACAAAGAAGAAGCAGAATAAAGAAAGAAGAGAGAGTGATTATTACTTTTCTTGAGAAGTTTCTTGATGGTTGAATTACAATGAAAGAAAACCCATTTATTTATAAGGAAAAATTAATCTTAGGGTTTCTAACTTTTCCATAAATAGACATTCACTATATATGGTAATATATTTATAACACCCCCCCCCCCTTAAATATCTAATTGATAGATAATGTACCTTGTTAAAACCTTACTTGGAAAAACCCAGTGGAAAAAAATCTAGTGAAGGAAAAAAAGTATAGATCTCTAACAATACACATATAGGTTGTCTCATTAAAAATCTTATAAGGAAAACCCAGTGAGATAAAACCTTGTAAGAAAAAAAGAGTACAACGTGTATTAACTTCCCCTAACGAGAACATTCTTGAACCTTTGCATCCCGCTCTTGTGCACCATCTTCTTGAAAGTTATAGTTGGAGGAGACTTAGTGAATAAATCATTTACATTGTCACTTGAACAAATCTGTTGTACGTTAATATCACCATTATTTTGTAGCTCGTGTGTATAGAAAAGCTTTGGCAAAATGTTCTTCGTTCTATCTCCTTGAATCCTTCCTTAAGTTTTGTTGTGCATGCTGCAAAATCCTCAAAAGAAAATCATGGGTACTTTATCATATTTCAAACTACATTTTTTACGAATGAGATGTATCGTGGACCTTAACCACACACACTCTCTGTTTGCTTAATGAATAGCTATTATCTCAGCATGGTTCGATGAAGTGACTATGATAGACTGTTTTGTATGTCTCCAAGATATGGCAGTACCCCCACATATGAACACATAGCTTATTTGAAACTGAGCTTTATATGGGTCAGATAAGTACCCAGCATCAGCATAACCAACAAGATTGTGACTGCAATATTTAGAATAAAATAAGCCCATATATTTGATCTCATTCTGATGTCTCACAGTAAGAGTAGAACTATACCTTGCTAACAAATTGATCGAAAGTCTATATCGGGTCTTGTAGTATTTACAAGATACATTAGTACACCAATTGCACTAAGATATATAACCAATTCAATTTAGTATATTTCTCATTCCAGCAAATAATTTATTGCTTTTGAAAACTCTCCAAGAATTTCAATAATTTTCAAGTTATAAGCTTATACAATATAAGGATTGATTATAAATAAGTTTCCCAGAAACTTTTATATGCTTCAAACATTTTGAATCCTTAAAAGTTTTTATATAAATTTGTCAAGTGACAATATTCAGCATGTCACGCGTGACATCTTCAAGTGTCTGGACTGCAAATCAAATAAGTTTTACGTTTATCAAGATGCATCCTTTCATGTCACTTGGTAAATGTTTCTACGCCAACATGCTTAAATAAACGTAGAATTCAGATCCTCGTAATCTTTTACAATATTGCGTTAATATTGTATCTAATATATTATTGATGATATATTATTTTGTATCAGTTCACAATGTGACATAACATTTTGAGATATCATCACTTGATTATTTTTAAGTACCTGGACCTTTCATAAAGTTTCATGAAGTGTTATGTCGTAGGCTCTTCAAGAGCACATTGCCTTCTTTTTATGATTATTTGCTCTTTATCATTTTCAAGGATTATTTTATTTGGAACCAATTGGTCTACCACACTTCACGCATGCATAGACTTTATCCTTTATGGACACAAAATAGCAGCACTTGCACCTTAAACATGAGATATGTTCTGCATTTGACTTGAATTATCTTTTGAATGAAGATCTGATGATAATTCCTAACATATTTAATAGTTGCTTATAATTTCCCCCTTATGTTAGAAAACTAACATACTTCCTCCATCTTTTTTTAGGAATCCATCTTTGTGTGTTGAGGTAAATTCATTAATCATATACCGCACATCAAAATTATGAGATGGAATAGTTAGTTCCTGACCTTGAACCAATTGAGAGAGAAGGAATAATCATAATTTATTGGTCTAATGCATACAAGTGATATTGTATGCAACATATCATATTTCAGACCAACGCATGAAGCTTTGTTTTCATTAACAGTAGTTTAGCTATTTATCGAAGGCATACAATGCCAAACCATCATCATCAAGATAAGTTGTCTTGATTACACAATCTGAAAGTTATGCTCTTAACTCAATTTTATTGAGAAAGCAACTTTATGAATGTCAAATTGCAAGTTGACAAGAAATGTATAAGTGATCATCTTATATCGATGCATCTTAATAGATCATATGACCAGTGAATGGGCTCATATTCACCTTTTATACTTTTCTAATTTTGAGGGATCAAATCCCAATATTAGTTGGTCCAGCCAACTTGTCATGAGAACAAGCAACATTAAAAGTTCATGAAGAATTTTCTAGCTCTACAATATACAATACTCACTATGCACATGTTTGGGATGTCGTAATCGTTTTTGTCAATTTATGAACTTTTATTCCAGCAAACTCCAAGTTTACCATGACATATGCCTTTTACTTTAGGAAATTTCATATTTACTATTACATGAATAAATTTCAGATTTGCCTCTTCAGAAGTAGATTTTAAAATAACTCTTCTCAGTTATTCTGCATTTTTCGCAGGTGAGTTGTGATACCATCACAATCAAGTGCGCGTTTGTATTGACAAGTTTTACTAAATATTATCACATTCACCTTACGAAATAGATCTGTACTTTATAACAATCAAAATTCTCATTCCCCGGAATATAATTGTGCCTTAAGCACATCAAATTATGATAGTTTGTAACCTCTTTCATGATATTGCTACTTCAAGAGCAAATCGAGTACATCTAATGTAGAGAATTTTTTTCTAACATATCTTATAGTCATAATAAGTGTGTGAAAATATTATCACTTGTGATGATTATTTTCATATTTTTCCTTCATGCTTATATTCGTACATTCAATCACTTCTCTTCTTTTAGACATATTATGCACTCCTACCACATTCACTTCAGAGAATGGAGCATATTCAATGGGACATGTCTCATAAATTTTCACAAACACTCATTATTTTGCTTTAGCCATCATAATATCATCAATATAGTGTATTGAGATTCAAACTCAATATCTTATTCATATAAAAAGGCGTCTTAGGCTATAACTCAATGGGACTTGAACCCAACATCTTATCATCATGTTGCATTGGAACTTTTAACCAATGACTTACCCTCTTAATGAGATGAGATTTAAATTCATCATCATATATTTTAACAATATTGTTCTTCATGAACAAATTTAAAACATAAGTGGTTTCAAATCAATTATTTTCTTCTCAAATCCAATAATAATTATATCATTAGTAGAAAAAGATAAATAACATAAGAATTTACTAACCTTGAAATTACCGTTAGATTTATAATCTCACCTTGTTTGGCAGAGTCTTGTGCTGATAACGTGTTATGAAATATAAAGTAAAGAAGAAGAAGAATAGAGAGAGAAGAGAGAGTTCTTATTTTTTTCTTGAGAAGTTTCTTGATGATTGAATTACAATGAAGGAAAATCCATTTATTTATAGGAAAAAACTAACCTTGGGTTTCTTACTTTTCCACAAATAGACATTCACTATATATGATAATATATTTATAACAGTTATGAATTTGATATCAAATATGTATTGGCACATTTTTTTTAAATATATTTGAAAAAAATACTTTTTATTGAATAATTATACAATTTCTATAGCTATTGATTGTTTTTTATTTTGGTAGAATTACGAAAAAAAAAATAGATCAGTTATTCTTTTAAATAAAGGAGAGAAAAAAAGTAAAGCAATGACCAAAAATTGGAATTTAAAAAAAAAGAAAAGAAAAAAGAAGCATGGACCAATAAGAAATTAACAAAGCAAAAAAAAAAAAAAAGAACATGCGTCAATGCACATGTCAGCGATTGACATCAGCCATATGGCTGCAACTTGGAAATGACATTCCTTAGGCTATTTTAGTAAAATTTGTTTTGGTCATCGGGCCATTATTGTCTTTTCCCCCTTTTTATTTTATTTATGGACCCAAGACCAGCCTTTTATTAAAAAGAAAAAAAAATCTACTTCGAAGTTGGGAGCTTCCCACTTTTAATATATATATATATATAATATTTAAAAGAATATAAAAAAATTTAAGCATTCATGTTTTTGATCTATTATCTAGATAAATAGGTAAATAAAGATTTGATCTATGAATTTGAGTGAAACATATTTTCAAGATCAATTTATGAATTTTATTATCCTCTAGCGAAATAGATTTGATGAGATTAAGACTCAATATGATATATAATCAAGTCAAGCGCTTAGCAGTCTATAGGCATATATAACATCTAACAAAAACATACCAAGTGATGGATCATTTACTTTTTCATGTTATTTGAAATTAAACATTCTAAATAATCCATAATCATTAATAAAAACTATTGTGACTAGCAGCCTAGTAGCCTCAACTTTCCATGATTCTGGTGGGTGGCCAGTCACCACCATTGGCTGAACAAATAGCTATTTTTGATTTCCCACCATTACCCTCAGCCAACGTATCCCAACTACTAAATCCAAAGGCCTCAAATGCCCCAGACATCTCTCCTACCGCTACCTCCTATGTAGCAATCATCAACCCTAATGGTTCTCTAAAAAACTTAATAAGACAACCATTGTTGTAGACCCCATACCAATAAAGAAAGTAGATTTAATAGATAACATTCCAGTAGAAAAATGGACGGAACAAGAAGTGACAAATTTACATCATTGAGAACTTGCAATATGCTATTGTTGGTAAAAAAATTTATGTCTAGCCTGAATTATCAGAATTAAGGAATTTAATTCCTATGCAATGTGGGATTAAAGGTGAGTGTAAGATTGGTTTCCTGAGAAATAGACATATCTTAATGAGATTTTATCTAGAAGAAGATTTTGTTGATATTATGTCTAAGAATGTCTACTACATCACTACAAATGATGGTTCTTCATATCAGATGTGTCCCTTCATTTATGATGCAAAGTTCAAACCAAATGAAGAAACTTCAAAAACAACTACGTGGATTTTATTTCTAGATCTTCTCCCCACTTTTTTTGTCAAAAAAGCCCTGTTTTCACTTGCACTAGCTATGGGAAACACACTCCATCTTGATTCAGCAACTATGATAAAAAATCGCCCAAGTTGTGCAAGGGTGAAGGTCTAATTGAATTTGTTAGTAGAGAAACGACAATTTGTCCAAATTATTGAAGATGAAATTAGTAAAGAAAAAAGAATTATTAAAGTAAAGATTCTATATGACTCTTTACTAGCATATTGTAAGGGATGTAAACTCCAGGTTCATAGTGAGGTCGATTGTAGAGTATTACATCCAAAGTTGAGGAAAGAGGTAGAATCACTTAAAGAAACAGATGCATTAGAGCAGCAAAAGAGAAGAGCATGTGGAAAAAAATCTATGGTTAGCAGATGGAATCCTACTAACAGATTTTTTACAAACAAAAGTGGAGAAAGAATAAGTGATAAGGCTGTAGAAAAGGAGGAAATAATTAGTACTAAAATTCCTTTAAAAGCATTGAAAGAGCATGCACAAGAGACAGATAAGAAATCAAATAATCATAAGAATGCAAATACTAATAATAATGACTGCATAGAAGAGTCAACAAGGAATTGGGTAGAGAGAGCCTTATCTCCAAAAAAAACTAATATCAGTAGCAGCTCAGGGAAAGAAGGTGATAAAATTACACCTGTTAGCAATAATAAGAAGATGTCGTAATAAAAACCATGCCAGATTGAGTTTTAAAGTGGAGGAAGATGATAAATTAGAGAATGAAATTGTAGCAAAGAATGCAGATGTTTGTACAAAAATTGTACTCTCTTCTCAGCCAATTCTCTTAGCAATTATAAATGATTCAAATCCTATTTATGAGGCACATAAGGAGAAGATTGAATCAGATGTGTTATAGAAGGAATGTAAATAGATTGAAAACTAAGGGCATAAGGAAAATGACAGGCTATTTCTTTTAGAGGCAACATTCCATCAAAAGAGTCCAACACAAACACTTCATGAGATTGTTACCCACTAGGTGAATGATGTACAGAGTACTAAAATTATTGACAATATAGATATTTTGACAGACATAACAAAGAAGGTGTTGGAAAATGGACAAGATAGTGATGCTGCTTGGGAACAAGTAGGTAGAAAAGGTGATCTATCACCCAAAATAATAAAAGATCGGCAAAAAGAGCAGAAAGCAAATTGAATCAAAAGATCAATCACCAAAAATGGTGGTGTCAAAAAAGGAGACCACAAATAAGCTTAATAGATGATTATAAAGGCTATTTTTTGGAATATAAGATCTATTAACACTCCACAAGCTTTCAACAATCTGCAGATGCTTAATATACCCCATAAATATTTCTTAATAGCTTTTATAGAGCCTTTTCAAAATAGGAGACATATTCAGGAGTAGATAAGAAGATTGAATATGGGTATAACAGGTGTAAATATTAATAACAAGATATGGTTTTTCCTCAGGGAAGGAATCAAAATAGAAGTAGTAAGTGATGAAGAGCAGCAGGTCACTATAAAAGCTACTTTTTTGGGCAGTCCAAAAAAATATTGATTACTATTATATATGCTATGTGTACATAAGTAGAAAGATTGGAGCTGTGGAGTGATAGTTACAGGATTACTAATAATAATCTATAATGGTTGATAGGAGGGGTTTTTAATACTATATTAAATGAAGAAGAAAACATTGATGGATTATTAGTAACTTTACATGAAATGGAGGATTTTGCATTTTATGTGAACTCCTGTGATCTAGAAGAAATTCCATTTAAAGTAAGTCTCTTTACTTGGTGGAATGGTAGAGCAGGAGCTAATTGTATTTTGAGAGGTTAGATAGTCTTTTGGTCAACTGTCAAATGCTAAATTGGTTTCGTACTTTGCAAGTAAAACACTTGGCAAGAACAAAATCTGATCATGCCCCTTTATTCTTGACAATGAATCAAGAAGCTCCAACAATCATAACACCTTTCAAGTTCTTAGCTTTTTGGATGGTGGATGAAACTTTCAAGTAGGTTATGGTTCAAAATTGGCACACAATTGAGAGTGGGAACAACTTTTGGCTGTTCAAAAACAAGCTGAAGAATGTCAAAAAGAAGTCTTAAGAATTTGGAGTAAACAAAGATTTGGTGAAATTTTTCAATAATTGGAAATCAGGGAAGAAATCATAAAGCTAAAGGAGCAATTATTCAAGGAGGATCTATCCTCAGTCAATAGGATGATTTTATAGAAACCCCAAGAAGAAGTTAAGAAATATCTCAATTTTAAAGAGAAATTTTGGAGACAAAAAAAAAGAATCACATGGTTCGATAAAGGAGATAAAAGTACAAGGTTTTTCCACAGTCTTATGTAGGGGAGAAGGACAAGACTGCAGATAAACAAAATCAAGAATGCTGAAGGAATTGGATTGATGATGCTAAAGAGGTTGCAGATGGAGTAATCAATTTCTACAAAAAATAGTTTAGTCAAGAAGAGGAAAGCTCTAATTTTGAATTATTAAACCATCTTCCATAAATTGTAACAACTGTAGAAAATAATTCTTTGACAGAAATCCCAACCTAGGAGGAAGTTCATAAGGCTATTTTTAGTTTGAATGGTAGCAGTGCATGTGGGCCAGATGTGTTTTTAGGGTTATTTTGTCAATACTGTTGGGAGATAGTGAAATATGATGTACTTGAAATGGTGAAAGATTCATTTGAAAGTAATACTCTTTCTAAAAGTATTACCCATACCAATCTAGTACTTATCCATAAGAAGGAAGTGGTTGAAGGATTCACTGACATAAGACCAATTAGTCTCAGTAATTTCATTAATAAGGTAATCTCTAGAGTGCTTTATGAGAGATTATAGGGGGTGTTACCTAAATTGATCTCCAAAAATCAATCAGGTTTTATGAAGGAAAGAAGCATTATTGAGAATGTTTTATCAACCTAGGAGATAGTATTTAATATTAGACTAAGAGGTTAGCCTAAAAATATGGTGATAAAATTGGACATGTCAAAGGCTTATGATAGGATTTTATGGCTATTTCTTACTAGAGTAATGAGGAAAATGGGTTTTTCATAGTTGATTATTAATATTATTTGGAGATTGATGGTCAATAATTGATATTCCATTATTATAAATGGAAAATCTAATGGTTTAGTTCATTCTACTAGAGGCATCAAACATGGTGATCAGTTTTCTTTAGAGAATGTGATTGATATTCTTGAAGAGTATCAAGAGATATCTGACCAACTCATAAATGGTCAGAAAAGTAGCTCTTACATGTACAAAAAGGTGGCTAATGAGTTGCAAAATGAGGTAAAATTGATCACAAGTTTTCAACATGGAGTTTTTACTTTTTCATAATTGGGTTGCCCTATCACACATGCTAGGAAAAGAAAAACTTACTACAATGAGTTGATCAATACGGTGAAAGGGAGGCTTCAAATTTAAAAAGGTAAGTTGTTATCATATGGTAGCAAGGATGTATTAATTAGCAATGTTCTTCAGAGTATACCATTATATTTGTTGTCTGCAGTGGTTCCTCCAAAGATGATTTTGTATGAATTGCATAAAATCTTTAACAGGTTCTTATGGAGTAGTAAGGATGAGAGTAAAATAAACACTGGGTTACTTGGGACAAAATTTTCTAGCCAAAGGAGGAAGGGAGTTTAGGCTTTAGATCACTTTTTGACATTTCTAAAGCCATGTATTATAAGTTATGGTGGACTTTCAGAAAAACAAGATCATTATGGAATGATTTTTTGCAGAATACACACTGCAAAAAGGTTATTCCAGCACTAGTCCAATGCAAAGGGGGATCAAAAATTTGAAAGAAAAATATCTAAAAGTCAGAGATTACATGAAACAAGAAATATGGTGGGAGCCTACTGTTGATTCATCAAGCATTTGGCTTAATAACTGGACAAAATTGGGGCTTTGTACCATGTAGTAGAACCTAACTTTGATATAAAGGAAGAATCAGAAAATGTTAATTATTTAATGCATTGAGACAGGTGGAATTCTCAAAAGTTGATGGACTTATTGCCTTATGATATAGTCCAGCATGTACAAGAGATATTTTTATCAGTAAGGAGGCTTCACCATGGGATATTACATGATGGATGCCAACTTCTCCAGGTAAATTTACTGTGGCAAGTGTTTTTCAATTGTGTAGGAAGAGAAAAGATCCTTTTGAGGATATGAAATATTAATGGACTAAGGGAGTGCCTTTTAAAATCCATTTCTTTCTTTTGAGATTGTGGTTTTTTTAAGATTTCTATAAATGAAGTGTTAAAAGGGTGTGGTATCAATCTAGTGTCAAGATGCAAATGTTGTTCATTTCCTCACTTAGAAACTATACAACATGTTTTTGTCACAAGTGAAGTTGTATAAATAATTTGGAGGTATTTTGTTATTTGCTCAAGAGTGGATGGACCTTTTGTGCAATGTCATCAAACAATCAAAAAATGATGGAATGTAGATTGCACAAACAGGTTAAAACCAATCATTTGTGTTGTTCCAGGAATGATTTATTGGTATATATGGAAGGGCAAAATAACGTGAATCAAGGAGGGTTGGTGAATTAGAGGAGAGTTATATATGATATCTTAAGAAATCTATAACTTTTGACCATTGTTTTGTACCCTTGCATACAAGGAATACCACAAGAATGGCCATTATTGGTGGGTTTATTTCAAAACTATATACCTGCAGTGAGATTATGCAGGTATGTTGGAAGCTTCCTAACATAAATTGGTTCAAATTTAATTTAGATGGGGCTTCCAAGGGCAAACTTGGTCCAAACTCAATAACTTTATATGTTAGGAACCATGATGGTGACCTACAGGTTGCTTTGTGTAAGTAAATAGCATAATCCACTAGCTTATTTGCAGAAACTTTGGCTATGAAAGAGGGGCGTGATTACTATTTTGACCACCAAAATTTATCACTCATCCTAGAAATTGATTCCTTAGCACTCATGAAGACAGTGAGGAAAGAATAGGAATGCCCATGAAACATTGTGATGTTAATCAGGAAAATAAGAAACTATATGAAAGAAGGACAGTTGTAGAATATTCACACTTTCAGAGAAGGAAATGCCTTGGCAAATTTTTTAACTAACAAGTATTTTAGTTCTGCAAGTACACAGGTCTATAAATCATTTGTAGATTTATAACAAGAGGCAAAAGGCATATCAATTTTAGAAAAGCAAAAAATCCCACAATTAGGAACTAAGAGAATGAAGAGAAAAGCTTCAGAGTAACAACACACACTAAATAAAGCATCAAAAGAGACTTCTAAGCATTTAAAGTAAGATTAGAGAGTTGGTGACAAGTACATGCAGTAGATACAAAAAACATAGCAAAACATAAAAAGATATGGTGGAAAATAGGTATACATAAATAACTCACCTAGAATTTGATTGGGTGGTATTAACCCAGAATGGAGTTCATTCCCATGAAGATAATAAGAAAGATTATGAGTGTATTACCTCGGAATGGTTTGTTCAATTAACAGACCTGAGTTTTAAACATCCAAAAACTAATAACCACGGCTTGGAGATAGATCTAATGAATATGCAACACCTGGTGAGAGTTTATGTTAGAGCCTCACAGCTCCAAATCGCCATTGAAATCTGACATAGAAACCTTAGGAGTTGTAAAGACGAAGAGAGAGAAAACTTATTCCAGTGAAAATATCTGATTGTTTCTAAAATAGTCCTGGCTATTTATATTTACACACAATAATTGAGAAAATAAAAGGAATACGAAAAATGAAATATAATCAAGTGGACTTTCCGGATCTGAATTGTTCTGGGCCTCGTGGATCATCATCTGGGCCAATATTAACACCCCCCTCAAGATGGAGGGTGTGTGCACTCCCATATTGCAAAGAAGATGATGATGTAGTGGGCCACGTAAAGATTTATTCATGGTGTCAGTTAACTGATCAGTGAAAGAAACATGATGAAGAGAAATGAGACGAGCAAGAAGGCAGTCACGGACATAATGGAAATCGATCTCAATGTGCTTCGTTTGTTCATGAAAAAATGGATCCTTAGCAATATATAATGCAGCTTGGCTATCACAAAAAATAGAAACAAGAGAAGAAATAGTTAATCCCATGTCAGCAAATAAACGAGTCAACCAGACAACCTCAGCAATGACCTTTCTTAAGGCACGATACTCATCTTCAGCAGAAAAAAGTGCAATGGTAGGTTGTTTCTTGCTTTTCCAAAAAATAGAAAAGTCACCAAACACCATAAAATAACCAATGACTGACCTTCTGGAAAGAGAAAAGGAAACCCAGTCAGAATCATCATAAGCAGATAGTGAGAAAGAGGGAATAACAGGTAAAAATATTTCCTAATCTGGAGCATTTAACAGATACCGGAGAACATGAATCCTAGCTTTTATATGAGCTATACATCGAGGTTGTTAAAATTGACTCAGGTGTTGTACAACAAAAGAGATATCAGGTCTGGTATGTTAGAGAAAGTTGAGCTTACCAAAAAGATGCCTGAAGATAGAAGGATCAGGCAGTGGATCACCCATATTAGGAACCAGTTTCAAAGATGGTTCCAATGGAGAAGCAACAAGAGTGAAATGGGAATAATAAAACTCATCCAGCAAATTAGAATTGAACTTATGTTGATGCATATGGTATCTAGAAGCATGAGATATAATTTCCAGCCCCAAAAAATAATGAACCAAACCCAAGTCTTTAATCTTGAATTGTTGATCAAGGAAAGACTTAAGGCTGCTCATCTCAGAAATATTTAAACCATCCAGCAGAATATCATCCACATAAACTACTAATATAACTAATGAATCACAAAAACATTTAGTGAAGAGGGAATAGTCATTTTTGCTAGCAATGTAGCCTCGAGATAACAAACTTTAGATAATTTAGAAAACCATTGCCTGGATTTCTGTTTGAGCCATATAAGGACTTCCTGAGTTTGCAAACTAAAGGAGTTGCACAAGAAGAAGAGGCAGTAATTGCAAGGCCAAGGGGAATTTTCATGTAGACATCCTTATGAAGGTCTCCATAAAGAAAAGCATTGTTGACATCCAACTGGAAAACAGTATAGTGATGTTTTGCAGAAAGAGATAAGAGACATTTAACAGTGGTTAGTTTGACCACAGGAGAGAAAGTCTCATGATAGTCAATGCCTTCCTTCTAGGTATTACCCCTAATGACAAGCCTTGCCTTATACCTTTCAATAGTACCATCAGACCTTTGTTTGATTTTGTACACCCATTTACAAGGAATGGCCTTCTTATTAGAAAGGAAGGTAATAATATACCATGTATGGTTGTCCTCAAGATCCCTAAATTCTTGTAGCATGGCCTTTTACTAGGCAGGACTAGAAGCAGCTTGCTAGTAAAACAAAGGCTCATGCAACTATAGATCAATACTGAAAACCTTGGAATTGACCAGGAAGGTAGTAGAAGAAGGAAGGATAGAAGAACAAATGTAATCTGTAGATGAGAAGGAGGATGGAAAGATCTGGAACTTATTCTAAGAGGAGAAAGAAGATTGGGAATGATGGCGGAATAGGGAACATCAGAAGGAGAATCAACAAAATCAGGAGGTAAAGGGAAAGGAGAAGAAGAAGTAGAAGATGTGTTCATGAAACTTGACATCTCTAGAGTAAAAAATTGAGAAATTAGAAAGATTAAGTAATTTGTAACCTTTCTTTCCAAAAGGATAACCTAAGAAGATGCTAGGGATGGATTTAGGCTTGAGTTTATCTCTAATAGGTGTAAGAGTGGTTGCATAAGCAAGGCAACCAAAATTCCTTAAATGATTATAAGTTGGAGGGAACCCATGAAACTTTTCAAAAAGAGAGATGTTATTCAAAGGGATAGGGGGAAATTGATTAATCAAGTAAGTGGCAATCAAGCCACACTCACCCCAATATTTAAGGGGAGTTTAGATGAAAAAAGTAAAGCCATGGAAACTTCTAGGAGATGTTTATGTGTAACGCCCAGAGATCTCATCCCGAGACGTCACACGGTGCTTATGACCCCGAAGGACCACAAGCTAACCCTTTACTGATATCTGTACCTGTACACTGCACAATGTTTAAAATGAATACGGAAACTAGCCATAAGGTTCAACATATCCATGAATACTCATAATATAGAAAACTGAATACTAATACCTCCATCTGAAAAGCCTCTAAACTATTTGAACTGTGGAGTTGATGGGACATGTCCCCAACTAACTCCGTCAACTGAAAATAAACAAAGTCTTAAGCAATAATAGTACACTGAAATTCATCCTCGAAGGAAGAGGACTCACTGCTATTGCTGCTGACTGGGACTAAACTGCTAAGGAAAAATTGGATTATATTCCTCTGAACTTATGGTGTCAAATAAAACACCATAGCGCAAATGCGTCAGTACAAAAGTGTACCAAGTATGTAGACGGGGTAGGCTAATATAAGGGCTCATGCATGCATAATATCTAAACTGAATAATCATGAAGATGCCGCATGAGAACACATACATAAATGCACAGAAAAGAACACAATCATCGCAACTCTAGATAATGAAACTTGCATACCACTTTACTGCAGACTGAACTTACTACTGACACTGAGATACTGAATCATTGACTCATTTGATACTGATAACAGAGGATCTGGATGTGCTTATATCAAGGACTGAACTCTGAGCTTACTGATTTCGATTGATAGAATTAGAGATCAACTTTGCTAACAGATTATTCTGGAAGTGATTATCAATGATAAGAAGTATGATTATATCTGAATCTGATGATAAGAATATTCAATAGGAATCTGATACTGTGATCAAGCCTGTCTGGTGGCATATCTCTTAATATGATATCAATCAACTGTAAATGTGACCAAGCCTATCTGTCGGGATGGTCCATGAATCAACAGAACTATCTGAGTTCCTCATAAAGATAGATGACTGTATCTGACAGTCCTGATTTCTGAAGACTGATTCTGAATCTGAGACTGAATCTGAAACCAAAACTGAGGGAAGTAGTCACTTAACCGACATGCCCCGACCTACCATAGGTGGGGTCCAACCTGTGCCCCAGTTGGAAGGGTGTCATTACCGCGCCACTGGTAAAGACAACTATATGTGACCCTCATCTAGCAGGTCCTCAAATGAGAATGGTGGAGCCCTCATCTAGCAGGTCAAGCCACCTCATCTACCCTCATCTAGCAGGTATGATGTCTCTCATCCACCCTCAACTAATAGGTGTGATGTCTCAACCTACGCTGGCTATGTAGTTCTGGAGCACAAGGATTGTTTCTAAGAATCACACCCTCTACTAGTAGGTGAGATCCCATTCTTGAGCTCGGTCGATGCTAGTTTTTACTCCCAACTGAAAGACTCAGAACTAAATTCTCAACTGAACACTGGCTGAACTAAATCTGACACTAATCATATTACTCAAAAGGTCTGACTGAGTTACGCTGAGATCACTTGTTTCCGTATCTGACGGAAAAGATATCGAATCATGGTATCTGACTGACGATACAGAGTTTGAATGGATTACTCGAATCGCTTCTGAGATTAGGATTGAATCACTTGAATACTATTTGTAGACACGTGATTTTTGATCCTCCCTAAATTTTAACTTGTTTATCAGTACTAAATATTTATATTTATATTTAGTCATATATTATTTTGACTATTATTTTATTTTAATATAATATAAATAATTAAATGAATTTAATTTTAGGATATTATTCTATTTTTTTTTTTTAAAAAAAATAGTTTTGTACTATCTTAATTATATAATTTATTTTAGACAATTTTTAGATTGTTATTGTATTTTTTTTAAATATAAAAATCAATTAATTATTATTATTATTATTATTATTTTATTTGTTACTATTATTTATTTATTTATTTATTTATTAATTATTTTTCGTTATTTAAAAAAAAAAAAATCTTAAAACCTACCCTAACCCCCCACATTCCCCACACTTTCCTCAACCTCCCCCCACTATTCCACAACTACACACCCACTCCCACTACAACTCACACAACACTACACATGCACAATATATATTACACACACACGTAAGAAAGAAAGGAGGGAGGACAAAAAGAAAACAAAGGAAAAGAGACCGGAAAACCTAAAGCAAAAAAGTAAGAAAATAGGAGGGTTTGGGGAGTCAAGTTCGAAGTTCGGTTGCGGTTTAAGTTTTGGTGGCGTTATTACTATTTCTTCATCGTTAACTACATCATACAGGTATTGAGATGGTGATCCTCATATATTGATTTGTGTTTCCTTAGTGATTGATTCATAGATTCCTCAGGTAGCGATTGCTAATCCCAGAGATTACTGTACTCTTTACGTATGTTTTATTTTTATAGGTCGCAAGTGTAAGTTGTATTTGCATTCCCCCTTCTGTACATATTTATTTTTTGTTTTACTTCATCAGACATTTGAGTTTGAAGATTTTCCCACATCTATATATCTATCTATATTAGCCACATTCAAATTGTAGTTTCAAAAAAAAAAAAAAAAAAAAAACTGAAACAAAGACGGAAAGAAAATCAAAAGGAAAAGAAGGAGATACGGATACACTGAAAAAAAAATAAAGAAAGAAAACCAAAAGCAAAAGCTAACGTTTTGATTATATCATGATTAATGAAGTATGTTAATTCATGATTATATCCATGTTTTTCTGTAATTTTGATTCATTGAGAAATATGAAGTATCCATTTTGTATTATTTTATTGTTAAGTATGCGACGAAAATTATGAAGATAATACTCATACAGATAGAGTTTGTTTCGGTCAGTGTATTTGTTCATATCCATGAATGAGAGTTTTGTTAAAATTAGTGTGTCCATGTGTGAAGTGTATGAAAAATAGTAGAGGCAGTAAGCAATATAAAGTAGGTGGAATCTTTAACTTATTTACTAGTAAATTATAATATTTATGCTAAGTAATTACTTTGTTTGCCAATAAATTGAAATTTTGATTAGTATTTAGGAATAAAAAATGATTTAAATATTTTTAGTTTAGTTATTTTGTAGCTTTTGGAATTTTTCGTTTAATATGTTTCTTTTCGTTTTAGGTTTTAATTGCTTAATTTGATTGATTTTAATTAATTTTATTTTTATTTTATTAAAAAATAAAATTTGAGAATCAAGATTAGTGTAATATGGATAGCTTTGTATATATATTTTATTTTTATTTATTATTGCTAATAAAACTTAATAATTATTTGTTAAATTAATTAATTGTTTTAAATAAATTTTGCTTAAAGGTTGTTGTTAAAGCTAAGTAGTATTTCGAATAGATAAAATTATTATGAGTTTCGAATAAGCCAATCAATGTTTTAAACGCTAAGCAAATTTTAGATATATTCAAAATATTAATCTCGATTAAGAATGCGGCGTACGCATCTTTCTGCCTCAACACAATTTATCGAAATAATTTTAGTTAAGTATAAGTCAATAAAAGCGACCGTGCTAGAACCACGGGATTCGAGGGGTGCTTCACACCTTCCCCTCGATCAACAAAATTCCTTACCCGTTTTCTGTTTTCGTAGATCAAATAAGAGTCATTTCCTTTTGATTAGGGATTCAAAAAAGGGTGACTTGGAACACCAAAACTCAATTCCAAGTGGCGACTCTATAAATAATTTAATCCCTATTCAATATCGTCACTTTAATTGGAAAAACCCTTCGACTCAGCTTTCGAGCGAAAAAAAGGGTGTGACATCTCTGGCGACTCTGCTGGGGAATAAATAAGAATTCGAGCTTTGATATTGACTTTACTTGCTTTAATTATTTTATAATGTGTGTATTGGTCTTATGTGCTACTTGTCGCTCATTTACTGCTTTGATATTATTTGAATTGTATTATAAATTGTCTTCTCTCGCGTACCCCCTCTGAGTCTCTGAAATAGGATAGAGGGAATGCAGCATATGCATCCCACCTTCTTTTTGAGATAACCGGAGTGTCAAGGCACCTGGTGAAGGATATAGTCACACATGTTAGGTGGGGTTCGGATCGACAACGAAGGCGGTGTTGCCCTGCTACCGACCAAGTTGTCCCTCCCCGGCTCGAGTGTCCGCTCGAGTAAGCCAGTCTAGACACTTATCCCTATTAGGATTTAACTTAGAAGAACTGAAAACTCAGAATCTGGTTATCCCTATTAGGTACCGCTTTATTTGCATCATATGCATTCGACTTAGCGGGACTCGGCACAGGGGCCGGGTCTGTCTAGGACAGGTCACCTACTTAATAAAGACCAACATGTGCATCATATGTGCTCTTTGATATTTGTTTGGAAGGCTATTTGTGTGTTGACCGGCTTTTAGGCAACATTGAAATGCAAGAGATTAAATTATCGTCACATTTAGTGAATCATTTTTGAAAGAAAAAAATTTATTTTTATTTTTTTTTAAAAAAAAAAATAGAAAATTTTTAGTAACATAGTTTTACGGTTTTTATGAACTACGAGGGTCTGATTCTCACATATTTGTGAGATACGTAGGAAGTCCCTCCCAGGATGCGACCCTATCTCTTGAAAAATTATTCATAGATTTATTGGGGAATATTTTGAAAATATGATTACTTTCATAATTATTTTTCTAATTCTCAAGTTCAATTTTTATATATATATTTAAACAGCCCAGAATCTTTAGGGATCATGAGGCTAAGATTTTACAAAAAATAAAATAAAAAAAAATAATAAAAAAATAAATAATAATAATAATAATAATAATAATAATAATAACAATAAAATAAAAATATATTTCAAAAGCCCGGAATCTTTAGGGATCATGAGGCTAAGTTTTTACAAAATATATATATATATATATATATATATATATATATATATATATATATATATATATATATATTAATTTTAACAAGTCCTAAACCTTTAGGGTCATGAGACTGAAAATTTTATACAACTTCATACATAAAACGGTCATTCTATTCTTCTTTATTTCTGAGTCCTTTTATTTTATTTTTACTTAGGGAATATTGTCTTCAAACATATAGATAAAATTGTCTAGAAGTCTGTTATAGCAAAATTTTTGATAGGGTCAATTTAAATAAAAAAAAAAAAAATTACCAATCTTGTTTCTCTCGCTTCAATTTTTGATAAAATTGTTCTTTGTAACTAAGTTTAAATAATGGTCGCACTAAGTTTTACAAGTTAAGTTATAAATTCTTTTCAAAATTAATAAATGAAGTTTTGTCTAAATCTAGATATTTATTAATCTTATGTCCCTGTCAATAGGTATAAAATGTCTCCCCCTGTTCGTGGAAAGCGTTCAAAGAGAAAGAGAGATGGGAGTGTACCACTTCAGGTTGTGGATTGTACCCCTCTGCAACTTTGGTTATGGTGGAATGCAATGGATACTTTCGATTATGACGAGATACATAAGTATTTGGGTTTTTTGACGAGTATCATGAGAATCAACCCTAATAGGGAGGTGATTGATGCATTACTGAATTTCTGGGACCCGAAGAATAATGTATTCCGCTTTTCAGATTTTGAGTTGACACCTACTTTAGAAGAGATAGCAGGCTATGTTGGATATGGTGATATGCATCGGAAGAAACTTATAGCCCCAAGACTTATTTCGATAAACAAATTTTGCAAGCTCATGAACATAAAGAACACAAAAGAAGAATCAATGAAAAAAGGTTGGGTTTCCTTGCAGTTTTTGTATGACAAATACGGAAGGCAAGAGGGGTTTCAGAAGTACGGTAAAGAACTTTGTAATAAGGGAAGTTTTGAGACTTGGAAAGTTCACAGACGATTTGCATTCATGGTAGCCTTTTTGGGCACTATGGTCTTCCCAAGAAGAGAAGAAAAAATTAATATTCGTTTAGCGGGAGTGGTACAGATACTGATTAAGAAAGATTACACCATGATACCAATGATCCTAGCTGATATTTACCGTGCTCTGACTGTTTGTCAGAAAGGAAAAAGTTTTTTTGAGAGATGTAATATCTTGTTACAGATGTGGATTGTAGAGCATCTTTATCAACGTCCTACATTGACAAGGTTCAATCCCGAGCGATTCAATCGAATCAACGATTACGAGGAAAGGATGGAGAAATATAAATGTCCAAAAGAAATTGGAGATTGGGTTAAACTTTTTCGTTCTTTGACAACAGATAAAATCACTTGGAATCTCCATTGGTTCCCTTGGAGGCAAGTCATATATAGATCTGTCATCTGTCCGTTCTTGTTATTAATGGGTATTAGAGGTGTTCAACCGTATGTTCCATTGAGAGTTCTACGTCAGCTAGGCAGGCGTCAAATAATTCCCGTAACGGAAGACATGGATGAGTCCGTATTTGAGGTCAGACCAGAGATTTCACTTCCAGAAGATTTGGCCCAGCAGATTTGGGAGGGTCGCCGTATTATGGGAATCGAAACGATGGTCATAGAGCGTGAGAAAGGAGAAGTGCACCCAGATTATCGGGAATGGTTTGAAGAACAGTCGAGTCCTCCAGTCAGACCAGAAAAATCGGTTAAAGGACCTATAGATCAGGAAGCTGCAATCAGGATAGGAATTGAAAGAGCCATCCGAGAACATCATGAAGCCAACCAAATTTTGAGAGAAGAATTAGAGCATGCCAGGGCAAAAATAGACGAACAACAAAGGGAATTCTCTGAAGAGAAAGCTAAATCAGCAGCTATTGAGGTTGCACTTCGAGGACAAATCAAGTTTGCTACCACTAGAGGGTCACACGTTGCAGAACTTGCCGCATCTCGCCGACAACAACTTCAAGAAGTTGAAAAGAATATGCAAGAAGAATTTGATCGAGAGAGATCTCAATGGATTCGTGAAAGAGGAATATTGCGAGAACAGTTAGAGGTTGTTTCCACTAGTGAACAACGTGCAAGAGAGATGGTTGATTTCCGAGATCGACAGGCTCAGGAATGGGATCAGGCTTTCAGTTTTCTTCGAGGGAAGGTCCACCGTGTAGCACAGGATACTGCCAGAATGGGCTTAGATTATCAGCAGCTGGATTGTGAGGATTTTTTGGCACAAGTACCTGCTTTCGCACAGCGACTCACTACTTCATTGGAGGACATATATCTGAGTTTGGGAGGACATATTAAATCAAAATCTCCTTGAAAGGATCGTTGTTTTCTTTGTCATAGTTTTTTCATTTTCAGTTTTAAATTTTTTTTTTTCTTGTTTAGATATTATGTCTTTTAGTTTTCAGATGTCAGTTAGTAGGTTTTATTTTAGGAGTTGGGTCAGTTATTTTATCGTAGAATGTAATGAAGTTGACCGTTTATTTCTATATATATTACATATGTTTTACTTCACTTTATTTATTTTCTTCAATAATAATAATAATAATAAAAAAAAAAAAAGACAAATATTTTGTTAAATTCCTACCCGAACTACGCAAGATCTGATTCATGTCCTAACATGATACGTAGGCAACCCTCCAAAGGGTTCGATCATAACTTTTGAAAATATGCCTAGAAAAGCCGGGATGAAACACAAAGCTTCCATGATAGGTTGGGAAATGCATATAGAAACATGACATATAATGTGGCATTATAAGGTGTTAAATATATAACACTCACATGTTTGCTACATCATACAGAAAGATAAAATAATTGGTGGTTGGTTTGTGGTTTAAACTGGCATCACATCCGTATAATACCAGATACAAGGGTAAAAGAAGAATGACTCGCAGAGAAGATATAGAGTCTGATAGCGAAGAAGAGCAGAATCAGTTGACTTCGAAGGAAGTAGCATCAATGGAAGAAATAAAGTCATTAAAACAACAGATGGCGGAGATGTACAAAGCTTGGTTGAATGGACAAGCCCCGCCTTCTTCAATCCCTGGACTTTCAGCTTCAAATGATCCAAATTCTGACCCAGCTCAAACTAGTGATCCATTTTACCCACCAGGGTTTGGCCCATTCGCTACTATGTCTGGAGTTGCTGGTACTTCTACCGTGCGCCCACCAAATCCATCTGTCGCAAATAACCCACTTTTTACTTCTGTAGCGCCAGCTACTGCGGGAATTCAACCGACAATACCAAAGAATATGGGAAAACCAAATCATGATATGTTATATCCTCCTGAAATGACTTTCAAATCACAAAATCCACATTATCATGTTCATCAATGTGATACTCCTATCGTGATTGAGAAGATTGCTAAGAATGAGGAACAGGAGGAGATGGCTAGAAAAGTGAGAAGCCTGGAACAAAGTATGAGAAATATGCAAGGAGTAGGTGGACCAAAAAGTGTTTCGTACAAGGATTTATGTATGTTTCCTGATGTCCATTTGCCGATAGGGTTCAAAATGCCAAAATTTGACAAATATGAAGGACATGGCGATCCTGTAGCTCATTTGAAAAAGTTTTGCAATCAATTAAGGGGAGCATGAGGAAAAGAAGAATTATTGATGGCGTACTTTGGAGAAAGCCTTACAGGGATAGCTTCTGAATGGTTCATTGACCAAGACATTTCCCGTTGGCACGTGTGGGACGACATGGCTCGAGATTTCGTTCAACAATTTCTGTATAACATTGAGATAGTTCCAGATCGCACTACGCTTGCCAACATGCGAAAAAAGATGACCGAAAGTTTTCGAGAATATGCCGTCATATGGAGAGAGCAGGCTTCAAGAGTTAGACCATCGATAAAAGAATCTGAAATGATTGATATTTTTCTGCAAGCACAAGAACCTGATTATTTTCATCATTTGCTTTCTACTATCGGAAGCACATTTGCAGAAGTTATCAAAGTTGGAGAGATGGTAGAAAACAGAATCAAATCAGGAAAGATCATCAGCCAGGCCGCTTTGAAAGCAACAACACAGGCAATTCAAAGTGGTACAGGAAGTTTTGGGGGAAAGAAAAGAAAAGAGGATGTAGCAACTGTCATGGCAGGTCCACGACAAAATTGGAGAGGTGTGCGTCAACCATACGAGAAGAATCCATTATATTTAGTTCCATCTCCCCAATATCCTATTTACAATACACAATCATATGCTCGAGGTCCTTCTTACCCGCAGTGGCGTACACCAGCAATCCAAAATCATCCAATGGCCCCGCAAGTTCAAAGAGGACCTCCGAGGTCTAATTTTCGGCCTAGAGCAGAATTCAAAAGGGATAACATGGTAAAAGATAATTTCACTCCTATTGGAATATCTTACACCAGTTTATTTCATAGACTGAGAAAAATGAATGTTCTAAACCCAATTGAGAGAAGGATCCCGAATCCTCCTCCGAAGAATTTGGACTGTTCTAGAAGATGTGAATACTGTTCTGATGCCCCGGGGCACGACACAGAGAAATGTTGGTATCTGAAAAGAGCCATTCAAGAGTTGATTGATACCCAACAGATTATGGTAGAAAGTCCAGGCACTCCAAATGTCAATCGAAATCCGCTTCCAGATCATAATGAAACAAACATGCTCGATGTGATACTCAGTGGTGAAGATGCTACGATTCCCTTTAATCCAATCATTAAAATTAAAACTGATTCGGAAAAATCAGCAAATGCTGTAGATTTAACGAAAGAAAAGCCTGCATAAGCGGATGTGGTGATAGCAAAACCCGAATCATCGAATGATCCCTTGGTGATGGGGAAAGAGATTTCTGAAAATATTGGATCAAGTCAAATAAATCCGAAACTCATTATTCCCGGAAGATCCAATAAGCCTCTTTTAATCATAAAAGGAGCTCCTGTAGTTCCTATTGTTATTAAACCAGTGTCACAGCTGCCTATGGTTGATACCAAGGCAGTCCCTTGGAATTATAATCGCGTTGTGGTGATGCACAAGGGGAAAGAAGTGATTGAAGATGTAGATGAAGTAGGAGGATTAACTCGATCTGGAAGATGTTATGTTCCCGTAGAGTTAAGAAAGAATAAACAAGGCGGTGAAGAACGAATGACAGTCAAGAAGCCTGTCACTGATGAAGAAGATGAAGAATTCTTAAAGAAAATGAAATTGCCAGAATATTCTGTTATAGAACAGTTGAAGAAGACACCAGCACAGATTTCTTTGTTGTCTTTATTGATACATTCAGAGGAACACCGCAAGGCTGTAATGAAGATTCTTAATGAAGCATGTGTTCCTAGTGAGATTAGAGTAAATCAGCTGGAAAAAGTTGTTGGAAGGATTGTTGAAACAAATAAAATTGCTTTTTCAGATGATGAACTGCCTATAGAAGGTACGGAGCATAACAAAGGTCTGTATATTTCTGTGAAATGCGAACATTCCATCATCACTCGAGTGTTAATTGATGGAGGATCAGGCGCTAACATTTTTCCTATGTCAACTTTACAAAAGTTGAATGTTAATGTGGAAAGAATCCGACCTAACAACGTGTGCGTCAAAGGTTTTGACGGATCAAAAACTGATGCCATTGGTGAAATAGAACTTATATTGACAATTGGGCCTGTGGATTTTGCTATGGATTTTCAAGTACTGAACCTTGATGCTTCATATAATATGTTATTGGGAAGGCCATGGATTCATAGGGCTAAAGCAGTCGCATCAACGTTGCATCAAATGGTCAAATTCGAATATGACAGGCAAGAGATAGTGGTTCATGGTGAAGGAGACTTATCAATGTATAAAGACTACTCTGTTTCTTCCATCGAAACAAATATTGCCAATGTGTTAATTCATCAAGCTTCTGAGGTAGTGGCTGTTGAGCATATCCTCGAGGGGAATCTCATCGCAAGACCACAATTGTCCTCTGCATCTGTTATGGTAGTGAACGAAATGTTGAAGCATGGTTTTGAACCAGGAAAAGGTCTAGGGATGTTTTTGCAAGGCATAGTTCATCCGGTAAACCTCTATGAGAACTTTGGTACTTTTGGTTTGGGATACGAGCCTACTGCTGAAGATATAAAGAAGGCTAAAAAGTGTAAGAAAGAGTCATGGTCACTTACCAAGCCGATACCGCCACTTCATGAGTCTTTCATCAAATTCAGTGTTGTTGGATCCTCCAAGTTACCTGATGCAAAATCGATGAATGATGATGATACAGAGTTGATTGACCTTTTTCGGAATATGTTCATTGAAGTAGATATGGTTGAAATTGGGGAAGGTACCAGTAATGCAGATGTGCAGTTTGTTTGCCCTGATGTTCAGCTTAACAATTGGGAGGCCACTCCTCTTCCTATTATAAAAGAGTCTTGGTAGTTTGTTTATTTTCTTACAGTCTTAGTAGTTTGTTTGTTTTCTTACAGTCTTAGTAGTTTATTTGTTTTTACTTCTGTAATTTAAATTATTCTAGGATTATAATTCAGAACTTTTATGTTAGGTTAAAACCTTTCTATCTATGTTTCTAATTAAGCGCAATTTCCTTTTGTTTTATTTTTAAGTCTGATTTTTATTTATTTTCTATCATACAGTTCTTTCTATGCCGATTCTAATGTTATGACATGCATGAAGAATTGTTCACCAGAGTTAAAAAAACAATCTAATTTTGAAATAATAAATAAGGAGGTTGAATACGATGAAGAAGAAGCATTTGAGGATATAAACAAAGATTTCAAACAGTTTGAGAATAAGACAAATCCCAATTTGGAAGAAACTGAGGTGATCAATCTGGGAGATCATGAAAATATTAGGGAGACTAAGATAAGTGTACATGTTCAACCACAACAAAAGAAATCTATAATTGAAGCGTTGCATGAGTATAAAGATATCTTTGCGTGGTCTTATGATGATATGCCCGGTTTAAGCACTGATTTGGTAGTTCACAAGTTGCCAATTGATCCTGCTTTTCCTCCTGTCAAGCAGAAGCTAAGAAAGTTCAAAACTGACATGAGTGTAAAAATTAAAGAGGAAATCACGAAGCAACTTGAGGCTAAAGTCATTCGAGTGGCCCAGTATCCTACTTGGTTGGCAAATATTGTCCCTGTTCCAAAGAAGGACGGTAAAGTTCAGATGTGTGTTGATTATCGCGATTTAAACAAAGCAAGTCCGAAAGATAATTTTCCACTTCCCAATATTCATATTTTATTGGACAATTGTGCCAAACATGATCTTGCTTCTTTTGTGGATTGTTATGCGGGGTATCACCAGATCATTATGGATCCAGAAGATGCGGAAAAGACATCATTTATTACTCCATGGGGAACATATTGTTATAGAGTTATGCCTTTTGGATTAAAGAATGCTGGGGTAACTTACATGAGGGCAATGACCACAATGTTTCATGACATGATGCACAAAGAAATTGAAGTTTATGTGGATGATGTGATCATTAAGTCGAGAGAGCAATCTGATCATATCAAAGATTTGATAAAATTCTTTGAAAGGATTCGGAGGTATGATCTCAAACTTAATCCAGCAAAATGTGTATTTGGAGTTCCGTCAGGGAAACTTTTGGGTTTTATAGTCAGTCGACGTGGCATTGAGTTAGATCCTTCAAAAATAAAAGCTATCCAAGATTTACCTCCACCGAAAAATAAAACGGAGGTGATGAGTTTACTTGGAAGGTTAAATTATATCAGTAGATTCATTGCTCAGCTTACGACAACTTGCGAGCCAATATTCAAGTTGTTGAAAAAGAATGTTAAAGTTGAATGGACTGAAGAATGTCAAGAGGCATTTGACAGAATTAAGAGACACTTGTCGAATCCGCCTATTTTGGTTCCTCCAGAGCCAGGCCGACCCTTGATATTGTACATGTCTGTTTTAGATAATTCTTTTGGCTGTGTATTGGGTCAAAATGATGTCACAGGAAGAAAAGAACAAGCCATCTATTACCTCAGCAAAAAGTTTACCACTTATGAGGCTAAGTACACTCTTCTTGAGAAAACGTGCTGCGCCTTAACTTGGGTAGCCCAAAAGCTGAAACATTACTTGTCATCTTATACTACTTACCTCATCTCTTGTATGGATCCTTTAAAGTACATCTTTCAGAAGCCTATGTCCACAGGCAGACTCGCGAAATGGCAGATGTTGCTTACAGAGTTTGATATTGTTTATGTGACACGAACTGCAATGAAAGCTCAAGCCTTGGCGGATCATTTGGCTGAAAATCCTATTGATGAGGAGTATGAGCCATTGAAGACTTATTTTCCAGATGAAGAGGTATTGTATGTTGATGAGTTTGTTTCAGAAGATTGTCATTCAGGCTGGAAGTTGTTCTTTGATGGAGCTGCTAATATAAAAGGAGTGGGGATAGGAGCGGTTCTTATTTCTGAATCAGGACAATATTATCCCATAACAGCCCAACTTCGATTCTACTGTACCAATAATATGGCAGAATACAAAGCTTGCATTCTAGGTTTGAGATTAGCCATTGACATGGGGGTCCAAGAATTGTTGGTATTAGGAGATTCAGATTTATTAGTCCACCAAATCCAAGGAGATTGGGAGACTCGTGATTCGAAACTCCTACCGTATAGAAGTTGTTTGCAAGATCTTTGTCAACGATTTGTATTAGTGAAGTTCAAACACATTCCCAGAGCTCATAATGAGATTGCTGATGCTTTGGCAACCTTATCTTCGATGCTT
The DNA here is from genome assembly GCA_030864215.1 of Capsicum pubescens. Classification (NCBI taxonomy): domain Eukaryota; kingdom Viridiplantae; phylum Streptophyta; class Magnoliopsida; order Solanales; family Solanaceae; genus Capsicum; species Capsicum pubescens. Next base: position 75,290,369 of record CM061538.1, on the reverse strand, counting down.
CAACATCCCGATAAAACTTATATTGACCCTTTGCATATACAGATTCATGATCAACATGCATATTGTAATGTGGTTGAAGAAGAATTTGATGGGGAGCCTTGGTTCTATGATATCAAAGAATATATTCAGACTGGGAAGTATCCTGTACATGCTGATGGTAATCAAAAGAGAACCATTCGACGTTTGTCTAGTGGATTTTTCTTAAGTGGAGGAATCTTGTATAAGAGGACTCCTGATTTGGGACTTTTGAGATGTGTAAATGCTAAAGAAGCTTCAAAAATCATGACCGAAGTACATTCTGGTATTTGTGGACCACACATGAATGGATATGTTTTGGCAAAGAAAATACTCCGAGCCGATTATTATTGGCTCACCATGGAGCGAGATTCCATAAACTTCGTTCGTAAATGTCATAAATGCCAGGTACATGGAGACTTGATACATTCCCCTCCATCCGAGTTGCATACAATGATTGCTCCATGGCCTTTTATGGCTTGGGGAATGGACGTAATTGGACCAATTGAACCAAAGGCCTCGAATGGACATAGGTTCATCTTGGTAGCCATTGATTATTTCACGAAATGGGTAGAAGCAGTGACTTTCAAGTCAGTGACCAAGAAAGTTGTGGTTGATTTTATTCACTCCAACATCATTTGTCGTTTCGGCATTCCAAAGATAATTGTCACGGATAATGCCGCGAATCTCAATAGTCATCTGATGCACGAAGTGTGCCAGCAATTTAAGATTATGCATCGAAATTCAACTCCTTATCGTCCAAAGGCGAATGGAGCTGTAGAAGCTGCCAACAAGAACTTAAAGAAAATACTCCGTAAGATGGTACAAGGTTCCCGACAATGGCATGAAAAGTTACCGTTTGCTTTGTTGGGTTATCGTACTACAGTTCGGACTTCAATTGGTGCAACTCCTTACTTGTTAGTGTATGGAACTGAAGCAGTTATACCTGCAGAAATTGAGATTCCATCTCTTCGAGTAGTTGTGGAAGCTGAAATTGATGAAGACCAATGGGTCAAGACTCGTTTGGAGCAATTAAGCTTGATTGATGAAAAAAGATTGGCGTCAGTATGTCACGGACAACTATATCAGAAGAGAATGGCACGAGCATATAATAAAAAGGTGCGCCACAGACATTTTGAAGTTGTTCAGTTAGTACTAAGACGCATCCTTCCTCATCAGATTGAGGCCAAAGGCAAATTTTCTCCTAATTGGCATGGGCCATTCATAGTAAAGAAAGTGTTACCTAATGGCGCGTTATATCTGACTGATGTAGAAGGAAAAATGGAAGGAATGTCGGTCAATGCTGATGCAGTTAAAAGATATTATGTATGATATTCATGTACAATTATATTATGTATGTTTTGTACTTATATTTTTAAAGATTGAAATGATGAAGGCATTTTGTTCTGCTATCTGAATAATATATAAACCTTTGCTTACACCTTTGAGCCTTTATTTTTCTTCGAACCCCTCTTTTGGAATCAAAATAAAAGGTGTGTTAGAAAATAAAAAAATAAAAATAAAAAAATAAAAAAAATCAAATCAGTCAAAAATTCAAAATCAAAAAAAAAAAAAGAAAAAAAAAAGAACGATGTTCCATGAACTACGTTTGACCTGATTCTTGGTATGACAAGATACGTAGGCAGCCCTACTCCGGGGTTCGGTCTAACCAGAAGAAAATTTAAATTACCCAGAATGAAATGAAACTGGGGCAAAATTTATTTTCTTAAAAAGATAGATTCCAAAAGTTGTATGTTTCACCCAATGTTATAAATTCTTTGAGACTCATGCCTACCTTTCTTTCTAACCCTATCCAAAAGCCAAGTTACAACCAAAGAAAGACCTTCGGATTAATCTTTGAGAATGTCAAGGCTAAACATATTATGAGTGCATGATATTTCATATTTTGGATGTTTATTAAAAAAGAAAAAAAAAGTGATGAAAAAATAAAAATGAGAGAGTTTTATTGGTGAAAATCCTTTCGGGCACCGTAAGACGACTGCGAGCTAAGGCAGGAATAAAAAGAGATAGACTCGTTGGCAAAACCCATTGAGATGCCACTAGTTTAAGAAAGATTGTTATCAAGAAGGAACAAATTCAAGATTGGCTTAATTTAAAGCTCAATATGTGGACAAAAGTTGTAATAATTGGTGTGGGTAGATCTGGTTGTTTTATTCAAAATGCATGTCATAATCACCAGAATCGACTTCCACATTCAGATAAGTTTTCTCTTTGTTTTGGAAAAGAGATATCTATTGTCTTTTTATTTTGTTTTATTTTTATTTTTAATTGTTGTGTCTTTGTCATCAAACAAAAATCTTTGTTGTCTTTTGAGTCAAATTCACATCAGGTCGAGTCAGAAAAAATTTCAAACTCGCTACCAACTCCTTTAAGGGTACAAAGCAAGACAAAGGGTCGATCTACAGAGACAACATTTCAAAGTAAAAGTAAGAAATATGATTTGAGTCGAGGATCTCAGTAGTCAGAATTCTGATTCAGAAATATGACAATTCAAAGAAGATTATCATGGATTGGAAAGGAGTCGAGCATGGCAAGTGCGAGAGCGGCCACTTCAAAAGCCAAAGGCCACAAACTAACCACCACATGTTTTAAAACTCACAATTTTTCTTTGTTTGGAACAGAGATGAAATAATGTTTTCAGCTAAAGGATGCAATTTTGACACTTCATTCAATGCAAGAAGCACGATTACAACATCTGATACTGGATCTCGGTCATGATAAACTTTATTCTTTGTGAGATACATTAAGATCCAGTGACACATAAATTCTTTCAGTACAACTGGGGCAAAATTTTATGTGTGTTATATGGAATTTAGTTTATGCTCAGGACCCTCCTGAATAATGGGAATTTATTTTATGCTCAGGACCCTCCTGAAGAGTGGGAATTTATTTTATGCTCAGGACCCTCCTGAAGAATGGGAATTTAGTTTATGCTCAGGACCCTCCTGAATAATGGGAATTTATTTTATGCTCAGGACCCTCCTGAAGAATGGAAATTTATTTTTATGCTCAGGACCCTCCTGAAGAATGGGAATCTGTTTTATGCTCAGGACCCTCCTGAAGAATGGGAATCTATTTTATGCTCAGGACCCTCCTGAATAATGGGAATCTATTTTATGCTCAGGACCCTCCTGAATAATGGAAATTTATTTTATGCTCAGGACTCTCCTGAAGAATGGAAATTTATTTGTATGCTCAAGACCCCCCTAAAGAATGGAAATTTATTTTATATACAGAACCCTCTTGAAGAATAGGATGTTATTTTTCTGTTTCACTATTTGCTTTGAGTTCAGGAGCCCGCCTGAAGAATAGGGTGAAAAAGTTGCAAGTCAGGAGCCCGCCTGAAGAACAGGGTGAAAAAGTTGCAAGTTAGGAGCCCGCCTGAAGAACAGGGTGAAAAAGTTGCAAGTCAGGAGCCCGCCTGAAGAACAGGGTGAAGAATTGTAAGTCAGGAGCCCGCCTGAAGAACAGGGTGAAAAAGTTGCAAGTCAGGAGCCCGCCTGAAGAACAGGGTGAAGAATTGTAAGTCCAGGAGCCCACCTGAAGAACAGGGTGAAGAAAAAGAAAGTTCAGGAGCCCGCCTGAAGAACAGGGTGAAGAAATTATAAATCCAGGAGCCCGCCTGAAGAACAGGGTGAAGAAAAAGAAAGTTCAGGAGCCCGCCTGAAGAATAGGGTAAATTTTCAAGTTCAAATCATGAAGATTTGAATCAAGAGATTACAATTTTTACTTGTATTTTTCCATTTTTGATTTTTATTAGTCAGTTGAATGTAAAAGCAGAAGTTGTCAACCGGAAACTCGACGGAATCTCACTCGACTTTCACTTTTTCTCTCACCAAAATACCTTTTGAACTACTCATGACCTGATTCCCTTGTAACCCGGGATAGGTAGGATGTCCAAAAAGAGGACTCGGTCATATTTGTCTTTTTATTTTTATTCTTACCTTTCAAATAATTGGAGAGTCAAAAATCATATCTTGTCTACTTCTTTGTATGAAAACTCTGCGAGATTTCACACAAAGAGGGGCAAAAATGTAGACACGTGATTTTTGATCCTCCCTAAATTTTAACTTGTTTATCAGTACTAAATATTTATATTTATATTTAGTCATATATTATTTTGACTATTATTTTATTTTAATATAATATAAATAATTAAATGAATTTAATTTTAGGATATTATTCTGTTTTTTTAAAAAAAATAAAAATATTTTTGTACTATCTTAATTATATAATTTATTTTTGACTATTTTTAGATTGTTATTGTATTTTTTTTAAAATATAAAAATCAATTAATTATTATTATTATTATTATTATTATTATTTTATTTGTTACTATTATCTATTTATTTATTTATTTATTAATTATTTTTCGTTATCTAAAAAAAAAAAAAAAATCTTAAAACCTACCCTAACCCCCCACATTCCCCACACTTCCCTCAACCTCCCCCCACTATTCCACAACTACACACCCACTCCCACTACAACTCACACAACACTACACATGCACAATATATATTACACACACACGTAAGAAAGAAAGGAGGGAGGACAAAAAGAAAACAAAGGAAAAGAGACCGGAAAACCTAAAGCAAAAAAGTAAGAAAATAGGAGGGTTTGGGGAGTCAAGTTCGAAGTTCGGTTGCGGTTTAAGTTTTGGTGGCGTTATTACTATTTATTCATCGTTAACTACATCATACAGGTATTGAGATGGTGATCCTCATATATTGATTTGTGTTTCCTTAGTGATTGATTCATAGATTCCTCAGGTAGCGATTGCTAATCCCAGAGATTACTGTACTCTTTACGTATGTTTTATTTTTATAGGTCGCAAGTGTAAGTTGTATTTGCATTCCCCCTTCTGTACATATTTATTTTTTGTTTTACTTCATCAGACATTTGAGTTTGAAGATTTTCCCACATCTATATATCTATCTATATTAGCCACATTCAAATTGTAGTTTCAAAAAAAAAAAAAAAAAAAAAACTGAAACAAAGACGGAAAGAAAATCAAAAGGAAAAGAAGGAGATACGGATACACTGAAAAAAAAATAAAGAAAGAAAACCAAAAGCAAAAGCTAACGTTTTGATTATATCATGATTAATGAAGTATGTTAATTCATGATTATATCCATGTTTTTCTGTAATTTTGATTCATTGAGAAATATGAAGTATCCATTTTGTATTATTTTATTGTTAAGTATGCGACGAAAATTATGAAGATAATACTCATACAGATAGAGTTTGTTTCGGTCAGTGTATTTGTTCATATCCATGAATGAGAGTTTTGTTAAAATTAGTGTGTCCATGTGTGAAGTGTATGAAAAATAGTAGAGGCAGTAAGCAATATAAAGTAGGTGGAATCTTTAACTTATTTACTAGTAAATTATAATATTTATGCTAAGTAATTACTTTGTTTGCCAATAAATTGAAATTTTGATTAGTATTTAGGAATAAAAAATGATTTAAATATTTTTAGTTTAGTTATTTTGTAGCTTTTGGAATTTTTCGTTTAATATGTTTCTTTTCGTTTTAGGTTTTAATTGCTTAATTTGATTGATTTTAATTAATTTTATTTTTATTTTATTAAAAAATAAAATTTGAGAATCAAGATTAGTGTAATATGGATAGCTTTGTATATATATTTTATTTTTATTTATTATTGCTAATAAAACTTAATAATTATTTGTTAAATTAATTAATTGTTTTAAATAAATTTTGCTTAAAGGTTGTTGTTAAAGCTAAGTAGTATTTCGAATAGATAAAATTATTATGAGTTTCGAATAAGCCAATCAATGTTTTAAACGCTAAGCAAATTTTAGATATATTCAAAATATTAATCTCGATTAAGAATGCGGCGTACGCATCTTTCTGCCTCAACACAATTTATCGAAATAATTTTAGTTAAGTATAAGTCAATAAAAGCGACCGTGCTAGAACCACGGGATTCGAGGGGTGCTTCACACCTTCCCCTCGATCAACAAAATTCCTTACCCGTTTTCTGTTTTCGTAGATCAAATAAGAGTCATTTCCTTTTGATTAGGGATTCAAAAAAGGGTGACTTGGAACACCAAAACTCAATTCCAAGTGGCGACTCTATAAATAATTTAATCCCTATTCAATATCGTCACTTTAATTGGAAAAACCCTTCGACTCAGCTTTCGAGCGAAAAAAAGGGTGTGACATCTCTGGCGACTCTGCTGGGGAATAAATAAGAATTCGAGCTTTGATATTGACTTTACTTGCTTTAATTATTTTATAATGTGTGTATTGGTCTTATGTGCTACTTGTCGCTCATTTACTGCTTTGATATTATTTGAATTGTATTATAAATTGTCTTCTCTCGCGTACCCCCTCTGAGTCTCTGAAATAGGATAGAGGGAATGCAGCATATGCATCCCACCTTCTTTTTGAGATAACCGGAGTGTCAAGGCACCTGGTGAAGGATATAGTCACACATGTTAGGTGGGGTTCGGATCGACAACGAAGGCGGTGTTGCCCTGCTACCGACCAAGTTGTCCCTCCCCGGCTCGAGTGTCCGCTCGAGTAAGCCAGTCTAGACACTTATCCCTATTAGGATTTAACTTAGAAGAACTGAAAACTCAGAATCTGGTTATCCCTATTAGGTACCGCTTTATTTGCATCATATGCATTCGACTTAGCGGGACTCGGCACAGGGGCCGGGTCTGTCTAGGACAGGTCACCTACTTAATAAAGACCAACATGTGCATCATATGTGCTCTTTGATATTTGTTTGGAAGGCTATTTGTGTGTTGACCGGCTTTTAGGCAACATTGAAATGCAAGAGATTAAATTATCGTCACATTTAGTGAATCATTTTTGAAAGAAAAAAATTTATTTTTATTTTTTTTTAAAAAAAAAAATAGAAAATTTTTAGTAACATAGTTTTACGGTTTTTATGAACTACGAGGGTCTGATTCTCACATATTTGTGAGATACGTAGGAAGTCCCTCCCAGGATGCGACCCTATCTCTTGAAAAATTATTCATAGATTTATTGGGGAATATTTTGAAAATATGATTACTTTCATAATTATTTTTCTAATTCTCAAGTTCAATTTTTATATATATATTTAAACAGCCCAGAATCTTTAGGGATCATGAGGCTAAGATTTTACAAAAAATAAAATAAAAAAAAATAATAAAAAAATAAATAATAATAATAATAATAATAATAATAATAATAACAATAAAATAAAAATATATTTCAAAAGCCCGGAATCTTTAGGGATCATGAGGCTAAGTTTTTACAAAATATATATATATATATATATATATATATATATATATATATATATATTAATTTTAACAAGTCCTAAACCTTTAGGGTCATGAGACTGAAAATTTTATACAACTTCATACATAAAACGGTCATTCTATTCTTCTTTATTTCTGAGTCCTTTTATTTTATTTTTACTTAGGGAATATTGTCTTCAAACATATAGATAAAATTGTCTAGAAGTCTGTTATAGCAAAATTTTTGATAGGGTCAATTTAAATAAAAAAAAAAAAAATTACCAATCTTGTTTCTCTCGCTTCAATTTTTGATAAAATTGTTCTTTGTAACTAAGTTTAAATAATGGTCGCACTAAGTTTTACAAGTTAAGTTATAAATTCTTTTCAAAATTAATAAATGAAGTTTTGTCTAAATCTAGATATTTATTAATCTTATGTCCCTGTCAATAGGTATAAAATGTCTCCCCCTGTTCGTGGAAAGCGTTCAAAGAGAAAGAGAGATGGGAGTGTACCACTTCAGGTTGTGGATTGTACCCCTCTGCAACTTTGGTTATGGTGGAATGCAATGGATACTTTCGATTATGACGAGATACATAAGTATTTGGGTTTTTTGACGAGTATCATGAGAATCAACCCTAATAGGGAGGTGATTGATGCATTACTGAATTTCTGGGACCCGAAGAATAATGTATTCCGCTTTTCAGATTTTGAGTTGACACCTACTTTAGAAGAGATAGCAGGCTATGTTGGATATGGTGATATGCATCGGAAGAAACTTATAGCCCCAAGACTTATTTCGATAAACAAATTTTGCAAGCTCATGAACATAAAGAACACAAAAGAAGAATCAATGAAAAAAGGTTGGGTTTCCTTGCAGTTTTTGTATGACAAATACGGAAGGCAAGAGGGGTTTCAGAAGTACGGTAAAGAACTTTGTAATAAGGGAAGTTTTGAGACTTGGAAAGTTCACAGACGATTTGCATTCATGGTAGCCTTTTTGGGCACTATGGTCTTCCCAAGAAGAGAAGAAAAAATTAATATTCGTTTAGCGGGAGTGGTACAGATACTGATTAAGAAAGATTACACCATGATACCAATGATCCTAGCTGATATTTACCGTGCTCTGACTGTTTGTCAGAAAGGAAAAAGTTTTTTTGAGAGATGTAATATCTTGTTACAGATGTGGATTGTAGAGCATCTTTATCAACGTCCTACATTGACAAGGTTCAATCCCGAGCGATTCAATCGAATCAACGATTACGAGGAAAGGATGGAGAAATATAAATGTCCAAAAGAAATTGGAGATTGGGTTAAACTTTTTCGTTCTTTGACAACAGATAAAATCACTTGGAATCTCCATTGGTTCCCTTGGAGGCAAGTCATATATAGATCTGTCATCTGTCCGTTCTTGTTATTAATGGGTATTAGAGGTGTTCAACCGTATGTTCCATTGAGAGTTCTACGTCAGCTAGGCAGGCGTCAAATAATTCCCGTAACGGAAGACATGGATGAGTCCGTATTTGAGGTCAGACCAGAGATTTCACTTCCAGAAGATTTGGCCCAGCAGATTTGGGAGGGTCGCCGTATTATGGGAATCGAAACGATGGTCATAGAGCGTGAGAAAGGAGAAGTGCACCCAGATTATCGGGAATGGTTTGAAGAACAGTCGAGTCCTCCAGTCAGACCAGAAAAATCGGTTAAAGGACCTATAGATCAGGAAGCTGCAATCAGGATAGGAATTGAAAGAGCCATCCGAGAACATCATGAAGCCAACCAAATTTTGAGAGAAGAATTAGAGCATGCCAGGGCAAAAATAGACGAACAACAAAGGGAATTCTCTGAAGAGAAAGCTAAATCAGCAGCTATTGAGGTTGCACTTCGAGGACAAATCAAGTTTGCTACCACTAGAGGGTCACACGTTGCAGAACTTGCCGCATCTCGCCGACAACAACTTCAAGAAGTTGAAAAGAATATGCAAGAAGAATTTGATCGAGAGAGATCTCAATGGATTCGTGAAAGAGGAATATTGCGAGAACAGTTAGAGGTTGTTTCCACTAGTGAACAACGTGCAAGAGAGATGGTTGATTTCCGAGATCGACAGGCTCAGGAATGGGATCAGGCTTTCAGTTTTCTTCGAGGGAAGGTCCACCGTGTAGCACAGGATACTGCCAGAATGGGCTTAGATTATCAGCAGCTGGATTGTGAGGATTTTTTGGCACAAGTACCTGCTTTCGCACAGCGACTCACTACTTCATTGGAGGACATATATCTGAGTTTGGGAGGACATATTAAATCAAAATCTCCTTGAAAGGATCGTTGTTTTCTTTGTCATAGTTTTTTCATTTTCAGTTTTAAATTTTTTTTTTTCTTGTTTAGATATTATGTCTTTTAGTTTTCAGATGTCAGTTAGTAGGTTTTATTTTAGGAGTTGGGTCAGTTATTTTATCGTAGAATGTAATGAAGTTGACCGTTTATTTCTATATATATTACATATGTTTTACTTCACTTTATTTATTTTCTTCAATAATAATAATAATAATAAAAAAAAAAAAAGACAAATATTTTGTTAAATTCCTACCCGAACTACGCAAGATCTGATTCATGTCCTAACATGATACGTAGGCAACCCTCCAAAGGGTTCGATCATAACTTTTGAAAATATGCCTAGAAAAGCCGGGATGAAACACAAAGCTTCCATGATAGGTTGGGAAATGCATATAGAAACATGACATATAATGTGGCATTATAAGGTGTTAAATATATAACACTCACATGTTTGCTACATCATACAGAAAGATAAAATAATTGGTGGTTGGTTTGTGGTTTAAACTGGCATCACATCCGTATAATACCAGATACAAGGGTAAAAGAAGAATGACTCGCAGAGAAGATATAGAGTCTGATAGCGAAGAAGAGCAGAATCAGTTGACTTCGAAGGAAGTAGCATCAATGGAAGAAATAAAGTCATTAAAACAACAGATGGCGGAGATGTACAAAGCTTGGTTGAATGGACAAGCCCCGCCTTCTTCAATCCCTGGACTTTCAGCTTCAAATGATCCAAATTCTGACCCAGCTCAAACTAGTGATCCATTTTACCCACCAGGGTTTGGCCCATTCGCTACTATGTCTGGAGTTGCTGGTACTTCTACCGTGCGCCCACCAAATCCATCTGTCGCAAATAACCCACTTTTTACTTCTGTAGCGCCAGCTACTGCGGGAATTCAACCGACAATACCAAAGAATATGGGAAAACCAAATCATGATATGTTATATCCTCCTGAAATGACTTTCAAATCACAAAATCCACATTATCATGTTCATCAATGTGATACTCCTATCGTGATTGAGAAGATTGCTAAGAATGAGGAACAGGAGGAGATGGCTAGAAAAGTGAGAAGCCTGGAACAAAGTATGAGAAATATGCAAGGAGTAGGTGGACCAAAAAGTGTTTCGTACAAGGATTTATGTATGTTTCCTGATGTCCATTTGCCGATAGGGTTCAAAATGCCAAAATTTGACAAATATGAAGGACATGGCGATCCTGTAGCTCATTTGAAAAAGTTTTGCAATCAATTAAGGGGAGCATGAGGAAAAGAAGAATTATTGATGGCGTACTTTGGAGAAAGCCTTACAGGGATAGCTTCTGAATGGTTCATTGACCAAGACATTTCCCGTTGGCACGTGTGGGACGACATGGCTCGAGATTTCGTTCAACAATTTCTGTATAACATTGAGATAGTTCCAGATCGCACTACGCTTGCCAACATGCGAAAAAAGATGACCGAAAGTTTTCGAGAATATGCCGTCATATGGAGAGAGCAGGCTTCAAGAGTTAGACCATCGATAAAAGAATCTGAAATGATTGATATTTTTCTGCAAGCACAAGAACCTGATTATTTTCATCATTTGCTTTCTACTATCGGAAGCACATTTGCAGAAGTTATCAAAGTTGGAGAGATGGTAGAAAACAGAATCAAATCAGGAAAGATCATCAGCCAGGCCGCTTTGAAAGCAACAACACAGGCAATTCAAAGTGGTACAGGAAGTTTTGGGGGAAAGAAAAGAAAAGAGGATGTAGCATGTCAAGTGGTTAGCAAGTAAATAAATAAATTTACTTATCATGTCAAATAAATAAATATGAGGAACCCTCATTCAAACCTTAATTGCCTGTGTTGACATGTCAAGTGATTGAATTAAGGTTTGAATGAGGGTTCCTCATATTTATAGAGGCTCAAAAAGGGTGTGAAATGACCAAAATACCCTTGCAAAAACTCCCTTGAATTGCTGGAAAAATATACTTGACGCCATCCGTGACAGGCCGTCAGGTTCGTGATAGGCCGTCACGAATGGTCGTCACAAAAGGGGTCCAAATTCTTGATTTTATGCCCAGGGCTGACGACGTCATCAGAAATGTCGTCAGAATGTGACGACGTCGTCAAAAAGGGCGTCAGAAACGTGATAGCTCGTCAGAAACGTCGTCACCGTTTTCCAGCTTGACATGCTGGAGTAAAATGGGCATGACTCTTTGCTCCGATATCGGATTTAGGAGAAATTGGTATTGTTGGAAATATAATTCAAAGATCTTTCATTTGATATATAGAAAACCACCCAATTCTTAATATACAACGAGTTATGGTCGATTGAAATTGACCCAAATTTTGACGGTCACTAAAACTTGAACGATAGGAAAATTTTCAACTCGTTCATGAGTTAGGGGACCTCTATGATCTTAATTCATGCTAAAATAGATTCCCACACGATTTCAAAGTATTTCATACTTGGAAGGATATTTCTTAAACATTTTGACTCGGATTTTCTCTTTACCAGATAAGCTCTAAGGCTCAGACTGGAAGAGGATTTTGCGGGGCATTACATTATGTTTTCTTCCCACCACTCTATTTTGTTTAGGAGTATGTGGCATGGTGGTCTGGTGAAGAATTCCATGGAGAGAAAAGAATTGTTGTAGATCAGTATTATGTCCTAATTCAAAAGCATTGTCAGATCTAAACACTTAAACTGTGTAATGATACTGAACTTGTACCATGAAAAAAATCATTGATCACGGGGAAACACTAGATTTTGAGGATAAGAGGGGTCCATGTGAGCCTGGTAAAGTCATCTACTAAAGTTAGGAAGTACCTGAACCCATTGAATTTCTGAGTGTGATATGGTCCCCAGATATCAATGTGAACAAGCTGACAAGGGGTAGAAGAGTGAGAAGAACTAGGAGAGAAAGTCAATATATGTTGTCTAGCCTTAGAACATATATCACACCAGTTAAGAAATCAATGGATTTCATTTTGTGATAAGGAATATAACCAAGTCTTGGGTGCCAAAATAGATCAGCTTTATTAAAATTTAAGGAGGTAACATAAGATGAATGAGTATGATACATGGATGAATTATATGTAATAGAATTTATAAAACTACAAGGATCAGATTTAAATGTGGAATAAGTGGGAGTAAAATAATACAACCCATGTGTAACTTTATCGATTTCCAACTGCTTCTTCAGAGAAGGGCCCTGTAAAATACAGTTAGATTTGGTGAAAATTGTAGTACAATCAAGTTGAGAGAGGAGTTTGTGGAAAAAAATGAGATTGAAATGGATGGATGGAACTAAGAGTACATTATGCAAGATAATGCCTGGTCTGAGTCTTAAGGAACCGGTTAACACAACCTTTACCTTGTACCCATTAGGATGACTAATTAAGAGAGGTAAATCTAAAGGAGTTATGTCATGGAGCAAGCTTTTATGGGGAGTCATGTGATTTGTTGCTCCAAAGTCAATGATCCAAGGGTTTGGAACTAGATTACACACGACACTAGCATGAAAAGCAGTGGACAGAACAACAGGGTGATTGAACACTCCTACAAAATGTGCAAATTTCTCAGAATGGTGGTCATGATTACCATGATTTTGAGTGGAAGAGTTTCTATCAGATGTGTTATGGAGATATTGAAGGTGTTTATAATGTTGGAATTGGTCCTTGGTTAGTCTATAATCTCCATCATCAATCTTGACATAGGAGACTAAAAGCTCAGCAGGTGAACTTTCAGATTGGGCAAAAGAGACAAACTTCCTTCCCTTTGTGAATTTGAAATCAGCAGGATACCCATGGAGTTTGTAGCATTTGTCAATTAGATGTCCAGACTTCTTGAAATATTTGTAGAAAATAGTTGATGAGGGACCAAAATTAGAAATGAAGGGCTTTCTGCCATCAGGTTGGTTTCTTTTAGCATCATTTGGCAGGAATGAGGAAGGATTTCTCTTGGGTTCAAAGTGAAACCTTTGGCTATAGCCTCTTCCAACAAAAGTGTTCTGAGACACTGAATTAAAAGCAATTGGATCATTTGAGAAACTAGGAATTGGAATTGATGATTCCTTTTGCTTCTCAACATGTTCCAACATAGCATAAGAGCTACTAAGGAAAGGTAATGTGGGCATCATCATCAAATTGCTCTTACAAAGAAAATACTCACCATTTAACCCACTAAGAAATTGGAATAATTTTTTTTTCTCCATGAACTTTCCTAATGCCCCACAAGTACATACAGGACCAACATATGAGGTACTCGGCTCATCCTAAAGGGTATGCAACCTAGAAAAATAGGATAATATATTTAAAGACCCTTGGACGGTAGAGTTAATCTCTTTCTGAATTTGGATATATTTTGTCCTATTAGACTGACCAAATCTTTCGTTTATATCAGACCATATATCTTTGGCAGAGTTAAAACACATAACACAGGTTGCTAATTTAGTAGGCAAAGAATTAGTAATCCATCCCAAAACCATGTTGTTACATCTCTCATAAAATGAAAAATAAGGTGAGTTGGGTGTTAGTTTAGAGACAACCCTTGTAACTAATCCCAACTTGTTCTTAGTAGACAAAGCAGTCATCATATTTTTTCTCCAAATCACAAAACCAGTACCATCAAACTGTGGAGAGACTAAGTGAGTACCAGGATTATTAGAAGGATACAAATATAAGGGATGAGTTGGCGAAACTGAAAACTCATCAAAACCCAAACTACTACTCACAATGTTCGTAGTCATATCTATGTGAAATCGAGTAATTTCAAGCAAAATACAGAATCTATGAGCACACAATATGAGCAAAATTACAGAATCGATGAGCACACAATAAAAGAAGATCCCAACATTAAGCCTAAATTGACTGTCTAACAGAGAGAACAATTATCGGAGTAAAAAGAAATCGATTATCGCCCTTCTTCGCAACCTGAAGAAGTAAGGTCTTGTCTAAATCAAACTTCGATGAGAAAACTCCAAGATGGCCATGAAAATCGAGAAGCTTCCTGTGAAGTCGAGTTGACGAAAACCTTCGAAAGTACTATTGGAAGGTAGAGGAAGATGAGAGGATCATGAATCACCGCTCTAATACCATGTTAAAGCCTCACACCTCTGAATCACCATTGAAATCTGATATAGAAACCCTAGGAGTTGTAAAGACGAAGAGAGAGAAAACTTATTCCATTGAAAATATCTAACTGTTTCTAGAATAGTCCCGGATATTTATATTTACACACATAAATTAAAAAAATAAAAGGAAAACAAAAAATAAAATATAATCAAGTGGGCCTTCCGGATCTGGACTGTTCTAGGCCTCATGAATCATCATCTGGGTTAATATTAACAATTTAAGGTGACTTGAGCTGTATTTGATTAAAAATGACTTATTTAAAGTGTTTGAAGCTCAAATAGAACTAGATAAAAGGAATAACAAGAAAACTCAAAAATAATGGAAGATTACCTGGCAAGATGTGATAGCGACGACACCAGATACGAAGTGAAGACCACGAATGGAAGATGTGAAGAAGTAGAACAGTAGCTGCATTTTCACTTTTTCTTTTATCCATTTGACTTTTGGCTTACCACTAAGCTTTATAGAATTATTTTTAGGATAAATTACACAAATCTCATACTTAAGAGACTATATTACCTAATATTTCTCACTTTTTTAAAATTTACATTAAATTTTATTTTTCAACTTTACTCTTGATACATATCAAGAAAACCCAACATTCTATTTTTACTTCACCGTTAACTCATTCAAGATTTTCTTTCCTAAACTATCTCCCAAATTATCAAAAATTAAATCATCTTCCTTCTTGATTTTTTTCTCTTCCATTAATGTTTAAATCATCTTTAATTTTTCTCCTCCATTAATGCATGCAACTTTTTTTTCCTCTCCTAAAATCTCTCCCATTTTTTTTTTTTAAAAAATCTATTGACACCTATATAAATTTATTTAGTTATTCATACATATTTATTTTTTTAATGGTGACTCATATGAATGATAAATATGATATTATTATATAGGTATTATGGTGATTCATACGATAGATACATTTTGTATGATTTTAACGGGTGATACATATGATATTAATGGGTGATATATATTGTATTATGGTGATTCATATGGTAGATACAATTATTTATTTCAATTATTGGGTGATTCGTATGATATTAATGAGTGATATATATGGTATTATGGTGATTCATATGGTATATACAATTATTTATTTTAATTATTGGGTGATTCATATATATGGTATTATGGTGATTCATATGGTAGATATAATTATTTATTTCAATTATTGGGTGATTCATATGATATTAATGGGTGATATATATGATATTATGGATGATTCATATGTTATTAATGAAAGGTAATGGGGTAGTCAATGTAGGAAACAAAAGTAATAATATTTTTTTTTTAGAAAAGGACTAAAAGTAGAATTGAAACATAACTAAAAATGAAATCTAAAAAAAGAAAACTAAAACCAAAGACGAAAAAAGAGAAAAAAGACCCCAAAAAGACATATCTTTCATAATTAAAAATAAAAAAAGAGAAACATAATTAAAAAACCTAAATTAAATCTAGAAAAAAGAGAAAAATAGATATCTTTCCTAAAATAAAAGAATACAATGAATAAAAGAGAATCTATTATTTTCTTAAATAAATATCTTGTTAGTTTCAAATGTATCACTTTTTTATACGTATCACCATATAGCATATGTATCACATTTCAAAAAATCGGGATAAAATGTAATTAATAAAATAGTCAGAATTTTATGTAATATCACTTAAAGATTCAGAGATTTATATAAGTTACCCTTATTTTTACATTAATTGGGTTTGAGTCTTTCCGGATCCGACTCTCTTTTGTACAAACTTTATTCAGGAAATTGCATGTCATAGATCCAAATATGGGTGGCTTTAGATATTTGACCCCAATAAGAAATGTCTTTAAAGAATAACTTTCCTTATTTTTTAAGTATAATACAAGTACCATTTTGCCCCTCTACACCTCAAATATATTTTTTAAACTTTTCATACTTATTTGTCTCTCAAATTTTATTTTTTATTATTTTCATTTTTTATTTTTTCCTTTAATTTTATAATTCTATTTTTTATTATTATTTTTTTCTTTAATTTTATTTTCATGTTTTAATTCATTTGTGTCAACCTTTATTTTTTTTTTCTTTTTTCTCAAGCATTATCGATCTCTTTTCTTTTTTTTTACTTCATTTTTCTTTAACCTTTATTTTTCTTTTATTTTTGATTTTATCAGTTCTCTTTTTTTCCTTTATTTTTATTTTTTCCTCTCATTTTTTATTTTCTCAATTTTTTTAATTCTTCACTTTTTTCTTAATCTTTATTTTTTTCTTGCCTTTTTTTTCTCACTTTATTTTTTTTATTTCTCTATTTTGTTTGATCGTTTTTTTCTTTTTCAGTTCTCTTTTTATCCCTCATTTTTCTCAAATTTTATTTTTATTTTTTCTCTCATTTTTTTAATTCTTCGCTTTTTTCTTGATCTCTGTTTTTTTTCTTTCCTTTTTATGTCAATCTTTTTTTATTTCTCGATTTTGTTTGATCGATTTTTTTTTCTCAACTTCTAGTATATTTTATTATTGAATAATACACAAAGATATCTTCTTTTTTTTGACATCAAAGTAAATTTAAGGGCATGGATTGTTGTTACGAAGTTCTTTGAAAATTCTTGAGATAAGTCGTGTCTCTAAGGCGAGAGTTGTAGAATATCTCATAAATAAAGGCATAATATGGTAGTGTCAACTGTTGCCTGTGGGGCATAATTTATTATTTGAAAGTCCTTAAGCTAAGTCTTGCCTCTAAGATAAGAGTTGTAGAACATCCCATAAATGAAGACATAACGTGGTAGTGTCAACTCTTGCCCGTGGGGCATAATTTGTAGTTTGAAAGTCTTTGAGCTAAGTCTTGCCTCTAAGGCAAGAGTTGTAGAACATCTCATAAATGAAGACATAACGTGGTAATGTCAACTCTTGCCCTTGGGGCATAATTTGTAGTTTGAAAATCTTTGAGCTAAGTCTTGCCTCTAAGGCAAAAGTTGTAGAACATCTCATAAATGAAAACATAACGTGGTAGAGTCAACTCTTGCCCGTGGGACATAATTTGTAGTTTGAAAGTTCTTGAGCTAATTAAGTCTTGCCTCTAAGGCAATAGTTGTAGAACATCTCATAAATGAAAACATAACGTGGTAGAGTTAACTCTTGCCCGTGGGGCATAATTTGTAGTTTGAAAGTCTTTGAGTCAAGTCTTGCCTCTAAGGCAAGAATTGTAGAACATCTCATAAATGAAAACAAAAAGTGGTAGAGTCAACTCTTGCCCGTGGAGTATATTTTGTTGTTTGCAAGTCCTTAAGCTAAGCCTTGCCTCTAAGGCAATAGTTGTAGAACATCTCATAAATAAAAATATAACGTGGTAGAGTCAACTCTTGCCCGTGAGGCATAATTTGTTGTTTAAAAGTCCTTGAGCTAAGTCTTGCCTCTAAGGAGATAGTTGTAGAACATTTCATAAATGAAAACATAACGTGGTAGAGTCAGCTCTTGCCCGTAGGGAATAATTTGTTGTTTGAAAGTCCTTGAGCTAAGTCTTGTCTCTAAGACAATAGTTGTAGAACATCTCATAAATCAAAATACAATGTGGTAGTGTCGACTCTTGCCCATGAAACATAACTTGTTGTGTGAAAGTCCTTGAGCTAAGTCTTGCCTCTAAGGCAATAGTTGTAGAACATCTCATAAATGAAAACATAACGCGGTAGAGTCAACTCTTGTCTGTGGGTATAATTTGTTGTTTGAAAGTTCCTGAGCTAAGTCTTTCCTCTAAGATAAGAGTTATAAAACATCTCATAAATCAAAATACAATGTGGTAGTGTCGACTCTTGCCCATGAAACATAACTTGTTGTTTGAAAGTTATAAGTCTTGTCTCTACAATTTAGCAGTGTCAACTCTTGCCCATTAAACGTAGCTTATTGTTCGAAAGTCGTAAGTCTTGTCTTCATAATGTGATAGTGTCAACTCTTGCTCATGAGATGTAACTTGAATGGAAGAAATCGAAGAAAAAAACAAAAATAATAAAAATTGCTGAAAAAGAAGAAAATGAAAAAAAATATTAAAAAAACAAAAATCAAAATAAATGTGAAGTTCAGAGAGAATAGAAAAAAAATAAAGGTTGATGAAAAAAGAAAGATTAGATAAAAATAAAGGTCGAGAAAAATTTAAAAAGAAAAAATCAAAAAAAATGAAAAAAAGTTTTTTTTTTTTTTATAAAAGTAGACGTTGAAAGGTTTAAAGAAAAAAAGTAAGGGTTGAAAAAAATTAAAAAGAATAAAAAAAAGGAAAGAAAAAATAAAAAATAAAATATATAAAATAAAAAAGAAAAGAAAGAAGTTGAGAGAAAAAAAGGGAAAAAAGTAAGGGCTGAGAAAATTAAAAATGAAAAGAGAAAAGAAAAAATAAAAATCAAAGTAAAATTAAAAAGAGAAAAAAATTAAAAGTTGAAAGATATAAATATAGAATGGTTATCCATTATGAGGATCATTTATGTAATTTACTCCATTGATCAGGGGCAATTTTATCCATAAAAAAATATTAGTTAATAGGTAAAGGTTGTTTTAAGAAAGTTTTTTTATTTGGTGCTAAAATTTGAAATCCACCTTAATTTGGGTCTATTTTTAAGATTCACCCAACTTTATTCCTCTTTTTTTTTTTTTAATAAATGTCCCAGATGGTTTATCTTTGATTTAAAAAAAAAAATCACTGATAAATCCTCAAAGAGCAATTTAAAAAGGCAACAATAAACCCAAAATTGGAAAAATAAACAAAAAGATAAGATGAGAGTTGTCATCATTCGGCAGCATGTTACATTTTTACAACAACATCATTTCTTTAACGGTGATTATACGATTCTAGTCTTTTCTTGCATCTACGTTAAAAAAAAAAGCCATAATTTAGATGGATCAAGCAAACTAAAAAAAAAATAATTACTTGATGAGAATGTATCTGAAATTTGTACCCTCTTATGACCAGATGCATATGTTGAATGACTAACCATAAGTGATTTTATATAACCCTTCAAGGTTTAGTTTTAAATTTCTTTCATATTTTTGACTTAATCAATTAGATACCTTCAACTTCCCATTATTTTCAAAAAATGTTTCTAAGCTCTATGAAGTAGTACGATGTTCAATTCTTTCATCCAAAAGAAAGAAAACAATATTTAAGGAGAATTAATTATTATTTTTTTAAGTAAAACATGTTTTTTGGTCATAGGAAAGTTATATTGACAATGCATTCTTGCAAAATACTTCCTTCGTCCCAAATTATCCATCTCAAATTTTCTAATTTGATTTTCCATTTTGCTTGTCCCTTGTCATTAATCAAGAAGAGACAAAAATTTTTTTCCATGTTTTACCCTTTGCATTAATTATTTTTTCTTCAAATTAAAATGTAAACATCATTTAATAGGGGCACTATCGTATACTAGTCGTGTTATTAATTATTTTTCTTAATCAATGTATCATGTCAATTTGGGACCGGTAATTTGAGACGAAGGAAGTAATATTAAAACTGAAAATCAAATGACAATTAATAGACACAAATTATATTGGCTTGCAATAATTATTGGGAAATGAAGTAATTACTACGACTTGCTAGCAAGTTAAACGACATGATTGGTAAATTTAAAAATTTAATACTCTTTCCGTCCTAAATTTTCTAATTTAATTTTTTCTTTTACTTGTTCTTTTTCATTAATAAAAAAGAGATAATTTTTTTCATGTTTTACCCTTTGCATTAATTACTTTTTCTTCAAATTAAAATGTAAACATCATTTAATAGAGGTATTATGATAAACTAGTCATGTTATTAATTATTTTTCTTAATTAATGTGTTATCTCAATTTAGGATGGATAATTTAGGACGGAAGGAGTACTACATTTAACATAGAAAATCAAAAGGCAACTACCGAAAGATACTATAATGAAATAAGTAAATGATACAATTGTATATATTCACTGCACCCTTTCAATTCCTTACGTTTTCAATATTATTAGTATTAATATGATATGATTACTATTTAATATTTAATTAATTAAATATTTTATAATACGGATTTAATGTAGTATAGAGATGAAATGGTAATTCAACTTTGCCCCTAAATTCTTTCCACTTAATATAACATGATTGAGTGACAATATGATAAATTGACTCTATATTTTTACTTGTCAAATCAAATACTACTAACATCTTATATATACACTAATAAGTTTTAGGTGTTGTCTACAAAATAATCCTTCGTTGGAAGTGCAATTGTTAAATTTCAATATTATAACTCTACCAAATCCTTAATGGTGATCGTATGATTTAGTTTAAGTCTTCAATACAATCCAAACGGATGTCATAATACTGCATTTTGTGCATTTTTCTTATTTATTGTATTGACTATTTTTTTTTTGAATTGATATTTTACTTATAATATACTCCCCCAGTTCCATTTTATCCATCCCAAATTTCTTAATTTGATGTCCCATTTTACTTGTCTTATTTTACTTATCAAGACAAGATAATTTTTTTTTCCATTATACCCTTAGTGTAATTGATTACTCCTTATTATTAACATTCTTGAAAAATATTGCATAGAGAAGTACCATTAAAAATATAAATGGTGTTTTGGTATTAGTCATCCATCAATATTAGAACTAACAACAAGACACAGTTAAGAGGAGCAAAATGGTAAAATTACATTATCAATCATTGTTTTCTTAATAGCTGTGTCATCCCAATTTGGAACGAATAAAATGGAACGGAGGGAGTAAATAATACAATATTTAAAATATAAAAGAAACTTTGAATTCTCCAGTAATGAGTACGTTCTAGGTTTTTGACAAAATCTAGGTGAACAACAAAACTTAAATATTGATCCATTAAATGCCTTGTTTTTTTTTTTTTTTCCAAGGTATCTCCACAGCCGGCAGTCGTGAGACTAATCTTCTATTCCTCTGTCAGCGCACTAAGCGGTAGGAAACTGGTCATAGAGTTTGCTCCATTCGCCAGAGACGGGGATCGAACCCCAACCTCTTGCTTAAGGAACATGGCGCTGAACCACCATGACAACTCTAGTGGTTATTAAATGCCTTGTTTCTCCGCTTCATTTTCCATTTCACACATTTGAGGTAACTTTAGAATATCATTAAGTGATTTCTACAAGTCTTTACTCCATCAGTTTTTTACAATCGATGCAACAGTTTATTTTCTACTTTCTTCATTCACTTTTACTTTATCATTAATTTCTTAATTAAAATTTTACTTTTAATTATCATTTTTGACATATTAAGAAAAAATCATTCTTTTTTTTTATTTTACTCTTAGCATTAATTATTTTTTCTCCAAATTAATTTCAAGACATAATATAAACATCATTTAATAAAAATAATATAATAAAATAACCGAATGGAGGAAGTATATACTAATGGCATTTTATGCCATTTACTCCATTCATTTTCTACTCTTCAAAGATTATTAGGCTGCTACACGTTAGTGGTACATAAATATGCAACATTGCTGTAACTTATTTGGTCATTATTTGACATAACTTTATTGTAACTCTTTTAACTATTTGACCATTCATCTACTATCTTTACTACATTTTAATCTATCTATTCATTGAATGGAAGATTTACTCATTACTACATTTTATTCTATCTATTCATTGAATGAAAGATTTACTCATGTATAAATAGAGGTGGTCTTACATTATTTTCTAAATACAAGAAAATATCAAGTTCACAAAAATTAGTAAAAAAGAGAGTTTATTAGTTGAGCTAGGGAGATCATCTTTTTTTGTGAAACTTTGAACTCAACTCTTATCCAGAGTTTGTTTAGTTGTACTTTGTGAGAATGTTGTTGTATGCAGGAGAGGACAATTCAAAAAAATTACTGTTGGTTGTAAGGACTTCATTCTGTGAAATTCTTTTTTTATGTGTTTTGACCATTTTAATCCTCCTCATGATTGTTATATACTATTTTCAGGGTGTGGGGATGGTTGACATGATTCTCGATGCAATCTAAAATGAGTTGTTCGAGTTTGTAGTTTTTAAAGGTCAAAATGGTCTTATAGTTGACTTTGGTCAATCTTTGTTGTTCTGTGTATTAGATGGCAAAAATAGACTACGCCAGCAAATTTGAAATGTCGATTTTGGATTGGTAGCGTGATTGGTTTGATTTATGACTTTTAAATCTCATTTTGACCCTTGGTTCAGAAATTTGTGAAATTAGGTCTCGAGGTTCAATTTGTGAAAACTTATTTTCAAAAATTAGATGTAGTCATTGAGTCTAGAACATCAAATTTAGTCTAGTAGCATATTTCATTTGCCTTCATGGGATTCTGAATGAATTCAGAGGGATGGATCGGCAACTTTGCAATTTAGCAAAGTTATTGATCCAACTGATATATGGTGCAGCCATTTTAGCGATCCATATGCCGCTTAAGTGGAGGCCCAGCTAACAGTTGACCTCTTTAACAGCAGGGGGCCACTTTAGCGGTCTCCCATTGTTGGGATGGACCGCTTAAGCGGTCAACCCACCACTTAAGTGATGACCGCTTTAGCGGTCGTAGTTGGACAACTTTAAAACCCCATAATCTCACATTTTCTTCTATTTTTTAGACGTTGAGCTTCGAGTTGAGGGGTTTTTGTGATTTATTTCATTCTCAAGCTTAGGTACGCTCTAAATCACTGATTAAATTATTTTACTTTGATTATTGTTATTTAAAACTTGCTAAATTTTTTGGCCCGAATGTCCTAAAAAAAAGAATTTCTTCAATTTAAACCTCGTTTATAACCTGTTCTCACTTGGATTCCTTTAATCATGGGTAAGATATTTATAAACAAAAAACTCAATTTTACCCTTTCTTTTTGAAGACTCATTTTGGGGGTTCATTTTGACCCCGACATGAAAATAGGCAATATATGTATCATTGGTTTCCTTTTGATTAGTATATTCTATATTTGTATTTTAGTTCATTTTGAGGTTGTTCGAGAGGGAAAAGCTTCGTGTTGAAGGGTTTTAGGCTTGAATTTTATTATCACGAGATAGATTATGGCTTAACTTTCTTCAGACTGGGCTGGATAGTTAATATCTATATAAAAGCATGCTATGGATGTGAGTAATAATTACAGAAATTGTATTTCAATGATATTGTTATTTTTGATTGACAGAGATGATATTTACTGTGTGTTTCCGGTGTGAGGTCCTTACCTAATATTATTGGCCTTGTGATGCATTTAGTTACTTTTTTCATGATAGAAATACCCAAATTGGGGTTGACATGATATTAATGATACTTTGCTTGTATTTTTACTCTAATGGTACATTGCTTATATGAAGTTATGGATGCTTGACATATCGAGTGGATTTTGAGCTCACATGTACATATATTGAATGGATTTGAGATCTTCATACTGGTTTGGTTGTGAGCATTACATCCTCAATCATACATATATTCATGAGATATTGGTACTATCGTGGAAACATTGATTTTGACAGAAATGAGACATTTTTACAAAATCCTTTGTTGTAGCCCATCAGTTGGAGAGGAGATATTGATATTGAGATTGGGATTGAGTGTTGAGAACGTATATAGGTTGTGAATCCCCTATGGGTTCTACCTGGAAGTATTGAGGCTCGGTAGGTGTTTACAGAGGTTATACGATAACCTTAGGCACATCACATCATCATTATCATCATCATTGCATTTCATACATTATGTATCTTCAGTGTTGTGCTTTTCTGCTTAATTTTATACATATCTATTCTATTTTTTTTACATTCCTATCTTTTTTATTATGTGGTATATTTAGAACTATTAGTGAAGACAGTCTGAGCTACCATTTGAGATATTTTCTGATTGCAGGTAACATACTTATAGTATGTATTTGTATATCTTATTTTCTACTTTGCTCAGTCGGCTTATGATACCTACTGAGTACAAGTGGACCGTACTCATCCCTTCTAT
Organism: Capsicum pubescens; assembly: GCA_030864215.1. Taxonomy (NCBI): domain Eukaryota; kingdom Viridiplantae; phylum Streptophyta; class Magnoliopsida; order Solanales; family Solanaceae; genus Capsicum; species Capsicum pubescens. The sequence continues at coordinate 75,265,716 of CM061538.1, read as the reverse complement.
TTCCTTTTGGTGTAGATCTAGTTAAGAGTGCGCTTTATGAAAACTGAGATCATATGGTTGATCACTGAAACTTCGAGGTATTGGTCGCTCTATGCCTTCAGAGTCAACCTTACACCTCTTTTGCTCTGGATGATGTCTTTATTTTGTATTCAGAGACAGGCTTGTAGTTTACGAATTTCAGTTGTAATTTCTTATTAGAGTTGTATTTAGATTGTTCATACACTGTGACACCAGGTTTTGGGATTATTTTTGGTATCTTTATTATCCAAACTTCCGTTGTTATTATATATCTATGGTATAACTTTTCTCAAGAAGTCTTGGCTTGGGAATTGAGTTGTGAGTTCTTATTACATATTAGTTTGGGTGATTAGCTTACTTGTCAAGGTTTAGTCGCAATGAGTAACATCATGACCTTAGTTTTTGGGTCATGAAAAATTGGAATCAAAGTAGCCAAGTTCGTCAGTCTCATTAATGTATAAACAGGGTGTCTGGTAGAGTTTATCAAATCGATACGTAGACGTTTGTATCTATCTTCGAGAGGCTATATGATATCTTTAGAAAATTTCCTTATTTTGTTTAACGTGTGATTTTTTCATATACTATATTCTCAACAGAGTTTCACTCTTTTCTATACAAATGGTGGTGACTAGATCCTATGAGTCTAGAGATGTTGAGCTAGCATCCGAGAAGAAAGCCTAGCAAGGGGATAAGTCATATATCACGGATGGGCTCGAGGTAGAGGACGAGCATGTGGATCTGCCCCTTCTAGAGGTAATAGTATGTAGATTTTCCATGAACCTGAGGTTGAGTATGTTAGAGATATAACGCCTACTCAGGTTCTACAGAGTACTACTGCCCAGTCTTGAAGGGTTTATTGATTCGTTTGCTGACCCATTTGGAGGGTGTTTTTTTGAGTGCACCTGGTATTCCCACAACTTCGAGTGATGTACCTTCATCTATTCCAGAGATTGCTTATGGAATTTCTTTCATTTTGTGTATGTTTTTTTCATCGATATCATCATCTACTTATGGTATTCTGCAAGCTCCGAGTGTTATTCCTTCTTCTGCGCTAGTATTTGAGTATGGCATTTTGAGTCCAGGAGTTCAACCTTCATTTATGTTCCCCCCTTAGGTGGGATCACAATATGTTAGATTTACTATTTTTCCTTTTGTTTTTGGTCTTGTTATTTTGTATAAAGATCAGAAGAGGTTTGAGAGATTTACTCGCTTGCGACCACCCAAGTTTAGTGGTGTTGTGGGTGAGGATGCCTACGAGTTCTTAACTGATTGCCGAGAGAAGTTTTATAGCCTTGTATCACTCGAGTTATAAGGAGTTACTTACACTACCTATCAGTTGAAAGATATAGCTAGAGATTGGTTGAGGTCACTCATTAGTTGCAAATATTTTGGTTCACCAGAGATGAATTAGAATCAGTCTTCTGAGGACTTTTTAGATAGTTTTAAGCCCTACAATTTGAGGGATTAGATGAGATATGAGTTCGATAACTTGGAGCAGGGCTCTATGACTGTCATCGAGTATGAGGCATATTTTTATGCCTTGTCTAGATATTCTATTTCTAGTATGGCCACCAAATCTGAGAAGATCTGGAATTTTGTGAAGGGATTGGATAATATATTTCAGTTGTCTACTACCTAGATGATAGTGTCAAGGGCATCATTTCATAATTTTATGGATCATGCAAAAATGATTAAGGCTATTTTTTGATCTACTCAAGAAGGCGCCAAGAGAGTGTGTAGTCAGGGGAGTTCACTGGTCGCATCCCTCGAGGCAAAGATTTCAGAGATTCTTGTGGCTACTATGGTACACTAGTGCAAGCAGCTTTACAGGGGTTAGTTAGTAGGTTTTCTAGTTTAGCAGCTTCGGGTAGTTGGGTGTCGTCCTAGGGTGGTCGTTGTAGCTTAGTTGTACCTATTTAAATTGAGTCGGGATACAGAGGTTGCTATTTTTGTGATGTGTGGCAATGATTTCCCCATAGGTTTTTAGGCATACTCTTAAATCGAGAGTCAGAGGTGACCCTCAGGGTGGTAGAGGTGCACGAGGTAAAGGTGGTGGTACCCATGGCGGTGGTTGTAAGGCTACTCAGTTCAGTAGCGGATGTGGACAATGTTATACTATATCCTCCAGAGTTGAGGTAGAGAATTTTGACCCTATTATAATATGTATCATCCTTATTTGTTCCAAATCTACTTCTGTGTTATTTGATCTGGGTTGACTTTCTCCTATATGTATGTATATTTTGCTTTGGGATTTAATTTCTGTAGTGAGCCTCTTTTCATGCCTATCCATGTACCTACCCATGTAAGAAACTCTTTAATGGTGGATTGGGTGCACTGATCTTGTATTGTGACCTTCACGAGCTGTGTGACTTGGGTAGAAGATTATTCTAGATATGGGAGATTTTGATATCATCTTGGGTATGAATTGGTTAGATCTTTATCATGTTATTCTATATTGTTATGCTAAGACTATGACTTTAGCTTTCTTTGATGTGCCAAGGATAGCTTGGAAGGGTACACTTCATTCAGGTCCAAAGAGGGTTTTACCTTTCTACTGGCTTATAGCTTGGTAGAGAGGAGATATTTGTCTTATTTGGCCTATATTCATGATACTAGTGTTGCTTCACCACCTTCTTTTGAGTTTGTTTGAGTTGTTCGTGAGTTCATGGATACATTTTCTATGAATTTGCTCGATATGCCTCTGGATCATGATATTGACTTGCCTATTAATATTGAGCCAGACACCAAGCCTATTTTTATTTCTCCTTATAGAATAGACCCAGAGTTGAAGGATTTGAATGATCAGTTGCAGAAATTATCAGATAAGGGATTTATTAGGCCTAGTGTATCCCCTTGGTGTGCACCTGTCTTGTTTATGAAAAAAATATGGGTCTCTGTGCATGTGTATTAATTATTGGCAGTTGAACAAGGTGATGGTTAAGAATATGTATCCTCTTCCTTGTAGTGATGATTTGTTTGATCAGCTTAAGAGTGCTTCAGTGTTATTTAAGATTGATTTGAGGTTCGGGTATGACAAATTGAGGATTAGAGTTTCAAATATTCTGAAGATAACTTTTTGGACTCGATACAATCATTATGAGTTATTGGTCATGTAATTACATCTGTCCAATGCCCTATTCACATTCATGGAGTTAATTAACCAGGTGTTTTAACTGTATCTCAATTCTTTTATCATTGTATTTATAGATGGTAACTTGGTTTACTCAAAGAGTGAGGCAGACCATGAGTAGCATTTATGGATTGTACGTTTGAGTTTGAGAGATGAGAAATTATATGCTAAGTTATCCAAGTGCGAGTTTTGGATGGAGTTTGTCTTTTTCTTGGGTCATGTTATGACCAAATATGGTATCATTCCACGATAGTGGCAGTTCGTGTTTGAGCTAGGCCTACTTCTCCTATTGAGATTTAGAGTTTTGTCGGGTTAGCAAGCAATTATCGGTGCTTTGTTGAGGGTTTTTCATCTATTGTAACTCTTTTGATCAAGTTGACTCAGAAAAAGATTTCTTGTCAGTGGTCCAATGCTCGTGAGGTCACTTTCAAAAGCTTAAGGATTTATTAAGATAAACTCCTATCTTGACTTGCCTAAGGAGGGTGTAGATTTTACCGTCTTTTGTGATACTTCTAATATTGGGTAGGTGACGTGTTATTGCAGGAGGTTAAGGTGATTGTGTGTGCTTCTCTCAAGTTAAATCTACATCAGAAGAATTACCCTACCTACGATTTGGAGTTGTACGCGATCGTATTTTCTTTGAAGTTATGGAGACACTATTTAGATGGAGCTCATTGTGAGATCTTCTTGGATCACCGTAGCCTTCAGTATTTCTTCAACCAGTGAGATCTTAATATGAGGTAGTGTTATTTTCCTTAGTTTCTTAAGGATTATGATCTTATTATTATCTATCATTCGAGCAAGACTAATATGATTGTGGATGGCTTCTGCTGGAAGTCAACTAGTATGGCTAGTTTGGCGCTTCTTTTGACCCAGGAGAGGCCTTTCGCCTTAGAGGTTCAATCTTTGGCTAACCATATGGTTAGGCTATATATTTTGACACTTGGCTGTGTTTTGGCATTTGTGGAGGCTAGATCTATTTTGATGGAGAAGATTCAGGCTCATCAGTTTGATGATGTTAGTTTGAGAGTGATTTGGGATAAGGAGTTGAGTGGCAAGGCTAAGGAAGCCTCACTTGACTCCGATGGTATTTTGAGAAGTAGAGGTTGATTTTATGTGCTGAGAGTGGGTGATTGGGTGAGATTGATCTTAAAGGATACCCATTGTTCTAAGTATTCCATTCATCCAAGAATGACTAAGATGTATCATGATTTGAGACAGCACTACTAGTGGGGTGGTATAAGAAAGGATGTAGAGGACTTTGTAGCTTATTACCTATATTGCCAGCAGGTTAAGGCCAAGTATTTGAGGCCTGGTGGTTTGCTTCAGAGATTACCCATTCTCGAGTAAAAGTGGGAACAAATCACAACAGACTTCATACTGGGTTGCCTCGTATATTTTGTGGTTCTGATAGTGTTTAAGCCATCATGGATCGATCAACCAAATATGTTCCTTTCATCTCTATTTAGGTTTCATTCCATATCGAAAGGTTGTCCCATATCTAAGTTCGTGAGATAGTTCATCTCTATGGTGTACCAGTGTCTATTATCTCATATAGAACAACTTTCACTTCTCACTTCAGGAAGGTATATGAGGAGGATTTGGGCACTTGGGTTGATCTAGCATAACTTTCACTCACAGACCGATGGTCAATCAACAGACAATTTAGGTTTTGGAGGATGTGCTCTGCGCTTGTGTTATGGACGTTGGACCTCAGTGGGGGTAATATTTAGCCTTAGCAATGTTTACGTACGATAATAACTACCATTTCAGTATTAAGATGGCTCCTTTCGAGTCATTATATGGTGGGCGTTGTTGCTCTTTGGTTAGTTGGTTTGAGGTTTCTGATATTAGACCTAGAGGTACGTACTTGCTTCACGATTCTTTGGATAGAGTTTAGGTCATTCAGGATAAACTTCAAGCGGCTCAAAGTAGGCAGAAATGCTATGAAGATCATAGACTTCATGGCTTGAGATTTAGTGTCGCTGATCTAGTCTTCCTTTGTGTATCACCCATAAAAGGCGTGATGAGGTTTGGGAAGATGAGAAAGCTTAGCCCCAGGTATATTGGGTTATTTGAGATTCCTTGAACTATTGGGGATGTTGCTTATGATTTAGCATCACCCTTAGATTTTTCAGCCGTTCATCCAGTTTTTCATGTATCTATACTGCGACATTATATCCCAAATGCTCATGTTATTCGTTGGGACACAACGTAGTTAGATGAGAGGTTGTCCTTTGTTGAGGAGTCAGCCTCCATTTTAGCCTAGGATGTTAGGTGATTTCATTCTAGAGATATTTCAGTGGTTAGGTCCAGTGGAGACACCTTTCTATAGATGAGGTTAATTGGGAGGTCGAGTCTAGCATATGTAGTAGTTATCCCCCAACTTTTCGCTGATTAGGGTATTTTTCTTACCTTTAGTTCAAGGACGAACTAGATTCTTAATGGTAGATATTGTAAAGATATGATTCTGTGAAGTTCTCCTTCTTATGTGTTTTGACCACTTTACCCCTTCCCGTGGTTGCTATGTGTTTGTTTTAGTGTTGTGGCTATGGTTGACACTGCGATCCAAAATAATTTATGTGAGTTTGTAGTTTTTAGAGGTTGGAAAGGTCTTATAATTGACTTCGGTCAACCTTTGTTGTTCGTGTGTCGGATGGAAAAAAGATTGCGCCAACAGACCAAGAATGTAGATTTTGGATTAGTAGCATAGTTGGTTCGATTTTATGGCTTTTGGATCTCATTTTGACCCTTGATTCAGAAATTTGTGAAGTTGGGTCTCTAGGGGTCAATTTTGTGAAAACAACCTCTTTTCAAAATCTAATGTTGCCATTGAGTCTGGAATGCCTAATAGTTTAGTAGGATATTTCATTCATCTTCATGATATTCTGATCGAATCCTGAGGGGTGGATCGGTAACTTTGCAATTTAAGAAAATTGCTAATCCAGTTGATATCTGGTGCAGTCGCTTTAGCGGCCATAGGACTGCTAAAACAGTAGCCTTTTTTACGGCTCATGAGTTGCTTAAGCGGAGTCCTAGATTCCAGTTAATTACCGTCAAAGCGTACATCGGCCGCTTTAGAGGTAGTGGACTACTTTAGTGATCTCCCATTGTTGGGATGGACCTTTTAAGTGGTCAACCCGCTGCTTAAGCAGTCACTTGATCCCTTTAGCGGTCATAGTCGGACTGCTTTAAAATCCCATAATCTCAAATTTTCTTTCATTTTGGGGACTTTGAG